>CM060478.1:31290226-31300226 GCA_030544235.1 Lepturacanthus savala
AAAAAACAACTATCACAATTATTCAATTGATTACTTTTTAGTTTGGTTAGCTTTGGTTTAAGATGATATAATAATAAGCACTTGAAATGTGAACTTGTTTTTACACATTTCTGTTGATTTTGACACTGCTGTGTGTGTTTAGATTGACACTGAAATTAAATCTATTAGTACCTAGTTAATGTCAAGACACACACACTTTCAGAAATTGTGTAATGAAATACTTATGATGTATTAATTAAACCAAATGGAGGGGGAGAAATTTGTAGGTGTTAATTCTATGTAAATGTGTACTGGTCTGACACTGAAAATGGGAGTCAAACTAAATTTAGTTAGACTGCTATGGCCTAACAGATGTAAAATATTAATATTAAATTAAATCATGGTTCAACATCTGAACAACATTCTCTTGTTCCATATTTAGTTTGTACACGATGAGATAAACTACCAGATGTGATGATTTTTATCTCAAGATAAAATATCCCGTTGTGGGGGGACTGGCCTTTTTCTAATGTGTTTCATGCTGTTACTCCTGTGTTTTTATAGCTTGTGTATTTAACTCTGTTGTGTTCTAGAAAGGCTCCTTTAAATAACATGTTATTTCTATGAGGATTCCTCTGCTTCAAACCTGCAGGAACTTCCTGTCGATCATGGCGATCTCAAAGGACGTGACCACCACAGGACACATGCCCAGGTTTCCCTGAGGCCGGCGGATCAGCTTCTGCAGCTTGGCTCGTTCTGGCTGAGGCCCGTGGTACAGCTGCACAGAAACCTACAAACAGTGAATAAACCACATGCTTAAACCAGAGAAATCAGTACATTGTTGTACATACACAGTTCATCAGTTCATCTCAAATGCAAACGAATGAAAAAAAAAAAAGAATGCCCGGCTCTGTCGATCACGAGCAATAATAAAAATAAATGCTTAATCCAACGTTTCCTCAGCCCTTCATCACAGGGAGGAATGACAGCATTGTTTAAATATGGTTTAACCACATGAGCGGTCACATCTCAACAGACAGGAAATCAGCCAAAATAAAGAGTCTATACAAAGGCAGCAGAAAGATGAACATACAGTTCATCCAGAAAGTATTCACAGTGCTTCACTTTTTCCACATTTTGTTATGTTACCACCTTATTCCAAAAATGAATTCAATTCATTTTTTCCTAAAAATTCTACACACAACATCCCATAATGACAATGTGGAAAAAGTTTGAGTTTTTTACAAATTTATTACTAATAAAAAGCTAACCTTTGACATGAAGCGCAAACATTGAGCTCAGGTGCATCCTGTTTCCACTGATAATCTTTGAGATGTTTCTACAGATTAATTAATTATTAAAGAATTAATTAAATAATAATTCTACCTGTGGTAAATTCAGTTGATAGGGCATGATTTGGAAAGGCACACACCTGTCTATATAAGGTCCCACAGCTGACAGTGATGTCAGAGCACAAACCAAGCATGAAGTCAAAGGAATTGTCTGTAGACCTCAGAGACAGGATTGTCTCCAGGTATAAATCTGGGGAAGGTACAGAAACATTTCTGCTGCTTTGAAGGTCCCAATGAGCACAGTGGCCTCCATCATCTGTAAATGGAAGAAGTTCAGAACCAGCAGGACTCTTCCTAGAGCTGACGGCCATCCAAACAGAGATCAGGGGAGAAGGGCCTTAGTCAGGGAGGTGACTAAGAACCCGATGGTCACTGTCAGAGCTCCAGCGTTCCTCTGTGGAGAGAGGAGAACCTCCCAGAAGGACAACCATCTCTGCAGCAATCCACCAATCAGGCCTGTCTGGTAGAGATGGAAGCCACTCCTTAGTAAAAGGAACATGGCAGCCCACCTGGAGTTTAAAAAAAAGGCACCTGAAGGACTCTCAGACCATGAGTAACAAAATTCTCTGGTCTGATGAGACAGAGATTAAACTCTTTGGTGTGAAACCAGGCGTCATGTTTAAACCAGGCACCGCTCATCACCAGGTCAATACCATCCCTACAGTGAAGCATGGTGGTGGCAGCATCAGGCTGTGGGGTGTTTGTCACCAGCAGGAACTGGGAGACTAGTCAGGATAGAGGGAAAGATGAATGCAGCAATGGACAGAGACATCCTGGATGAAAACCTGCTCCAGAGCTCTGGACCTCAGACTGGGGTGACGGTTCATCTTTCAGCAGAACGACGACCCTAAGCACACAGCCAAGATATCAAAGGAGTGGCTTCAGGACAACTCTGAATGTCCTTGAGTGGCCCAGCCAGAGCCCAGACTGGAATCTGATGGAACATCTCTGGAGAGATCTGAAAATGGCTGCACCGACGCTTCCATCCAACTAGATGGAGCTTGAGAGGTGCTGCATCAATTGTGATGGCATGACAAAATTTAATCCAATCAAACATAAAAATCTGGAGGACATTATACAACATCTGAAATCCTCCTCTTGCTGTCTGGATATTCTGCCAACAAGCTTTTTTAAAAAAGTTTCTAACTGCATGACCTCAGATCTCCTGCACATTGTAAACACGTCACTTGTCTCAGGTGTGTTCCCACAGGCCCTAAAAACTGCAGTCATCAAGCCACTGCTAAAAAAGAACAATCTGGACAATACAGTAATGAATAACTACAGGCCCATATCAAACCTTCCGTTCTTAAGTAAAATAATTGAAAAAGCAGTTTTTAGACAGCTGACTAACTATATGACACTGAACAACTGTTTTGATGTCTTCCAGTCAGTTTCCGACCCCACCACAGCACTGAGACTGCTCTAGTTAAGGTCTGTAATGACCGTTTTAGAATCTAAAATTGGAAAACGGATAACGACTTATTTCATTTCTCGTTTTCAAATAAAAATCAGAAAACAAATAACGGCATATTTTTTGCTGTTTTGAAATTAAAAATAGAATATGAGAGAATGGAATTATAATGGGATTTTCGTTATATTCGGTTTTGGTTTGTATCATTTTCTATGTGTTGTGAACCGGAAATTCTTGACTTTACTTCAGTAAAATTGTAAAAATGTTGACAGATTCGGACTTCCAGGATTAATAACTGAGCATAGGATGGGGGGGGGGGGGGGGGTCGTCCAGAATCTGAAATACTGTTTATGCTCTTGAGTAAAAAAATCAGCAACCCATAGTGCACAACGCAGCTGCAATACAAACGTCTGCTATATTTCAGAATCGCCGCGTTACAGGCACCGTTATAAAAAAAATGTACAATATGTAGGTATGTAATTCATCTGTTTATGTTACTAGGCAGATTAAATAAAAAACATTTTTTTAAAAATCTTACCTGGAATATCTATCTGCATAAATATCTGAACAATGCTTAAGAAGAATAACAGTGCTTTATTTTTTAAATCTAAGAAATGGACGTGAATTTGAAGGAGCCTGCAGAATCCGGTGCGGCTTGTACAATTACAAAATTGATTTTTTTCTTAGAACTTTGCCTCACCACCACCTACTTCAAGTACAATGAGGAATTCTACAGGCAGAAACATGGCTGTGCCATGGGCTCTCCAGTCTCCCCCCTTGTGGCGAACCTCTACATGGAGGAAGTGGAGAACCAAGCACTAACCTCATTTAAAGGAACAACACCAAGCCACTGGTTTAGATATGTGTTTGATACATTCACGAAAATCAAAAGCCAGGAAGTAGAGGCCTTCACGAAGCACATCAACTCCGTCAACAACTACATCAAGATCACCAGGGAGGACTCCAAAGACAGGACTACCCTTTCTGGATTGTGAGGTCCTTGCCGAAGAAGATGGAGGTCTCAGCACAGAGGCCTAAAGGAAACCCACACACACCGACCAATATCTACTATTTGACTCTCATCACCCACTGGAACACAAACTGGGTGTCATCAGAACCCTACAACACTGGGCAAACAGCATCCCTTCCAAAACAGAAGGGAAAGAGAAGGAACACACACACATCAAACAGGCACTAAGGAATTGTGGTTACCCCAACTGGGCATTCATAAAGATTAATAGAAGACAGGAGAAAGAAAACAAAACACAGAAAGACAAAAAGAAGAACAGAAGGAATCATGTGGTAGTGCCGTATGTATCTAGTCTCTCAGAGAAACTAAGAAGAATCTTCAGCAAGCACAGACAGAGACTGGTCCACCCCAAGGACAAAACCTCAACAATGTGGTTTATGTAGTACAATGCAGTGAAGAGTGGCCGGATCTATATATTGGAGAAACTAAGCAACCACTCCGCAAACGCATGGCACAACACAGGAGGGCCACCACATCAGGACAGGACTCAGCAGTACATCTACATCTGAAGGAAAAGGGACACTCCTTTAAAGACACTGATCTGAAACACATCTTAGATAAGGAGGACAGGTGGTTTGAGAGAGGAGTGAAAGAGGCCATCTATGTCCATTTGGAACAACCTACTTTGAACAGAGGAGGGGGACTGCGTCATAACCTATCTGCTACATACCATCCTGCCTTGAGATCTCATCCCAGGAAGTTTAACTGCTCTTCACCATCAGAGCAGGACTCTTTCTCTGGATCATGTGACTACAACGACTCTCATTCCAAGTCACACCTTGAAGGGTGACCTATGTGACCCTTTGTTATGGGATGAGGGGTGTGGTCTATAGCTCCACCCTCTGTGATCCAGAGATATAGCTCCTGGTTTCCATCATCAGGCTAGAACTGAAGAAGCCTTTCGGATTAAAGGTGAAGCGTCTCCAAACTCAAAGAAAAAGTCCAGTTGCCTACTTTTCGACTACAATGACCTGGATGAGTGAGAACCTACACAGACATAAATGACGTGTTTTCATGAATTCCAGTGAACTGAAGCTCAGACTGGGATAGATCTGGCATCATGGCCATTGACAATGATTTCAGTTGATTAACAAACAAAGCAACACTAAACTGTTTACTGTCCTCAGACAACTCTGTTTGGTTTGCATACAACAGATTTTCCCTGTTAATTCATAAAACGTTTTGAAATTGTCTCAATGGGACATCAGTTCAGTTTGTGGATTCTTTAAAGTAAAAACTGTTTAGGAGGTAAAAGACTAAATGTTTAGATCTTTACATATGTCACCAGGGCTGATGGACAATGATCAATACTGTGATCACTTCATCAATAATCACACATTGAAGTTGTATAAGTAGCTCTTACAGTTCCAACTTTAATAATGAACAATGAAGTCCAGCACTAAAATAGTCATAAGTAAAATAAAGTAAATTGAGTCTCTATTCCCCTGAACTACTCATACGCTCCTGTACTCCTCCTGCTGGTCGTGATTTTTCACTCCAGCCTGGTCGTCAGCAGCGTTTCTGGGTCGTCATCCTGTAGAATACAACATGTTCTCACCTCCGGGGTGAAGCGTTTGAACTCATTGATCCAGTTGGGCAGCGTGGACAGAGGAGCCACCACCAGGAAGGGGCCTAGCACCTTCTTCTCTATCATCATGGCGATGTGGGCGATGCACTGGATGGTCTTCCCCAGCCCCATCTCATCAGCCAGGATCCCGTTAATGCCGTTCTCCCACAGCATCTGACAGAGGAGCAAAAAGTCAGGAAACCCTCTCTGCTACAGCTGATGAGCTGCACATTCAACCTAATCCATTAACCCAAGTAGTTGTGATTAATAGTTGGCAGCTAATCAATTCATTCAATTGTTGCAGCTTTACATTACAACAATTTCACTATTTTATAGTATTATCAATGATAAAATCTATACTTTTATAGTTATAGTGTTATAGAGCGTAATTAGCTGCGTGAGTGTAATTGGCTGCGTGATTGGTTCATTGTTACTAAACTTTATTCAACTTTTAAAGAACTTATTAGAGTTTTAGAGATAAATCAATTAATTGTTATTCACCAACTTTTCTAATAATCCATTCTTTAGTCTTCTAAAATAGTAAAGTGATGATCTTTGGGTTGTGGACAAAAATAGACATTTTAGGTTGAATCTTCATCTTTGGAAAAACTGATCAACATTTCTATCATTTAATGAACCAGACTAGTAATAGATTAATCGTTAATAATGTGACAGATTAGTTGACTAACAATAGTTACAGCTCTGCTGAACATGACTTTGTGTCCTTTTATTCATTAATGCAACCTCCACTTTTTGAGGAACTACAGCTCAACAGGTTGAGCTTATTGTGTCTTCAGGGTGAAGGAAGAACTTGTTCTCTTGAACTTTGACCCACCCTGAGCCACTCGATTCCTTCCACCTGGTACCACCTCATCACTCCCCCAGAGAAGAGCCGGGGCTGCTGGGTAGGAACCGGTTGGCCGTCCACCGTCCTGTCCGGGTCCAGCAGCTGTTTGGCATTGTCCCTGACGGCCTCCGACAGACGCTGCTTTATCTCCTGGTTGGAGTCGCTCATCTTCTCAATGTCCTCTGCTTCTAGTTTCCTCTGGGCTGGTGTGGCCTCCTGATGTCACATATCACAAATACATCAGTGTTGTTATATACTGATTATTCTGATGTTTATTAAGTATTTATTATTCCTCCAGCACGACAGACACTAATCATCACCTTGTCCTCCACCTTTGCTTTCTTTGCCTGGGAGATGATTTCCTGGAAGATGAAATCAAACAAACTGGGTCAGCGGCTCAGAAAATGACAACAATCTACAAAACTCAAGTTAAAGAGACCTTGATTTGAATCTTTATTTACAATATGTATGTGAGCACTAAAAATAAATAGGTAAATAGAAGGGTAGAGGAAGCCAGGAAGTCATAAACAGAAAAAAAAAAATCCATCTTCCTTTTCTTTCCTTGTTTCAATTTTCTCCATTTTTCCTTCCTATCCTCCACTAAATACACCATCTATAGTATCTGTCTCCTAATTATTAAAGGAATACTAATATTACTGCTACTATCAATAATGACATTAGTAATAATAATAAATACATAAACAAAAAGCTAAACATGTTGTAAAAGGAGTAGGAAGAAGTGAAATCCTTATTAATTCCTACCTCCACACTATTCCATTACAGTAATGTAGACAATTATTTCCTGTGATTATCTATATCAAAACTATAAGAACATGTTATGAAAACAAACTAAAGTAGAAGTATCAGTATAAACTAATGATGGAAAAAAAAACACCTTACTTCTTTTGACATGACATCTGCAATTTTGTAGTCATCCTCCCTCCTCCTCTTCTTTTTATCTAGTTATAAACAACAAGTCAACACTTGTTGGACTTATTAAAAACAAGCAGGCAGCACTTTTAGACTTTAATTGCTTTTCTTGATGTGACCTTTATTGGATCAAACATCACAACACCACTCACCTTTTCCTGGTTCTGTACCTTTTGTGTTCTGCAATGAGGAAGAAAAAAAATGAGTGGAAAGAAAACACTGATAATATTTGAAAGATCATTTTCATTAAGTTTCTCTCACCTTCTTGGTCTTTAAGAGTTTTTCCTTCCTGAGTTTCTCCTGAAATCATGGAAGTAAACTGCATGAAGGAGGGTCATGGAGGAGGGTCATGGAGGAGGAGGGTGAGGGTCATGGAGGAGGGTCATGGAGGAGGAGGGTCAGGGTCATGGAGGAGGGTCATTGAGGAGGAGGGTCAGGGTCAAGGAGGAGGATCATGGAGGAGGAGGGTCAGGGTCAAGGAGGAGGATCATGGAGGAGGAGGGGGAGGGTCATAGAGGAGGGTCATGGAGGAGGGTCATGGAGGAGGAGGGTCAGGGTCATGGAGGAGGAGGGTCAGGGTCATGGAGGAGGAGGGTCAGGGTCATGGAGGAGGAGGGTCAGGGTCATGGAGGAGGGTCCTGGAGGAGGAGGGTCAGGGTCATGGAGGAGGGTCATGGAGGAGGAGGGGGAGGGTCATAGAGGAGGGTCATGGAGGAGGAGGGGGAGGGTCAGGGTCATGGAGGAGGGTCATGGAGGAGGAGGGTCAGGGTCATGGAGGAGGGTCATGGAGGAGGAGGGTCAGGGTCATGGAGGAAGAGGGTCAGGGTCATGGAGGAGGGTCATGGAGGAGGGTCAGGGTCATAGAGGAGGGTCATGGAGGAGGAGGGGGAGGGTCATGGAGGAGGAGGGTCAGGGTCATAGAGGAGGGTCATGGAGGAGGGTCAGGGTCATGGAGGAGGGTCATGGAGGAGGAGGGTCAGGGTCATGGAGGAAGAGGGTCAAGGTCATGGAGGAGGGTCATGGAGGAAGAGGGTCAGGGTCATGGAGGAGGGTCATTGAGGAGGAGGGTCAGGGTCAAGGAGGAGGGTCATGGAGGAGGAGGGGGAGGGTCATAGAGGAGGGTCATGGAGGAGGGTCAGGGTCATGGAGGAGGGTCATGGAGGAGGAGGGTCAGGGTCATAGAGGAGGGTCCTGGAGGAGGAGGGTCAGGGTCATAGAGGAGGGTCATGGAGGAGGAGGGTCAGGGTCATAGAGGAGGGTCATGGAGGAGGAGGGGGAGGGTCATGGAGGAGGGTCATGGAGGAGGAGGGGGAGGGTCATGGAGGAGGGTCATGGAGGAGGAGGGGGAGGGTCATGGAGGAGGGTCCTGGAGGAGGAGGGTCAGGGTCATGGAGGAGGGTCATGGAGGAGGAGGGTCAGAGGGTCAGGGTCATGGAGGAGGGTCATGGAGGAGGAGGGTCAGGGTCATGGAGGAGGGTCATGGAGGAGGAGGGTCAGGGTCATAGAGGAGGGTCATGGAGGAGGAGGGTCAGGGTCATAGAGGAGGGTCATGGAGGAGGAGGGGGGTCACGGTCATAGAGGAGGGTCATAGAGGGGGGGGTCACGGTCATAGAGGAGGGTCATAGAGGAGGGTCACGGTCAGAGGAGGGTCATGGTCATAGAGGAGGAGGGTCACAGTCATAGAGGAGGGTCATAGAGGAGGAGGGTCAGGGTTATGGAGGAGGGTCATAGAGCAGGGTCATGGAAGAGGGTCATGGAGGAGGAGGGTCAGGGTCATGGAGGAGGGTCATGGAGGAGGAGGGTCAGGGTCATAGAGGAGGAGGGTCAGGGTCATGGAGGAGGAGGGTCATGGAGGAGGAGGGGGAGGGTCATAGAGGCGGGGGGTCACGGTCATAGAGGAGGGTCATAGGGGGGGGTTCACGGTCATAGAGGAGGGTCACGGTCAGAGGAGGGTCATGGTCATAGAGGAGGAGGGTCACAGTCATAGAGGAGGGTCATAGAGGAGGAGGGTCAGGGTCATAGAGGAGGAGGGTCAGGGTTATGGAGGAGGGTCATGGAGGAGGGTCAGGGTCATGGAGGAGGGTCATGGGGGAGGGTCAGGGTCATGGAGGGTCAGGGTCAGAGGAGGGGCATAGAGGAGGGTCAGGGTCAGAGGAGGGTCATGGTCATAGAGGAGGAGGGTCACAGTCATAGAGGAGGGTCATAGAGGAGGGTCACGGTCAGAGGAGGGTCATGGTCATAGAGGAGGAGGGTCATAGAGGAGGAGGGTCAGGGTTATGGAGGAGGGTCATAGAGCAGGGTCATGGAAGAGGGTCATGGAGGAGGAGGGTCAGGGTCATGGAGGAGGGTCATGGAGGAGGAGGGTCAGGGTCATAGAGGAGGAGGGTCAGGGTCATGGAGGAGGAGGGTCATGGAGGAGGAGGGGGAGGGTCATAGAGGCGGGGGGTCACGGTCATAGAGGAGGGTCATAGGGGGGGTTCACGGTCATAGAGGAGGGTCACGGTCAGAGGAGGGTCATGGTCATAGAGGAGGAGGGTCACAGTCATAGAGGAGGGTCATAGAGGAGGAGGGTCAGGGTCATAGAGGAGGAGGGTCAGGGTTATGGAGGAGGGTCATGGAGGAGGGTCAGGGTCATGGAGGAGGGTCATGGGGGAGGGTCAGGGTCATGGAAGAGGGTCAGAGTCATAGAGGGTCAGGGTCATAGAGGAGGGGCATAGAGGAGGGTCAGGGTCATAGAGGAGGGTCAGGGTCAAAACAGAAAGTGTTCCCACCTCATTCTGCTGCTCCATCTTGGTCAGCAGGAACTTGGAGTAGATGTTGCTCTTCTGTAACAGATGCTGCAGTCTCTTCAGCCTCAGGTCATGAGAATCTCTCCCCCAGGACT
>CM060478.1:31307726-31355226 GCA_030544235.1 Lepturacanthus savala
CATCCTGGTACTGATGGTGTTCTGACTCCGTTAACGTCACTGTTTGGTATCATTGCTGAGTATGGTTGGTTTCATTTATTTATTCAGTTCATATGTGTCCAACCCAAATGAGTCTCTAGATAACTGTGATGATTTTACTTTACTGAATTAATACACAAGTTCATTGTCATTGGTTATTTTTTGTTGGTTGTATATGAAATTTATTGCAAATGTTTTATTTACACTGGTTACCATGGTTACCTAACGTTGGTAGGTTAGTTTTCCTTTACAAAACTAAATATATATATATAAATATATATATATATATATATATATATATATATATATATAAATATATATATTTATATATATATATATATATATATATATATATATATATATATATATATATATTATAAAACTATTATCTTCTATGTCATTGCTTCTCTGTATCTGTTACTTAACTTGTTGAAATCTATAACATGAGAATTTTTGTATATTTGTAGTCAGTTCCTGGTTTTCACCACTAGGGGGCAGCACCTCTATAGCAGGGGCCTGATACTGGGATCCAAATCATGGGTGTATAATAGAGCTTTATTATAGGGTTTATAATATATCCATGGATCTAACTCTGTCTTCAGTGCACCAGAAGCCAGGAAACATATTAATGTCTCATCATTTTACTCTCCAATATATTAACATAAACCTTGTTAATTTCTTTAAGACCAGGTTGCATTACAATTATTGTATTAATTATTGCATTGCATAATTTCACAAAAATGCATTAAATTAGCTCAGCTTAATTGGCTAACTGCAACACAAAGAGAAAATATACAAAATGTTATTTGGAATAACATAAGCTGCGATACTATACACCTTTCAGTGAAGTTCATCTCGAACGACCCTTTATAATAATATATAATTATAACAATAAAAAACAATAGTTTATTAATAATTCACAGAGGAATGGGATGAGGTAAATTCAGACTTCTTCCCATACCTTTTTTAGATTAAAAGATTTAATTGAATATGTAAATTAAATGATTGTGTCTTTTCTTTTTTTCTTACTTTGTCCATTGGTGTATTATTTCTTATTGAATATCTATTTGTAGCAGAGACTGGTAACCACTAACTAAATAACAGCCTTAACTATCTGTCTTCTATAAACTACTAGTAGAGACAAACAGTGACTTCCTGTATATTCTGATCTGAAGGAGGCTGGATAATTTCACTCTAGGTTTTCCTCCATCGCTGTGGTATTGTATTTTCAATAAAAAATAGAACAAAAATTACAGGAAATGAATTGTACATCCGGGCCAGCGGCCGTTAAACAGGAAGCGGAAATAGTTTGTAATTTCGGCGCGTTGTTTTAAATCAAAGATGGAGGTTTTATCTGCGCTGCAGTTTCTGAGCTTAAATCAAATCCCTCAAGGTAAATATCGGAATTTTCCTACTGTAGGGTTAAAAAGCTGCTGTTTTAGCCGCAAAAAATGTATTTATCAGGAGAAGTAAATGTCTTGTTGTATAACGTTACAGGAAGAGAAACTATCTCATTCATATCAGAATTAGAATATGAGCCGGTGTGAAAGCAAAGAATTAGACATCAGAGTTCATACTAACTCATCAGAGTTCATACTAACTCATCAGAGTTCATACTAACTCATCAGAGTTCATACTAACTCATCAGAGTTCATACTAACTCACATTAAGCCTACAGACAGCTTCCAGAGGTGTTATTAGTTGGGGCTGGCGTAGCACAGTCCAACTCACCCCCAGAGCATTGAACAATGCACTGGGGGTGAGTTGGATTGGCGAAGGTGTCTTCCGTGAAGTTTGGCTCGCTTCTCCTCCTAGGTTTTTGAGAAAACCCCCACAATAGTTATATCAAAACGACCGGCTCGGCCGGGAATGGTGTGGTATGACTTTTCTCAGAGATTCCCGTTACTATGGCGACGTAGTCGTAGTTTTCGTCCGGAATTTTGTCCCCATTCATTCCGGATGGGAGGCTAGAGTGGAGAGGGAGAAAAAATGACTCTTAAAAAAAAAAATTATTAATAGCCGGCGTAGCCACAATTTTAACCGCACATTAATAATTTTGGCATCAAAACGTAGGCCCGACCGTCCTGATCGCTCCAATACCACTACACAAGCTGAAAGTTCAGCGGTTTTCTCGCTATGAGCCTCCAAGCGCAGCGTGGTCCCTCTTTTGCTCCCATTCAGTCCCATATTAAATTTGAATTTGAAAAACCTGGATTTTCCAAATCTTCCTACTTTTTAAACTGCTCCCGTGCGGACATTTTTCAAGTTACAGAAATAAAAAATTATATCACTACGACCGGGCGAGGGTCTGCTCTCAGAAAATGTGATAATTTTTTCTTCATCTTTCACGGTTTTCGAATTATGAGCATTTGTTCGGCGTGTGGTCCGACCAGTTACCAAATCTGGGGAGCCTTTCTGCCTCCCCAGATTTCGTCGGTTAGTCATGAATTCAAATGTCGCAGAGCAGTTAGTCACCATGGTAACGGCCCAGCTGCTGGAGAAAGGTGATCGGCAACTGAGCTGATAGCTGATTGGCTGAATGGTTTTCATCAATAACTTTGGATCTAAACCTCCTACAACCATATAACTTGGTGGAGATCATGTTGAAGACCAATCAAACTGATTCCATAGTATTGGGACCCCGCCTCCTCAAAGCTGATTGGCTCATAGATTTCCTTTAATAACTTTGGATCTAAAGGTCGCAGGTTCACCAAACTTTCTGAAATTGATAATACTAACACCCCGCACCATCCTAAGCCACATGGAGGTCATCACTGTTTCGGTGCAATTGATTCCCACACACCGACCCCGACACCCCCAGAGCCCAGCCCCAACTCTCACAATTTCCGCAGGAATTGTCTAGTTTTACCTAAGATGCAGGCTCCTATTATTTCACCGCTACTTTTTCTACGTTAAATAATTGCAGTAATTAAAAATATAAACTTACCTTAAAGCCATGGTTGGAGTCTACCCTCACCTGTGCCTTCAATTTAACAAATTTAACACGGACTTAGGATCTAGTTTAAAACTAGTCGCTAGTTTAACTAGTTTAACTGACTAGTTTAACTAGTTCAACAAGTGACCGTGTTATCCAGTGGCTTCTGGTTGTCATGGTAATGGTAGCTGTTTAAAACCCTTAAATCACGATGAATTGAATGTCAATACAGGAACGTTTTCTGGTTATATCATTATATCTTTATATCTAATGGCCCTATTTGTCCAACATCATATAAACGAAAAGCATTCACACCTTACCTAAATGTTTCCGTAGATATTAACCCCTTGATACCTGAATAAATTTACAGTTTATTAATTTACAGATTATTATTATTATTATAGAGATTGTTAATTTGTCTGTATCACAAAATAATTTTGGACAAATTAGGGACAACAGACATTAATGGTAACCAATGGTAAATTAAACTACTATACTATAACTATATACTAACTACTATACTATAACTAGTAACTATAACTATATACTAACTACTATAACTAATTACTATAACTATATACTAACTACTATACTATAACTAGTAACTATAACTATATACTAACTACTATACTATAACTAACTATAACTATATACTAACTACTATACTATAACTATATACTAACTACTATACTATAACTATATACTAACTACTATACTATAACTATATACTAACTACTATACTATAACTAGTAAATATAACTATATACTAACTACAATACTATAACTAACTATAACCATATACTAACTACTATACTATAACTAGTTACTATAATTATATACTAACTACTATACTATAACTAGTAACTATAACTATATACTAACTACTATACTATAACTAGTAAATATAACTATATACTAACTACAATACTATAACTAACTATAACCATATACTAACTACTATACTTTAACTAGGTACTATACCTATATACTAACTACTATACTATAACTAGTAACTATAACTATATACTAACTACTATACTATAACTAGTAACTATAACTATATACTAACTACTATTCTATAACTAGTTACTATAACTATATACTTACTACTATACTATGACTAGTTACTATAACTATATACTAACTACTATACTATAACTAGTTGCTATACCTATATACTAACTACTATACTATAACTAACTAACTATATACTAACTACTATACTATAACTAGTTACTATACCTATATACTAACTGGCCACCCCGCGGCGCCGCCCTGCTATGCCACCGCCACCCCCGCGCCGCCGCCCTGCTATGCCACCGCCACCCCGCGCCGCCGCCCTGCTATGCCACCGCCCTGCTATGCCACCGCCACCCCCGCACCACTGCCCTGCTATGCCACCGCCCTGCTATGCCACCGCCCTGCTATGCCACCGCCACCCCGCACCACTGCCCTGCTATGCCACCGCCCTCCGTGACACCGCCCAGCTATGCCACTGCCCCCCGCGCCGTTGTCCCCTCTCCGTTCCACCGCCGGAGTAGTGTGTGCATTGTGCTCAGACTGAGGAGGGTGAAAAAAAATAGCTGGCTGAAACAGAAAACTGCCATGCCACACTCATCCAGCAGGTGGCGCTGTCGGTGTAACCGTGCTTTGGTGTCTACGTTCAGTGGCAGTCTCTCATCACACATGTAAAGTTTGGAGCAGATAAAGCATTGCAACACAGTTATTTGATGTTAACAGTATGACCACCAGGGGGCAGCAGCACAGTACCCTAATTTGGGGTGGAGCGCAGAGGGACCCATCCTGATCACATGTGTGAAGTTTGAGGCAGATCGGTTTATGTGGGACGGAGTTAAGACAAGTTAACTGTGCCCACCAGGGGGCAGCAGACTTCCTGTTTGACATAGACCGTTGGTGCCAAAGACTTTTATGTTTGTCTGGACAAGATACACGTGTGTACCGAATTTCATGTTTCTACGATAAAAGAAACCCTATGGAGAGGGGCTATTGAATATTTAAAGGGGGCGCTATAGAAGTATTTAGCCCCGCCCATGGAAGTTGCCATCATCAGGTCAAAGTCTTTGGCATCCTTGACCTGTAAATCTGTTTTCATGATGATATGTTGGTGAAACCATCAAAAAGCCAAACGTATTTACATGGCGAGTGGCCCAAAATGGCGGGGCCGCCACGTCCAGACCGTGTGACTTCACAAAAGGCTTTGAATGATTGTTTTATCACACATCCATTGACAACATCCTGACAAAGTTTGAGCTGCATACTGTAAAAGCTGTAGGAGGAGATCGATCAGAGGCGAGGTGTGGAAATCGCCAAAAATCGCCCATTCCATGACGATAAGTAATTGTTAAAGCCATCAAAAAGTCAAACGTATTTTCATGGCGAGGGATCGATCCCACACGGATGCCATAGGGTGTGGCCTTACAGCGTTCATCATAGAGCTTCACTAATGTGTTCCACATGTTTTAGAGGTGGAATGAAGTTTCTAAGTATGATGATGTGTCTCCAGTACATATTAAAGTAAAAAAAGTCACTTCCTGTTACCACCAGGGGGCGCCACGTATTAAGTGGGTAATCATGATGTCAAAACACTCAGGGCGGAGCCATGGTCACGTCCAGTCAGTTTGAAGGTGATGAAATAAAGTATGTGGGCATGACAGCCATTTGAAGTCAAATGGCGAGCTCTGAAACGCTGAGCCTCGCCACACGGACGCCATAGGGTGTGGCCTTACAGCGTTCATCATATAGCTTCACCAATGTGTTCTACATGATTTAGAGGTGGAACGTCCAGTCAGTTTGAAGCTGATAGAGCAAAGTATGTGGGCGTGACAGCCATTCGAATTCAGATGGCGAGCTCTGAAACGATGACCCAAAAAGGCGGGGCCACAACGGCCAGACCATAAAACTTAGGAAAACGCTTTTCACAACTTTGAATCCTACATGCCTTGAGAGCATCCTGGCCGAGTTTGAGGTCGATACCTTGTAATCTCTAGGAGGAGATCGCACAGATGCGAGGTGTGGAAATGGCCAAAATCGCCCTTTTGGCGAAACTTCAATTCAAGATGGCTGACTTCCTGTTATGATTTCACCATGTCATCAAGAGGCTTTTTGGTGCGCCTTGGCATGAAGTGTGTGCCGAATTTTGTGACGATTGGGGAAAACTAAGCCCAATGCGGAGGGGGTTTTGAAAATTTCCAGGGGGCGCTGTAGAGGCATTTTTGTGCGTCCATGCTGGAGACCTATAGAATACGTAAATTTTCGCGACTTCTGATGCGCACGCCGATTTTGGTGAGCAGTTCCAAGAGGGCCTTCGCGGCCTGCTGCGCAGACGACGCTCGGGCCCTAATAAGGCTTCAGATAATACATTTTCCATTGCATCAACGATTTGATGTAGACCAAGTCTATCTTATGTGAGTTTGTAGCTATCTGCTTGGCCTTATTTTTTTGTTATGTCATTTACATTTTGAATGGTGACATTAATATTGTGATCTCTTATTGACTACAATAAAAAAGGCCTTCTGTACATTTCAAGATCTTACTGTGTCTGTACTTTTTAGAGTATAGTTAAATAATTGATAGTTTTATTTCTATAAACGGTGCACCCTCTGCTAGATGAAAGGTATGGAAATTTAAAATTCCTTCTTTGACCAGCAATCGGCAGATCAAGTTTTTGTGTGTGTGTGTGTGTGTACGTGTGTGTGTACGTGTACGTGTACCTTGAGTATATATTACCTTGAGTCTCCATGGTGGCTCCTCAGACTCATCAGGTTTGGTGCAGTGGGGGGAGGCACTGCGTGACGTCTCCTTCACACTGTCAGTCAACAACAGATGGAGGTGTGTGTGATTTGTTATAAGATAACTGTTTAACATCTCAAACAAAAGCACAGTCACTCATGCTGAATAAATGCATTGTGTGACTAAAAATAATCGATTGAATAAACATGAATTCAATATTGGCCAAAATAATCGTGATAATGACTTTCTCCATAATCAAGCAGCCCTAGCAGAGTGTGTTGTGCTGTAATAACTGTGTTGTGCTGTAATAACTGTACTGTGATGTGCAGCCTGGGTGGATGCAGTGTGGGACGTAGAGTTCACAGAGCGCCACCCACTGGACGAGCCCTTAGAGGAAGCCCTCTCATCTACTGGAGACGAAGCCTTCAGGAACCTGTACCAGTGTTTACTGGCTCATCATGACCAGCACCAGGCTCCACACCCAGCTACGGCTTCACAGGTTAAACAGCGGGTAAAAACAGCAGGTTAAAACTCAGCCATGCTCCTCTCTCCAGTGAGGGAGCACAACTGATCAGATTAAATTAGATAGGACTTTATTGATCCTTTAGGAGGCTCCTCAGGGAAATTGAAGCTCCAATATGTCACATACAGACTGTTGGGTGCACTCTAGATACAGAAAAAAAAACAAATACCCTGAATACCAACATAGAGAAAATAAATAATAAAACATCAAAGTAAATGCCTATACATAGCTTTATTATTGCTACATGCTTATTGTAAAGGTCACATGAGGTAGGTGAGTAGATTATTACACATGGAATTACTGGAAAAATATAAATAAATAAATTACACATAGTTGTGTACATTATTATATACATTATTAATTATATAAATATATTAATATTAGACAAAGAATATAATGAAAATGTGTATAAATAAAATATGCAAGGATATATCTGTACATAAACACATATACATATAAATTTAAAGAGCTACATGGATTCTTCTATTCTCCTATTTCTTCTATTCTATTCTGGTCCGGCTCTGGAGCTGCATAGGCTTTTCTTTCATATAAACATAACCAACCAATTAATTGACTACTGGTTGTAGTAGTCAATTAAGTGTATCCGCATGTGAATGTCTCTGAGTCCATACCACAAAGTTGTATTGTTAAAGGGCAGTGAAAGCAGCTGTATGGTAGTGTGGTGTTTGTGTTTCCCTGTGTGATGCAGCAGGAACTGACTGACTCTGTTTTTCAGAGTCTCTGGGCCCTGCTGCTGGAGAACAACGTGTCAGTCAAGTCTTTGGTGGCTGCTCTGTCCTTCTTCGTCCTGGCAGGAAAAGCCAAAGCAGCCAGTGTTGGTCAGAGGGTGAAGGGCCTCCAGGCGGCCTCGCTGTATCTG
Source organism: Lepturacanthus savala (assembly GCA_030544235.1). NCBI lineage: Eukaryota > Metazoa > Chordata > Actinopteri > Scombriformes > Trichiuridae > Lepturacanthus > Lepturacanthus savala. The sequence goes on from CM060478.1 coordinate 31,315,833, forward strand.
CTGCTGCTGCCCATCCCCGGTAAGGTACCCTTACCCGGTAAAATACCCTTACCCGGTAAGATACCCAACCCCAATAGGATACACATCCCTAGTAAGATACCCATCCTACCCATAACCTAAAGACCACATTGAGTCCTGCTCGTAGACCAGGGGTCACCAGTCCTGGTCCTGGAGGTCCAGTGTGGGTTCAGGTTTTATTTCCAACCAGCAGTAACAACCTGATTGTACTAATGAAGGTCCTGAGCAATGAACTGAACTGAACTCGAGCCTCTGCTTGTTCATATGTTGTCGTTAATGTCTAGTTCAGAGTTTTCTACCATTTAAACCTGTTGTTCTTTAACATTGTCTCCCTTGTTTTGTTTTCATGTATTACTCTTATTCTTCCAACACTCATATCTTGCATTTAGCCTCTCAACATACATGTATTTTTTTTTTTTTTTTTTCTTTTGATCGACTTGGTGGTTAATTTCCACCAAGTTTGATAATTGATTAATGAATTTGAGTCAGTTTTCAGTAGAAAATGTCCAAATTCCAGCTTTTCTTCTCTGATTATTTTCTGGTTTCTTTAGTCTTCTGTAACAGTAAAGTGATGATCTTTGGGTTGTGGACTGTTGTTCTGGATTAGTAATACATTATTACTGTGTGCATGTGCTTGTGTGTTTCAGGCAGCATTGCTAACCAGGTCATCCATGAGGTTTTTCTGGACACATGTCTGGACATGACGTCTCACTGCTGGCCTCAGGACTCTGGAAAGAAGCGTAAGAAGGACCATAAGAGTTCTCAGGCAGACAGCAAACGCTCCAAACCACAGAGAAAAGACAACCCAGAGGTACCAGAAACCACCTGAACCACAACAATATCATCCCATATGATAGCGTAGTTACACAGGACACAATAGGAAGAGGGAACCTCACTGAACTTTGGATTTCAGGAGTATAATTAATTCCCATTGGGTAAGTGTTGTATTTTGGCTCCTTTGAATCTTATTGAGGTAATTGTTTTGGTTAAGACAAGGACAGCTGTTTTATGACATCTGGCCTTTTGTGTTGAAGGGAGAGGAGGGAAATGTTTTTGTTTAGAAGTTAGCCCAGAAAAGATTTGAGCATTCAAGGATTCCTTATTGTCATTCAGCACATTTACATATGATGAACAAAATTTGGTTCCCTGGTCCCAGGGCAGCCCAATGTTCAGTACTAAAAAAATATAAAATATAGAATAAAAATAATAAATAAAGAAAGACTAGAAATGGTAAATACAATAAGAATATACCATTATGTTAATAATATGTAATAAATAATATGCAAAATATGTTTTTATGTAAATTAAGTCAGACCTTGATGTTCCAGCTCTCTGTGATCAGCTTTCTATTGAGTGCTGCTGCTGTTTTAGCAGAAGTAGAATCAGCCAGATGTATGTAAATGATGGTGCTGGACACTTCCCCTCAGATGGAAATGGATGAGGAGAATGAAGACGAGCCTCATTTCACTGGTCAGGACCTGATGAAGATCAGAGAGGCTGTGGTTCTCCTGGTCCAGAGCATCCTCAGACTCCTGCAGAAGTTTCCTCTTAAAAACATGCCTCAGAGCGCCACCAACTGCTCTCATGTAATGTCACAGCTGCACCTTGTCTAATCACTAATTCACTAATGACTAGTTCCTACCCCACTGAGTCCTGCTTCTTCTCTGCAGATCTTCAGTAAGCTGCTCTACTTTGAACCAGTGGTGGGGGAGCTGACCTTTGAGGCTGAGTCGTGAGTTTGAAGTGTTTTTACTTCTTCTGAAGGTTTTCAGGAGGTGGTAGAGCTGCTGTTTGTTTCTCCTCAGGGATCTCAGCAAGCTGAGGAGTGTTCCTGAGATGGCGTTCCATGGCCTGAAGCTGCTCTGCTTGCCAAAACACGGAGACCAGACCAAGGTAGAGTCCTCCTCTCTGGAATCTAAACTAGCAGCAGCATGTGAACTCTAACCATGTGTGCTGTAGTCTCTGTGGAGGGTAAACTCTAACCATGTGTGTTGTAGTCTCTGCGGAGGGTTAACTCTAACCGTGTGTTGTAGTCTCTGCGGAGGGTTAACTCTAACCATGTGTTGTAGTCTCTGCAGAGGGTGAACTCTAACCATGTGTGCTGTAGTCTCTGCAGAGGGTGAACTCTAACCATGTGTGCTGTAGTCTCTGTGAAGGGTGAACTCTAACCATGTGTGCTGTAGTCTCTGTGGAGGGTGAACTCTAACCATGTGTGTTGTAGTCTCTGCGGAGGGTGAACTCTATGTGTTGTAGTCTCTGCGGAGGGTGAACTCTAACCATGTGTGTTGTAGTCTCTGCGGAGGGTGTTCCACCGGCTGCTCTACGTCATCCTGATGATGAATAAAGTCAACAGAGGGAAGCCCACCCTCCTCACCCTCAACCAGTCCGTCCTCGCCACCCGGGACCAGGCCATCCGTTTTGTTTGGTACTGTTGACTCTTTCACAGACTCAATACTGTTCTATTTTTCTGTTCTGTGTGAAACAGGTAGAAACAGAGTGAAGGGGTGGAGTCTTTCTGCCATTAATCCAGCATCAGAGGTCATCAACTGGAGATTATTCCAGAAAGGAGGTTTAACAAACTAAGTTTGTCCTTCAACTCTGAGTTAACTTACTTACTCTGAGATGATAACTTTTGAGTTTCTGGTTCCAGAACAGCTGATCCGAATTAGTTCATCAACTCTGAGTATGTTTACCTTGTTTACCCACCCTACACTTTAAAAAGTCATGATCGATGGAGCACCGATACCATGAGTAACCATGACAACAGACATGACTGCAGAATAAAAAGCTGTAGATCTTTTATCTGGATAGAAGTAGAGGCATTAATGCAGCCTACGGAGAGAAGCAACACAGTAACAGTAACACTGCTGCAGCAGCAAAGGAGAAAACTGTTTATACATTTTTATTTTATACGTATTAAAGTCATTTAAATTGTAATGATGTCAGCACAAACACTCAATAATGTATGAATTAAAAAAACAAGTAAATAACATGCAAGTTCTGTCTCAGCCAATAGAAATAAAGCAGAAGCCTGTTAAACAGGTCTATATAGCGTACTTTTTAATAAATAAATACATTTTATGAATAAAGCTGTATTTAATTATTTTTTATAAAGCATGTTTTTTGCATGCATGAAAAAAGTGGTAGCATTTAAACAGATATTCCTCTGAAAATTATTGACAGGATATCCAGTCTCTGAAGATTCTCTGGTGACGTAAAGTGTTTCTAATAAAAGACCACATTGGTCTACGACGGAGCTACGTCGTAGTCTGACTTCACCTCCAATAAATCCTGACTACACGTCTACATGAACCTCCAGAGCTGTGATTGGTCAGTTCAACTCCTCCAGGGCTGTGATTGGTCAGCTCAACTCCTCCATGGCTGTGATTGGTTGTCTAAAGGAGTATCAGGACCAGGCGGTTAAGCTCTAAAACGGGTGTCAAACACGTGGCCAGAACCATTTTAAAAAAATGTTTGTTTCTTCACAGAAATCACAGAGAATCTTTCAGGAGTCAAGAGATAAAATATTTACAGGTTTTAATGCATAAAAACAGGTTTGTAAAACAGGAGATAACCTGCTGCTGAAAATACTAAATATTGTTCAATAAATAAATGTTTAAAATTAGATCACATTGTTTTACTTTTTATCTTAAAGTTGTCTCTTTATCTCATAATTCTGACTTTATCTCAAATTCTTTGCTTGGAATAAGTAAAATAAGATAATAGAGTTAATTCTACTCATTATTGGGCTAATTGTATTAAATACAAGATATTTCCGCCAGATAAGATTAGTTTTTTTTTTTTTTTGCAGTTTGTGACAAATGTTCCACTTCCTGTTTCTACACAGTGAGAATCTATCAGGGCTCAAGAGATGGAATATTTATTGAATAAATGTTTTGAATTGAAATGCAACAGTCGACCTGACTGTACATGGAATAACAGAGGCATCATACTGTTGAATTTACACTTTTTTCATGCTTTGTAAATTAAAGGTTAATTATTCATATAAATATTAATGTTTTTCTTCACATAAAAAGAGAGGAGAAATTCATAAGTGTTGTATTTATAATTTATTTTTAACTTGAGATCAAATTGTACTGAATGAAGCTCATGAACTAAACTGAGTTGGACTCTTCTGCTCCAGATGCTGTTGTGTTAAATCAGATTCCAGAACATCAGCCTGTCATCTAAAATCACACTTTGAGTGTATAAAAGCAACACTGAAATGAGTGTCTCAAACCAACTAGTAATCTTTGTGGATATGTGGATGCACTCCAGGCTTTAATAATTATTACTAAATTAACTTCATTAAAGTTTTAACCACACACTGTTTCAACCAGCGACTGGTTCCTCTCTAATGGGAAGTGTGTTTTTAATACAGTCACATGGTGGATGAGATGAAGGAGCTGGTGCTGCCGTTCCTGCATGTCCTCCTTCAGCATTTCTGCTTCCAGGTGAATCTTCCAGCTGCTGCTCTACATTTTCAGAATTGTCTGCCCTTTCAGTGATCTGAGTTACCAGTTTTGCTGTGATCTGTGTGTGGATGTTTAGATGGTGGAGAAAAACGAGTTTCGAAGTCACGGAGCTCAGACTGTGGGGATGCTAACATTACAGATGGCCAGCACCGACTACGCCTGCTTCATCAAGTGGCTGTTCAACTTCTCCAAACACTCCAAGGTAACAGATCCAAGAAGCTAACGCATCTCATGAATGCTTGTTTTTGTCTTTTTAAAAACTAGGAGTTGGTGAAGTCCAGCTTGATGCTTCTTTTCTTGTATTAATCCAGTGGATACCATGTTGATTCTGTAGATGGTGTCCCGGCTGTTCTCTGTAGATGTGGTGATGGTTCTGTTAGAGCAGCAGGAGAGGAAGGTGGAGGACTGTGAGGACCCGGAGCTCCACTGCTTCCTGTCACATAAGTTCCTGATCCAGAATCTGCTGTTCACTCGGCGGATGGACCTGTCTCCCACCGTCCAGGGCCACGCCTTTGCCTCCCTGGCCCAGTGTCTGGAGCTGCATTCACTCAACGCCACCCGGGCCGTCCATGACCTCTTCTCCACCGGTACACAAACCCACTGTTGGAGCGGGATTAGATCATTAAAAAACAAACAAAACTTCACAAGCATTTAGAAATCACATTCCTGGTTTTAATCCGGTACAGTGACTCCTTTTTGGGAAACAGTGATCAACATTTTACACCATTTTATTATAATAAATAAATATGTAATATAAAAACAGCTTTATTTTTTAAAATTGTTGTTTCCTCTGTGTTTAGCAGGATCCACATTAATTTACCATGAAGGGGAAACCACAGAAGGTAAATTCCTTTATCTCTTTGTTTTATGTATTTATTTATTAACCTCAAAAGCTTGTCTGGTTAAAGGTGAATAGAGATTAAATTAGTTTCAGTAATATTGATATTGTACTCTCCTTTTTGTTAAGATCTAGTAACAAGTAACTAATATCATTAAACATGCATATAATTAATGATCAGGGATGGCTACCACTAGGCTGAAAAAAGCTAATGTTATCAGGGGAAATATCTTCTATTTAGAACAATTATTCTCATATTGAGTTATAGAATTATCTTGAATTATCTTATTTCATTAGCAGATGATTTTGTTCATTTCAAGTTATTTTCCTGATTTGGGTCGATTTGGCCAGGTTTTAAGAAAAGAAGACTTAACATTTTCTTACAGACTAAATTGACCAAAATCAAGAAAATAAACTTGAAATCAGCTAAATTAACTAAGCCAATGAAATGAGAGAATTCTACCAAAAACAAGATTTGTTTTTCATTATTTTTTTGCAGTGTAGTGACTCAGTTTGAGATTTGGCTGCCTGACATAAGGAAACTAAAATCAGTTGGTCTTCAAACCTTGATCATTGTCCATGCTGATGCTTGGATGTGAAGTTTTGTCATGTGTCCAACCCAAGGACCGGGGGCCAAATTGGGGCCGCCACCTCATTTCCCGTGGCCCCTCCAGACCTTCATAAACTGGTGTGATTTATTTACAGCGAATAAATGTTTGAAGTTAACGGAGACACGCTGGTCACGTTGTCTTTGTACGACTTCATTAACTCCAACATCTTTTTCTCAATCGGCCACGAAGGTTGTTTAAAAACAGGAAAGTTTCTGTTTTTTCCTTCTTTTCCTTTGTTGAAGTACATCTGTCATTACTTTCTGCTACTTTCTATTCTTTAATATTTAGCATAGCATCACTAAACCATAGATTCATTAAATAAATCAATAGTTAATAGTGGTTATCAGCATATTCTGGTATGAGTCTCTAGATATCTGTGATGATTTTAATGTTTAATAATTAGATGCTAACAACAATACAACATTATTTCTGCAGCAGCTGATTTTAAATTCTGGTTAAAAATCTTAGTAAATTGTCACCATCACTATTATGAGTGGAGAGGTAATTATCTACTATAATAAAATATATAATAATAATATGTAGATACATATATATATGGTCTTTATAATTGGTCCTTTGAGGGAAACCAGAACACTGATGTGATGAAACTGAGCTTGACTCCACTGATTTTTTGACTTTGTACTGCAGGAACTGTCAGTTTGCAGCAGAAAACCTACCGAACCCTCTCCTTCAGGACGGTGGAGATCACCAGCAACGTCAGCTCCACCTGTGACGGTGAGTCCTGCTTCTATTCTTTGATTCTGTTCACTGGTTCTGTTACACCAACCAGGTGTGGAGTACCGTTTTGTAAATTAAAGAAGTGTGAATTGTACCTTTTTTTTTTTTATGTGGATGAACTGAAGGGTTTTAAATCACTATTTTTTTAATTTATTTTTTTATTATTATTATATTTATCTTATATTTTCATTGCAGCAAAAGAGAACCTGGCTCTTCTCCTGCGCCGTGTTCAGGACCCCAAGATTAACGTGAGGAAATCGTCACTGCAGGTACAGGATTAGGATGGTCCCTGATGTACCTGGTCATTAATGTGATTATAGCAGCAGAAGCTGATAAATCAGCAGAGATGTCAACACACGATAACACTGATTAAAGAATCTGCATTATACAGGCTTCACTTTCTGTAAGAGCAGCTAACTCGGCAAAAAAATAACCAGAAAGGAAAAGACCCATAGCTCTCATTAGGAAAATGAATTCATCTTTTTGTTGCATATTTAGCGATGTTCTGAAAACTATGGAAACAAATCTGAAACTGCTCAAACTGTCACTGACTCCAGGAAACATGAGTAGAAACATCCAGATGTGTCCAGAGTCCTGGTTTTATATCACTGCATTGACAGCATGAGTAGAAACATCCAGATGTGTCCAGAGTCCTGGTTTTATATCACTGCATTTACAACATGAGTAGAAACATCCAGTTGTGTCCAGAGTCCTGGTTTTATATCACTGCATTGACAGCATGAGTAGAAACATCCAGATGTGTCCAGAGTCCTGGTTTTATATTACTGCATTGACAGCATGAGTAGAAACATCCAGATGTGTCCAGAGTCCTGGTTTTATATCACTGCATTGACAACATGAGTAGAAACATCCAGATGTGTCCAGAGTCCTGGTTTTATATCACTGCATTGACAACATGAGTAGAAACATCCAGATGTGTCCAGAGTCCTGGTTTTATATCACTGCATTGACAACATGAGTAGAAACATCCAGATGTGTCCAGAGTCCTGGTTTTATATCACTGCATTGACAACATGAGTAGAAACATCCAGATGTGTCCAGAGTCCTGGTTTTATATCACTGCATTGACAACATGAGTAGAAACATCCAGATGTGTCCAGAGTCCTGGTTTTATATCACTGCATTGACAACATGAGTAGAAACATCCAGATGTGTCCAGAGTCCTGGTTTTATATCACTGCATTGACAACATGAGTAGAAACATACAGATGTGTCCAGAGTCCTGGTTTTATATCACTGCATTGACAACATGAGTAGAAACATCCAGATGTGTCCAGAGTCCTGGTTTTATATCACTGCATTGACAACATGAGTAGAAACATCCAGATGTGTCCAGAGTCCTGATTTTATATCACTGCATTGACAACATGAGTAGAAACATCCAGATGTGTCCAGAGTCCTGGTTTTATATCAGGAAACATGAGTCAGACTCGCGTTACTCAGGAAATGTTCAATTAACTCATCAATATGATAATGAAGCTGGTTTAGTTTCTGAAAATCATGTTTTATGATCATTTTAAAATCAATTGAGGTTTTTTGGTTATTGAGACTATTTCTCATTGATCAATAACCAAACACTTGACTGAAGCTGATTTGTCCACTAACGTGTTAAGATGTTAAATATCTCTTTAATGTCCATTTAGAACAGATAAAAATGAGATTAATTGGTCATTATTGATAGTCTATAGCTGGTATTATACATTGATAGTGATTATTGATAATCTATAACTGATATACATTAATAGCCATTATTGATAGTCTATAACTGATATTATACATTGATAGTGATTATTGATAGTCTATAACTGATATTATACGTTAATAGTAATTATTGATAGTCTATAACTGATATTATACGTTAATAGTGATTATTGATAATCTATAACTGATATTATACATGAATAGTGATTATTGATAGTCTATAACTGATATTTTACATGAATAGTGATTATTGATAATCTATAACTGATATTATACATGAATAGTGATTATTGATAGTCTATAACTGATATTTTACATGAATAGTGATTATTGATAGTCTATAACTGATATTATACGTTAATAGTGATTATTGATAATCTATAACTGATATTATACGTTAATAGTGATTATTGATAATCTATAACTGATATTATACGTTAATAGTGATTATTGATAGTCTATAACTGATATTATACGTTAATAGTGATTATTGATCATCTATAACTGATATTATACGTTAATAGTGATTATTGATAGTCTATAGCTGATATTATACATGAATAGTGATTATTGATAGTCTATAACTGATATTATACGTTAATAGTGATTATTGATAATCTATAACTGATATTATACATAATAGTGATTATTGATAATCTATAACTGATATTATACATTAATAGTGATTATTGATCATCTATAACTGATATTATACATGAATAGTGATCATTGATAATCTACAACTGATATTATACATGAATAGTGCTCATTGATAGTCTATAACTGATATTATACATTTATAGTGATTATTGATAGTCTATAACTGATATTATACGTTAATAGTGATTATTGATAATCTATAACTGATATTATACATAATAGTGATTATTGATAATCTATAACTGATATTATACATGAATAGTGATTATTGATAGTCTATAACTGATATTTTACATGAATAGTGATTATTGATAGTCTATAACTGATATTATACATGAATAGTGATTATTGATAGTCTATAACTGATATTATACGTTAATAGTGATTATTGATAATCTATAACTGATATTATACATAATAGTGATTATTGATAATCTATAACTGATATTATACATTAATAGTGATTATTGATAATCTATAACTGATATTATACATTAATAGTGATTATTGATAGTCTATAACTGATATTATACGTTAATAGTGATTATTGATCATCTATAACTGATATTATACATTAATAGTGATTATTGATCATCTATAACTGATATTATACATTAATAGTGATTATTGATAATCTACAACTGATATTATACATGAATAGTGATCATTGATAGTCTATAACTGATATTATACATGAATAGTGATTATTGATAGTCTATAACTGATATTATACGTTAATAGTGATTATTGATAATCTATAACTGATATTATACGTTAATAGTGATTATTGATAGTCTATAACTGATATTATACGTTAATAGTGATTATTGATAGTCTATAACTGATATTATACATTAATAGTGATTATTGATCATCTATAACTGATATTATACATTAATAGTGATTATTGATCATCTATAACTGATATTATACATGAATAGTGATCATTGATAATCTACAACTGATATTATACATGAATAGTGATCATTGATAGTCTATAACAGATATTATACGTTAATAGTGATTATTGATAATCTATAACTGATATTACGTTAATAGTGATTATTGATTATCCATAGCTTCTTGATTTTGATCTGAAACTACAAGACTGCTGCATTTACATTTTTTTCTCATCGAAACCCCTGGACCCGGAGTTCCTTGACTCAAACTGAAATGACAGCACTGATTTGGACTCTTCTGTAGTCACAGCACATGTGCCGTTGTATTTTTTCTTTTGATAGCAGGTCTAAGTGGTTTTAACTCGGTGCTGTGTAGTCCTCCAGGCCTTGAATGGTCTAGATGGTGTTAACTCGGTGCTCTGTGGTCCTCCAGGCCCTGAATGGTCTAGGTGGTTTTAACTCGATGCTGTGTGGTCCTCCAGGCCCTGAAGGGTCTAGGTGGTTTTAACTCGGTGCTGTGTGGTCCTCCAGGCCCTGAATGGTCTAGGTGGTTTTAACTCAGTGCTCTGTGGTCCTCCAGGCCCTGAATGGTCTAGGTGGTTTTAACTCGGTGCTGTGTAGTCCTCCAGGCCTTGAATGGTCTAGATGGTGTTAACTCGGTGCTCTGTGGTCCTCCAGGCCCTGAATGGTCTAGGTGGTTTTAACTCGATGCTGTGTGGTCCTCCAGGCCCTGAAGGGTCTAGGTGGTTTTAACTCGGTGCTGTGTGGTCCTCCAGGCCCTGAATGGTCTAGGTGGTTTTAACTCAGTGCTGTGTGGTCCTCCAGGCCCTGAATGGTCTAGGTGGTTTTAACTCGGTGCTCTGTAGTCCTCCAGGCCTTGAATGGTCTAGATGGTGTTAACTCAGTGCTCTGTGGTCCTCCAGGCCCTGAATGGTCTAGGTGGTTTTAACTCGATGATGTGTGGTCCTCCAGGCCTTGAATGGTCTAGGTGGTTTTAACTCGCTGCTGTGTGGTCCTCCAGGCCCTGAATGGTCTAGGTGGTTTTAACTCGATGCTGTGTGGTCCTCCAGGCCTTGAATGGTCTAGGTGGTTTTAACTCGCTGCCGTGTGGTCCCCCAGGCCCTGAAGGGTCTAGGTGGTTTTGACTAAGTGCTGTGTGGTCCTCCAGGCCCTGAAGGGTCTAGGTGGTTTTGTCTAAGTGATGTATGGTCCTCCAGGCCCTGAAGGGTCTAGGTGGTTTTGACTCGCTGCTGTGTGGTCCTCCAGGCCCTGAATGGTCTAGGTGGTTTTAACTCGGTGCTCTGTGGTCCTCCAGGCCCTGAATGGTCTAGGTGGTTTTAACTCGCTGCTCTGTGGTCCTCCAGGCCTTGAATGGTCTAGGTGGTTTTAACTCGCTGCTGTGTGGTCCTCCAGGCCCTGAAGGGTCTAGGTGGTTTTAACTCGGTGCTCTGTGGTCCTCCAGGCCCTGAATGGTCTAGGTGGTTTTAACTCGGTGCTGTGTGGTCCTCCAGGCCCTGAATGGTCTAGGTGGTTTTAACTCAGTGCTCTGTAGTCCTCCAGGCCTTGAATGGTCTAGATGGTGTTAACTCAGTGCTCTGTGGTCCTCCAGGCCCTGAATGGTCTAGGTGGTTTTAACTCGATGATGTGTGGTCCTCCAGGCCTTGAATGGTCTAGGTGGTTTTAACTCGCTGCTGTGTGGTCCTCCAGGCCCTGAATGGTCTAGGTGGTTTTAACTCGATGCTGTGTGGTCCTCCAGGCCTTGAATGGTCTAGGTGGTTTTAACTCGATGCTGTGTGGTCCCCCAGGTCCTGAAGGGTCTAGGTGGTTTTGACTAAGTGCTGTGTGGTCCTCCAGGCCCTGAAGGGTCCAGGTGGTTTTAACTCGTAGCTCTGTGGTCCTCCAGGCCCTGAATGGTCTAGGTGGTTTTAACTCGCTGCTGTGTGGTCCTCCAGGCCCTGAATGGTCTAGGTGGTTTTAACTCAGTGCTGTGTGGTCCTCCAGGCCCTGAAGGGTCTAGGTGGTTTTGACTCGGTGCTCTGTGGTCCTCCAGGCCCTGAAGGGTCTAGGTGGTTTTAACTCGGTGCTCTGTGGTCCTCCAGGCCTTGAATGGTCTAGGTGGTTTTAACTCGCTGCTGTGTGGTCCTCCAGGCCCTGAAGGGTCTAGGTGGTTTTGACTAAGTGCTGTGTGGTCCTCCAGGCCCTGAATGGTCTATGTGGTTTAAACTCGGTGCTCTGTGGTCCTCCAGGCCCTGAAGGGTCTAGGTGGTTTTAACTCGGTGCTCTGTGGTCCTCCAGGCCTTGAATGGTCTAGGTGGTTTTAACTCGCTGCTGTGTGGTCCCCCAGGCCCTGAAGGGTCTAGGTGGTTTTGACTAAGTGCTGTGTGGTCCTCCAGGCCCTGAAGGGTCCAGGTGGTTTTAACTCGTAGCTCTGTGGTCCTCCAGGCCCTGAATGGTCTAGGTGGTTTTAACTCGCTGCTGTGTGGTCCTCCAGGCCCTGAATGGTCTAGGTGGTTTTAACTCAGTGCTGTGTGGTCCTCCAGGCCCTGAAGGGTCTAGGTGGTTTTAATTCGGTGCTCTGTGGTCCTCCAGGCCTTGAATGGTCTAGGTGGTTTTAACTCGCTGCTGTGTGGTCCTCCAGGCCCTGAAGGGTCTAGGTGGTTTTGACTAAGTGCTGTGTGGTCCTCCAGGCCCTGAATGGTCTATGTGGTTTAAACTCGGTGCTCTGTGGTCCTCCAGGCCCTGAAGGGTCTAGGTGGTTTTAACTCGGTGCTCTGTGGTCCTCCAGGCCCTGAATGGTCTAGGTGGTTTTAACTCGCTGCCGTGTGGTCCCCCAGGCCCTGAAGGGTCTAGGTGGTTTTGACTAAGTGTTGTGTGGTCCTCCAGGCCCTGAAGGGTCCAGGTGGTTTTAACTCGTAGCTGTGTGGTCCTCCAGACCCTGAAGGGCCTAGGTGGTTTTGACTAAGTGCTGTGTGGTCCTCCAGGCCCTGAATGGTCTAGGTGGTTTTAACTCGGTGCTCTGTGGTCCTCCAGGCCCTGAAGGGTCTAGGTGGTTTTAACTCGGTGCTCTGTGGTCCTCCAGGCCCTGAAGGGTCTAGGTGGTTTTAACTCGCTGCCGTGTGGTCCCCCAGGCCCTGAAGGGTATAGGTGGTTTTGACTAAGTGTTGTGTGGTCCTCCAGGCCCTGAATGGTCTAGGTGGTTTTAACTTGGTGCCCTGTGGTCCTCCAGGCCCTGAAGGGTCTAGGTGGTTTTAACTCGGTGCTCTGTGGTCCTCCAGGCCTTGAATGGTCTAGGTGGTTTTAACTCGCTGCTGTGTGGTCCTCCAGGCCCTGAAGGGTCTAGGTGGTTTTGACTCAGTGCTCTGTAGTCCTCCAGGCCTTGAATGGTCTAGGTGGTTTTAACTCGCTGCTGTGTGGTCCTCCAGGCCCTGAATGGTCTAGGTGGTTTTAACTCGATGCTGTGTGGTCCTCCAGGCCTTGAATGGTCTAGGTGGTTTTAACTCGATGCTGTGTGGTCCCCCAGGTCCTGAAGGGTCTAGGTGGTTTTGACTAAGTGCTGTGTGGTCCTCCAGGCCCTGAAGGGTCCAGGTGGTTTTAACTCGTAGCTCTGTGGTCCTCCAGGCCCTGAATGGTCTAGGTGGTTTTAACTCGCTGCTGTGTGGTCCTCCAGGCCCTGAATGGTCTAGGTGGTTTTAACTCAGTGCTGTGTGGTCCTCCAGGCCCTGAAGGGTCTAGGTGGTTTTGACTCGGTGCTCTGTGGTCCTCCAGGCCCTGAAGGGTCTAGGTGGTTTTAACTCGGTGCTCTGTGGTCCTCCAGGCCTTGAATGGTCTAGGTGGTTTTAACTTGCTGCTGTGTGGTCCTCCAGGCCCTGAAGGGTCTAGGTGGTTTTGACTAAGTGCTGTGTGGTCCTCCAGGCCCTGAATGGTCTATGTGGTTTAAACTCGGTGCTCTGTGGTCCTCCAGGCCCTGAAGGGTCTAGGTGGTTTTAACTCGGTGCTCTGTGGTTCTCCAGGCCTTGAATGGTCTAGGTGGTTTTAACTCGCTGCTGTGTGGTCCCCCAGGCCCTGAAGGGTCTAGGTGGTTTTGACTAAGTGCTGTGTGGTCCTCCAGGCCCTGAAGGGTCCAGGTGGTTTTAACTCGTAGCTCTGTGGTCCTCCAGGCCCTGAATGGTCTAGGTGGTTTTAACTCGCTGCTGTGTGGTCCTCCAGGCCCTGAATGGTCTAGGTGGTTTTAACTCAGTGCTGTGTGGTCCTCCAGGCCCTGAAGGGTCTAGGTGGTTTTAATTCGGTGCTCTGTGGTCCTCCAGGCCTTGAATGGTCTAGGTGGTTTTAACTCGCTGCTGTGTGGTCCTCCAGGCCCTGAAGGGTCTAGGTGGTTTTGACTAAGTGCTGTGTGGTCCTCCAGGCCCTGAATGGTCTATGTGGTTTAAACTCGGTGCTCTGTGGTCCTCCAGGCCCTGAAGGGTCTAGGTGGTTTTAACTCGGTGCTCTGTGGTCCTCCAGGCCCTGAATGGTCTAGGTGGTTTTAACTCGCTGCCGTGTGGTCCCCCAGGCCCTGAAGGGTCTAGGTGGTTTTGACTAAGTGTTGTGTGGTCCTCCAGGCCCTGAAGGGTCCAGGTGGTTTTAACTCGTAGCTGTGTGGTCCTCCAGACCCTGAAGGGCCTAGGTGGTTTTGACTAAGTGCTGTGTGGTCCTCCAGGCCCTGAATGGTCTAGGTGGTTTTAACTCGGTGCTCTGTGGTCCTCCAGGCCCTGAAGGGTCTAGGTGGTTTTAACTCGGTGCTCTGTGGTCCTCCAGGCCCTGAAGGGTCTAGGTGGTTTTAACTCGCTGCCGTGTGGTCCCCCAGGCCCTGAAGGGTATAGGTGGTTTTGACTAAGTGTTGTGTGGTCCTCCAGGCCCTGAATGGTCTAGGTGGTTTTAACTTGGTGCCCTGTGGTCCTCCAGGCCCTGAAGGGTCTAGGTGGTTTTAACTCGGTGCTCTGTGGTCCTCCAGGCCTTGAATGGTCTAGGTGGTTTTAACTCGCTGCTGTGTGGTCCTCCAGGCCCTGAAGGGTCTAGGTGGTTTTGACTCAGTGCTCTGTAGTCCTCCAGGCCTTGAATGGTCTAGATGGTGTTAACTCAGTGCTCTGTGGTCCTCCAGGCCCTGAATGGTCTAGGTGGTTTTAACTCGATGATGTGTGGTCCTCCAGGCCTTGAATGGTCTAGGTGGTTTTAACTCGCTGCTGTGTGGTCCTCCAGGCCCTGAATGGTCTAGGTGGTTTTAACTCGATGCTGTGTGGTCCTCCAGGCCTTGAATGGTCTAGGTGGTTTTAACTCGATGCTGTGTGGTCCCCCAGGTCCTGAAGGGTCTAGGTGGTTTTGACTAAGTGCTGTGTGGTCCTCCAGGCCCTGAAGGGTCCAGGTGGTTTTAACTCGTAGCTCTGTGGTCCTCCAGGCCCTGAATGGTCTAGGTGGTTTTAACTCGCTGCTGTGTGGTCCTCCAGGCCCTGAATGGTCTAGGTGGTTTTAACTCAGTGCTGTGTGGTCCTCCAGGCCCTGAAGGGTCTAGGTGGTTTTGACTCGGTGCTCTGTGGTCCTCCAGGCCCTGAAGGGTCTAGGTGGTTTTAACTCGGTGCTCTGTGGTCCTCCAGGCCTTGAATGGTCTAGGTGGTTTTAACTCGCTGCTGTGTGGTCCTCCAGGCCCTGAAGGGTCTAGGTGGTTTTGACTAAGTGCTGTGTGGTCCTCCAGGCCCTGAATGGTCTATGTGGTTTAAACTCGGTGCTCTGTGGTCCTCCAGGCCCTGAAGGGTCTAGGTGGTTTTAACTCGGTGCTCTGTGGTCCTCCAGGCCTTGAATGGTCTAGGTGGTTTTAACTCGCTGCTGTGTGGTCCCCCAGGCCCTGAAGGGTCTAGGTGGTTTTGACTAAGTGCTGTGTGGTCCTCCAGGCCCTGAAGGGTCCAGGTGGTTTTAACTCGTAGCTCTGTGGTCCTCCAGGCCCTGAATGGTCTAGGTGGTTTTAACTCGCTGCTGTGTGGTCCTCCAGGCCCTGAAGGGTCTAGGTGGTTTTGACTAAGTGCTGTGTGGTCCTCCAGGCCCTGAATGGTCTATGTGGTTTAAACTCGGTGCTCTGTGGTCCTCCAGGCCCTGAAGGGTCTAGGTGGTTTTAACTCGGTGCTCTGTGGTCCTCCAGGCCCTGAATGGTCTAGGTGGTTTTAACTCGCTGCCGTGTGGTCCCCCAGGCCCTGAAGGGTCTAGGTGGTTTTGACTAAGTGTTGTGTGGTCCTCCAGGCCCTGAAGGGTCCAGGTGGTTTTAACTCGTAGCTGTGTGGTCCTCCAGACCCTGAAGGGCCTAGGTGGTTTTGACTAAGTGCTGTGTGGTCCTCCAGGCCCTGAATGGTCTAGGTGGTTTTAACTCGGTGCTCTGTGGTCCTCCAGGCCCTGAAGGGTCTAGGTGGTTTTAACTCGGTGCTCTGTGGTCCTCCAGGCCCTGAAGGGTCTAGGTGGTTTTAACTCGCTGCCCTGTGGTCCTCCAGGCCCTGAAGGGTCTAGGTGGTTTTAACTTGGTGCTCTGTGGTCCTCCAGGCCTTGAATGGTCTAGGTGGTTTTAACTCGCTGCTGTGTGGTCCTCCAGGCCCTGAAGGGTCTAGGTGGTTTTAACTCGGTGCTCTGTGGTCCTCCAGGCCTTGACTGGTCTAGGTGGTTTTAACTCGCTGCTGTGTGGTCCTCCAGGCCCTGAAGGGTCTAGGTGGTTTTGACTAAGTGCTGTGTGGTCCTCCGGGCCCTGAATGGTCTATGTGGTTTAAACTCGGTGCTCTGTGGTCCTCCAGGCCCTGAAGGGTCTAGGTGGTTTTAACTCGGTGCTCTGTGGTCCTCCAGGCCTTGAATGGTCTAGGTGGTTTTAACTCGCTGCTGTGTGGTCCCCCAGGTCCTGAAGGGTCTAGGTGGTTTTGACTAAGTGCTGTGTGGTCCTCCAGGCCCTGAAGGGTCCAGGTGGTTTTAACTCGTAGCTCTGTGGTCCTCCAGGCCCTGAATGGTCTAGGTGGTTTTAACTCGCTGCTGTGTGGTCCTCCAGGCCCTGAATGGTCTAGGTGGTTTTAACTCAGTGCTGTGTGGTCCTCCAGGCCCTGAAGGGTCTAGGTGGTTTTGACTCGGTGCTCTGTGGTCCTCCAGGCCCTGAAGGGTCTAGGTGGTTTTAACTCGGTGCTCTGTGGTCCTCCAGGCCTTGAATGGTCTAGGTGGTTTTAACTCGCTGCTGTGTGGTCCTCCAGGCCCTGAAGGGTCTAGGTGGTTTTGACTAAGTGCTGTGTGGTCCTCCAGGCCCTGAATGGTCTATGTGGTTTAAACTCGGTGCTCTGTGGTCCTCCAGGCCCTGAAGGGTCTAGGTGGTTTTAACTCGGTGCTCTGTGGTCCTCCAGGCCTTGAATGGTCTAGGTGGTTTTAACTCGCTGCTGTGTGGTCCCCCAGGCCCTGAAGGGTCTAGGTGGTTTTGACTAAGTGCTGTGTGGTCCTCCAGGCCCTGAAGGGTCCAGGTGGTTTTAACTCGTAGCTCTGTGGTCCTCCAGGCCCTGAATGGTCTAGGTGGTTTTAACTCGCTGCTGTGTGGTCCTCCAGGCCCTGAATGGTCTAGGTGGTTTTAACTCAGTGCTGTGTGGTCCTCCAGGCCCTGAAGGGTCTAGGTGGTTTTGACTCGGTGCTCTGTGGTCCTCCAGGCCCTGAAGGGTCTAGGTGGTTTTAACTCGGTGCCCTGTGGTCCTCCAGGCCTTGAATGGTCTAGGTGGTTTTAACTCGCTGCTGTGTGGTCCTCCAGGCCCTGAAGGGTCTAGGTGGTTTTGACTAAGTGCTGTGTGGTCCTCCAGGCCCTGAATGGTCTATGTGGTTTAAACTCGGTGCTCTGTGGTCCTCCAGGCCCTGAAGGGTCTAGGTGGTTTTAACTCGGTGCTCTGTGGTCCTCCAGGCCTTGAATGGTCTAGGTGGTTTTAACTCGCTGCTGTGTGGTCCCCCAGGCCCTGAAGGGTCTAGGTGGTTTTCACTAAGTGCTGTGTGGTCCTCCAGGCCCTGAAGGGTCCAGGTGGTTTTAACTCGTAGCTCTGTGGTCCTCCAGGCCCTGAATGGTCTAGGTGGTTTTAACTCGCTGCTGTGTGGTCCTCCAGGCCCTGAATGGTCTAGGTGGTTTTAACTCAGTGCTGTGTGGTCCTCCAGGCCCTGAAGGGTCTAGGTGGTTTTGACTCGGTGCTCTGTGGTCCTCCAGGCCCTGAAGGGTCTAGGTGGTTTTAACTCGGTGCTCTGTGGTCCTCCAGGCCTTGAATGGTCTATGTGGTTTAAACTCGCTGCTGTGTGGTCCTCCAGGCCCTGAAGGGTCTAGGTGGTTTTGACTAAGTGCTGTGTGGTCCTCCAGGCCCTGAATGGTCTATGTGGTTTAAACTCGGTGCTCTGTGGTCCTCCAGGCCCTGAAGGGTCTAGGTGGTTTTAACTCGGTGCTCTGTGGTCCTCCAGGCCTTGAATGGTCTAGGTGGTTTTAACTCGCTGCCGTGTGGTCCCCCAGGCCCTGAAGGGTCTAGGTGGTTTTGACTAAGTGTTGTGTGGTCCTCCAGGCCCTGAAGGGTCCAGGTGGTTTTAACTCGTAGCTGTGTGGTCCTCCAGACCCTTCAGGGCCTAGGTGGTTTTGACTAAGTGCTGTGTGGTCCTCCAGGCCCTGAATGGTCTAGGTGGTTTTAACTCGGTGCTCTGTGGTCCTCCAGGCCCTGAAGGGTCTAGGTGGTTTTAACTCGGTGCTCTGTGGTCCTCCAGGCCCTGAAGGGTCTAGGTGGTTTTAACTCGCTGCCGTGTGGTCCCCCAGGCCCTGAAGGGTATAGGTGGTTTTGACTAAGTGTTGTGTGGTCCTCCAGGCCCTGAATGGTCTAGGTGGTTTTAACTTGGTGCCCTGTGGTCCTCCAGGCCCTGAAGGGTCTAGGTGGTTTTAACTCGGTGCTCTGTGGTCCTCCAGGCCTTGAATGGTCTAGGTGGTTTTAACTCGCTGCTGTGTGGTCCTCCAGGCCCTGAAGGGTCTAGGTGGTTTTGACTCAGTGCTCTGTAGTCCTCCAGGCCTTGAATGGTCTAGATGGTGTTAACTCAGTGCTCTGTGGTCCTCCAGGCCCTGAATGGTCTAGGTGGTTTTAACTCGATGATGTGTGGTCCTCCAGGCCTTGAATGGTCTAGGTGGTTTTAACTCGCTGCTGTGTGGTCCTCCAGGCCCTGAATGGTCTAGGTGGTTTTAACTCGATGCTGTGTGGTCCTCCAGGCCTTGAATGGTCTAGGTGGTTTTAACTCGATGCTGTGTGGTCCCCCAGGTCCTGAAGGGTCTAGGTGGTTTTGACTAAGTGCTGTGTGGTCCTCCAGGCCCTGAAGGGTCCAGGTGGTTTTAACTCGTAGCTCTGTGGTCCTCCAGGCCCTGAATGGTCTAGGTGGTTTTAACTCGCTGCTGTGTGGTCCTCCAGGCCCTGAATGGTCTAGGTGGTTTTAACTCAGTGCTGTGTGGTCCTCCAGGCCCTGAAGGGTCTAGGTGGTTTTGACTCGGTGCTCTGTGGTCCTCCAGGCCCTGAATGGTCTAGGTGGTTTTAACTCGATGCTGTGTGGTCCTCCAGGCCTTGAATGGTCTAGGTGGTTTTAACTCGATGCTGTGTGGTCCCCCAGGTCCTGAAGGGTCTAGGTGGTTTTGACTAAGTGCTGTGTGGTCCTCCAGGCCCTGAAGGGTCCAGGTGGTTTTAACTCGTAGCTCTGTGGTCCTCCAGGCCCTGAATGGTCTAGGTGGTTTTAACTCGCTGCTGTGTGGTCCTCCAGGCCCTGAATGGTCTAGGTGGTTTTAACTTGCTGCTGTGTGGTCCTCCAGGCCCTGAAGGGTCTAGGTGGTTTTAACTCGGTGCTCTGTGGTCCTCCAGGCCTTGAATGGTCTAGGTGGTTTTAACTCGCTGCTGTGTGGTCCTCCAGGCCCTGAAGGGTCTAGGTGGTTTTGACTAAGTGCTGTGTGGTCCTCCAGGCCCTGAATGGTCTATGTGGTTTAAACTCGCTGCTGTGTGGTCCTCCAGGCCCTGAAGGGTCTAGGTGGTTTTGACTAAGTGCTGTGTGGTCCTCCAGGCCCTGAATGGTCTATGTGGTTTAAACTCGGTGCTCTGTGGTCCTCCAGGCCCTGAAGGGTCTAGGTGGTTTTAACTCGGTGCTCTGTGGTCCTCCAGGCCCTGAATGGTCTAGGTGGTTTTAACTCGCTGCCGTGTGGTCCCCCAGGCCCTGAAGGGTCTAGGTGGTTTTGACTAAGTGTTGTGTGGTCCTCCAGGCCCTGAAGGGTCCAGGTGGTTTTAACTCGTAGCTGTGTGGTCCTCCAGACCCTGAAGGGCCTAGGTGGTTTTGACTAAGTGCTGTGTGGTCCTCCAGGCCCTGAATGGTCTAGGTGGTTTTAACTCGGTGCTCTGTGGTCCTCCAGGCCCTGAAGGGTCTAGGTGGTTTTAACTCGGTGCTCTGTGGTCCTCCAGGCCCTGAAGGGTCTAGGTGGTTTTAACTCGCTGCCGTGTGGTCCCCCAGGCCCTGAAGGGTATAGGTGGTTTTGACTAAGTGTTGTGTGGTCCTCCAGGCCCTGAATGGTCTAGGTGGTTTTAACTTGGTGCCCTGTGGTCCTCCAGGCCCTGAAGGGTCTAGGTGGTTTTAACTCGGTGCTCTGTGGTCCTCCAGGCCTTGAATGGTCTAGGTGGTTTTAACTCGCTGCTGTGTGGTCCTCCAGGCCCTGAAGGGTCTAGGTGGTTTTGACTCAGTGCTCTGTAGTCCTCCAGGCCTTGAATGGTCTAGATGGTGTTAACTCAGTGCTCTGTGGTCCTCCAGGCCCTGAATGGTCTAGGTGGTTTTAACTCGATGATGTGTGGTCCTCCAGGCCTTGAATGGTCTAGGTGGTTTTAACTCGCTGCTGTGTGGTCCTCCAGGCCCTGAATGGTCTAGGTGGTTTTAACTCGATGCTGTGTGGTCCTCCAGGCCTTGAATGGTCTAGGTGGTTTTAACTCGATGCTGTGTGGTCCCCCAGGTCCTGAAGGGTCTAGGTGGTTTTGACTAAGTGCTGTGTGGTCCTCCAGGCCCTGAAGGGTCCAGGTGGTTTTAACTCGTAGCTCTGTGGTCCTCCAGGCCCTGAATGGTCTAGGTGGTTTTAACTCGCTGCTGTGTGGTCCTCCAGGCCCTGAATGGTCTAGGTGGTTTTAACTCAGTGCTGTGTGGTCCTCCAGGCCCTGAAGGGTCTAGGTGGTTTTAATTCGGTGCTCTGTGGTCCTCCAGGCCTTGAATGGTCTAGGTGGTTTTAACTCGCTGCTGTGTGGTCCTCCAGGCCCTGAAGGGTCTAGGTGGTTTTGACTAAGTGCTGTGTGGTCCTCCAGGCCCTGAATGGTCTATGTGGTTTAAACTCGGTGCTCTGTGGTCCTCCAGGCCCTGAAGGGTCTAGGTGGTTTTAACTCGGTGCTCTGTGGTCCTCCAGGCCCTGAATGGTCTAGGTGGTTTTAACTCGCTGCCGTGTGGTCCCCCAGGCCCTGAAGGGTCTAGGTGGTTTTGACTAAGTGTTGTGTGGTCCTCCAGGCCCTGAAGGGTCCAGGTGGTTTTAACTCGTAGCTGTGTGGTCCTCCAGACCCTGAAGGGCCTAGGTGGTTTTGACTAAGTGCTGTGTGGTCCTCCAGGCCCTGAATGGTCTAGGTGGTTTTAACTCGGTGCTCTGTGGTCCTCCAGGCCCTGAAGGGTCTAGGTGGTTTTAACTCGGTGCTCTGTGGTCCTCCAGGCCCTGAAGGGTCTAGGTGGTTTTAACTCGCTGCCGTGTGGTCCCCCAGGCCCTGAAGGGTATAGGTGGTTTTGACTAAGTGTTGTGTGGTCCTCCAGGCCCTGAATGGTCTAGGTGGTTTTAACTTGGTGCCCTGTGGTCCTCCAGGCCCTGAAGGGTCTAGGTGGTTTTAACTCGGTGCTCTGTGGTCCTCCAGGCCTTGAATGGTCTAGGTGGTTTTAACTCGCTGCTGTGTGGTCCTCCAGGCCCTGAAGGGTCTAGGTGGTTTTGACTCAGTGCTCTGTAGTCCTCCAGGCCTTGAATGGTCTAGATGGTGTTAACTCAGTGCTCTGTGGTCCTCCAGGCCCTGAATGGTCTAGGTGGTTTTAACTCGATGATGTGTGGTCCTCCAGGCCTTGAATGGTCTAGGTGGTTTTAACTCGCTGCTGTGTGGTCCTCCAGGCCCTGAATGGTCTAGGTGGTTTTAACTCGATGCTGTGTGGTCCTCCAGGCCTTGAATGGTCTAGGTGGTTTTAACTCGATGCTGTGTGGTCCCCCAGGTCCTGAAGGGTCTAGGTGGTTTTGACTAAGTGCTGTGTGGTCCTCCAGGCCCTGAAGGGTCCAGGTGGTTTTAACTCGTAGCTCTGTGGTCCTCCAGGCCCTGAATGGTCTAGGTGGTTTTAACTCGCTGCTGTGTGGTCCTCCAGGCCCTGAATGGTCTAGGTGGTTTTAACTCAGTGCTGTGTGGTCCTCCAGGCCCTGAAGGGTCTAGGTGGTTTTAATTCGGTGCTCTGTGGTCCTCCAGGCCTTGAATGGTCTAGGTGGTTTTAACTCGCTGCTGTGTGGTCCTCCAGGCCCTGAAGGGTCTAGGTGGTTTTGACTAAGTGCTGTGTGGTCCTCCAGGCCCTGAATGGTCTATGTGGTTTAAACTCGGTGCTCTGTGGTCCTCCAGGCCCTGAAGGGTCTAGGTGGTTTTAACTCGGTGCTCTGTGGTCCTCCAGGCCCTGAATGGTCTAGGTGGTTTTAACTCGCTGCCGTGTGGTCCCCCAGGCCCTGAAGGGTCTAGGTGGTTTTGACTAAGTGTTGTGTGGTCCTCCAGGCCCTGAAGGGTCCAGGTGGTTTTAACTCGTAGCTGTGTGGTCCTCCAGACCCTGAAGGGCCTAGGTGGTTTTGACTAAGTGCTGTGTGGTCCTCCAGGCCCTGAATGGTCTAGGTGGTTTTAACTCGGTGCTCTGTGGTCCTCCAGGCCCTGAAGGGTCTAGGTGGTTTTAACTCGGTGCTCTGTGGTCCTCCAGGCCCTGAAGGGTCTAGGTGGTTTTAACTCGCTGCCGTGTGGTCCCCCAGGCCCTGAAGGGTATAGGTGGTTTTGACTAAGTGTTGTGTGGTCCTCCAGGCCCTGAATGGTCTAGGTGGTTTTAACTTGGTGCCCTGTGGTCCTCCAGGCCCTGAAGGGTCTAGGTGGTTTTAACTCGGTGCTCTGTGGTCCTCCAGGCCTTGAATGGTCTAGGTGGTTTTAACTCGCTGCTGTGTGGTCCTCCAGGCCCTGAAGGGTCTAGGTGGTTTTGACTCAGTGCTCTGTAGTCCTCCAGGCCTTGAATGGTCTAGATGGTGTTAACTCAGTGCTCTGTGGTCCTCCAGGCCCTGAATGGTCTAGGTGGTTTTAACTCGATGATGTGTGGTCCTCCAGGCCTTGAATGGTCTAGGTGGTTTTAACTCGCTGCTGTGTGGTCCTCCAGGCCCTGAATGGTCTAGGTGGTTTTAACTCGATGCTGTGTGGTCCTCCAGGCCTTGAATGGTCTAGGTGGTTTTAACTCGATGCTGTGTGGTCCCCCAGGTCCTGAAGGGTCTAGGTGGTTTTGACTAAGTGCTGTGTGGTCCTCCAGGCCCTGAAGGGTCCAGGTGGTTTTAACTCGTAGCTCTGTGGTCCTCCAGGCCCTGAATGGTCTAGGTGGTTTTAACTCGCTGCTGTGTGGTCCTCCAGGCCCTGAATGGTCTAGGTGGTTTTAACTCAGTGCTGTGTGGTCCTCCAGGCCCTGAAGGGTCTAGGTGGTTTTGACTCGGTGCTCTGTGGTCCTCCAGGCCCTGAAGGGTCTAGGTGGTTTTAACTCGGTGCTCTGTGGTCCTCCAGGCCTTGAATGGTCTAGGTGGTTTTAACTCGCTGCTGTGTGGTCCCCCAGGCCCTGAAGGGTCTAGGTGGTTTTGACTAAGTGCTGTGTGGTCCTCCAGGCCCTGAAGGGTCCAGGTGGTTTTAACTCGTAGCTCTGTGGTCCTCCAGGCCCTGAATGGTCTAGGTGGTTTTAACTCGCTGCTGTGTGGTCCTCCAGGCCCTGAATGGTCTAGGTGGTTTTAACTCAGTGCTGTGTGGTCCTCCAGGCCCTGAAGGGTCTAGGTGGTTTTAATTCGGTGCTCTGTGGTCCCCCAGGCCCTGAAGGGTATAGGTGGTTTTGACTAAGTGTTGTGTGGTCCTCCAGGCCCTGAATGGTCTAGGTGGTTTTAACTTGGTGCCCTGTGGTCCTCCAGGCCCTGAAGGGTCTAGGTGGTTTTAACTCGGTGCTCTGTGGTCCTCCAGGCCTTGAATGGTCTAGGTGGTTTTAACTCGCTGCTGTGTGGTCCTCCAGGCCCTGAAGGGTCTAGGTGGTTTTGACTCAGTGCTCTGTAGTCCTCCAGGCCTTGAATGGTCTAGATGGTGTTAACTCAGTGCTCTGTGGTCCTCCAGGCCCTGAATGGTCTAGGTGGTTTTAACTCGATGATGTGTGGTCCTCCAGGCCTTGAATGGTCTAGGTGGTTTTAACTCGCTGCTGTGTGGTCCTCCAGGCCCTGAATGGTCTAGGTGGTTTTAACTCGATGCTGTGTGGTCCTCCAGGCCTTGAATGGTCTAGGTGGTTTTAACTCGATGCTGTGTGGTCCCCCAGGTCCTGAAGGGTCTAGGTGGTTTTGACTAAGTGCTGTGTGGTCCTCCAGGCCCTGAAGGGTCCAGGTGGTTTTAACTCGTAGCTCTGTGGTCCTCCAGGCCCTGAATGGTCTAGGTGGTTTTAACTCGCTGCTGTGTGGTCCTCCAGGCCCTGAATGGTCTAGGTGGTTTTAACTCAGTGCTGTGTGGTCCTCCAGGCCCTGAAGGGTCTAGGTGGTTTTGACTCGGTGCTCTGTGGTCCTCCAGGCCCTGAAGGGTCTAGGTGGTTTTAACTCGGTGCTCTGTGGTCCTCCAGGCCTTGAATGGTCTAGGTGGTTTTAACTCGCTGCTGTGTGGTCCCCCAGGCCCTGAAGGGTCTAGGTGGTTTTGACTAAGTGCTGTGTGGTCCTCCAGGCCCTGAAGGGTCCAGGTGGTTTTAACTCGTAGCTCTGTGGTCCTCCAGGCCCTGAATGGTCTAGGTGGTTTTAACTCGCTGCTGTGTGGTCCTCCAGGCCCTGAATGGTCTAGGTGGTTTTAACTCAGTGCTGTGTGGTCCTCCAGGCCCTGAAGGGTCTAGGTGGTTTTAATTCGGTGCTCTGTGGTCCTCCAGGCCTTGAATGGTCTATGTGGTTTAAACTCGGTGCTCTGTGGTCCTCCAGGCCCTGAAGGGTCTAGGTGGTTTTAACTCGGTGCTCTGTGGTCCTCCAGGCCCTGAATGGTCTAGGTGGTTTTAACTCGCTGCCGTGTGGTCCCCCAGGCCCTGAAGGGTCTAGGTGGTTTTGACTAAGTGTTGTGTGGTCCTCCAGGCCCTGAAGGGTCCAGGTGGTTTTAACTCGTAGCTGTGTGGTCCTCCAGACCCTGAAGGGCCTAGGTGGTTTTGACTAAGTGCTGTGTGGTCCTCCAGGCCCTGAATGGTCTAGGTGGTTTTAACTCGGTGCTCTGTGGTCCTCCAGGCCCTGAAGGGTCTAGGTGGTTTTAACTCGGTGCTCTGTGGTCCTCCAGGCCCTGAAGGGTCTAGGTGGTTTTAACTCGCTGCCGTGTGGTCCCCCAGGCCCTGAAGGGTATAGGTGGTTTTGACTAAGTGTTGTGTGGTCCTCCAGGCCCTGAATGGTCTAGGTGGTTTTAACTTGGTGCCCTGTGGTCCTCCAGGCCCTGAAGGGTCTAGGTGGTTTTAACTCGGTGCTCTGTGGTCCTCCAGGCCTTGAATGGTCTAGGTGGTTTTAACTCGCTGCTGTGTGGTCCTCCAGGCCCTGAAGGGTCTAGGTGGTTTTGACTCAGTGCTCTGTAGTCCTCCAGGCCTTGAATGGTCTAGATGGTGTTAACTCAGTGCTCTGTGGTCCTCCAGGCCCTGAATGGTCTAGGTGGTTTTAACTCGATGATGTGTGGTCCTCCAGGCCTTGAATGGTCTAGGTGGTTTTAACTCGCTGCTGTGTGGTCCTCCAGGCCCTGAATGGTCTAGGTGGTTTTAACTCGATGCTGTGTGGTCCTCCAGGCCTTGAATGGTCTAGGTGGTTTTAACTCGATGCTGTGTGGTCCCCCAGGTCCTGAAGGGTCTAGGTGGTTTTGACTAAGTGCTGTGTGGTCCTCCAGGCCCTGAAGGGTCCAGGTGGTTTTAACTCGTAGCTCTGTGGTCCTCCAGGCCCTGAATGGTCTAGGTGGTTTTAACTCGCTGCTGTGTGGTCCTCCAGGCCCTGAATGGTCTAGGTGGTTTTAACTCAGTGCTGTGTGGTCCTCCAGGCCCTGAAGGGTCTAGGTGGTTTTAATTCGGTGCTCTGTGGTCCTCCAGGCCTTGAATGGTCTAGGTGGTTTTAACTCGCTGCTGTGTGGTCCTCCAGGCCCTGAAGGGTCTAGGTGGTTTTGACTAAGTGCTGTGTGGTCCTCCAGGCCCTGAATGGTCTATGTGGTTTAAACTCGGTGCTCTGTGGTCCTCCAGGCCCTGAAGGGTCTAGGTGGTTTTAACTCGGTGCTCTGTGGTCCTCCAGGCCCTGAATGGTCTAGGTGGTTTTAACTCGCTGCCGTGTGGTCCCCCAGGCCCTGAAGGGTCTAGGTGGTTTTGACTAAGTGTTGTGTGGTCCTCCAGGCCCTGAAGGGTCCAGGTGGTTTTAACTCGTAGCTGTGTGGTCCTCCAGACCCTGAAGGGCCTAGGTGGTTTTGACTAAGTGCTGTGTGGTCCTCCAGGCCCTGAATGGTCTAGGTGGTTTTAACTCGGTGCTCTGTGGTCCTCCAGGCCCTGAAGGGTCTAGGTGGTTTTAACTCGGTGCTCTGTGGTCCTCCAGGCCCTGAAGGGTCTAGGTGGTTTTAACTCGCTGCCGTGTGGTCCCCCAGGCCCTGAAGGGTATAGGTGGTTTTGACTAAGTGTTGTGTGGTCCTCCAGGCCCTGAATGGTCTAGGTGGTTTTAACTTGGTGCCCTGTGGTCCTCCAGGCCCTGAAGGGTCTAGGTGGTTTTAACTCGGTGCTCTGTGGTCCTCCAGGCCTTGAATGGTCTAGGTGGTTTTAACTCGCTGCTGTGTGGTCCTCCAGGCCCTGAAGGGTCTAGGTGGTTTTGACTCAGTGCTCTGTAGTCCTCCAGGCCTTGAATGGTCTAGATGGTGTTAACTCAGTGCTCTGTGGTCCTCCAGGCCCTGAATGGTCTAGGTGGTTTTAACTCGATGATGTGTGGTCCTCCAGGCCTTGAATGGTCTAGGTGGTTTTAACTCGCTGCTGTGTGGTCCTCCAGGCCCTGAATGGTCTAGGTGGTTTTAACTCGATGCTGTGTGGTCCTCCAGGCCTTGAATGGTCTAGGTGGTTTTAACTCGATGCTGTGTGGTCCCCCAGGTCCTGAAGGGTCTAGGTGGTTTTGACTAAGTGCTGTGTGGTCCTCCAGGCCCTGAAGGGTCCAGGTGGTTTTAACTCGTAGCTCTGTGGTCCTCCAGGCCCTGAATGGTCTAGGTGGTTTTAACTCGCTGCTGTGTGGTCCTCCAGGCCCTGAATGGTCTAGGTGGTTTTAACTCAGTGCTGTGTGGTCCTCCAGGCCCTGAAGGGTCTAGGTGGTTTTGACTCGGTGCTCTGTGGTCCTCCAGGCCCTGAAGGGTCTAGGTGGTTTTAACTCGGTGCTCTGTGGTCCTCCAGGCCTTGAATGGTCTAGGTGGTTTTAACTCGCTGCTGTGTGGTCCCCCAGGCCCTGAAGGGTCTAGGTGGTTTTGACTAAGTGCTGTGTGGTCCTCCAGGCCCTGAAGGGTCCAGGTGGTTTTAACTCGTAGCTCTGTGGTCCTCCAGGCCCTGAATGGTCTAGGTGGTTTTAACTCGCTGCTGTGTGGTCCTCCAGGCCCTGAATGGTCTAGGTGGTTTTAACTCAGTGCTGTGTGGTCCTCCAGGCCCTGAAGGGTCTAGGTGGTTTTAATTCGGTGCTCTGTGGTCCTCCAGGCCTTGAATGGTCTAGGTGGTTTTAACTCGCTGCTGTGTGGTCCTCCAGGCCCTGAAGGGTCTAGGTGGTTTTGACTAAGTGCTGTGTGGTCCTCCAGGCCCTGAATGGTCTATGTGGTTTAAACTCGGTGCTCTGTGGTCCTCCAGGCCCTGAAGGGTCTAGGTGGTTTTAACTCGGTGCTCTGTGGTCCTCCAGGCCCTGAATGGTCTAGGTGGTTTTAACTCGCTGCCGTGTGGTCCCCCAGGCCCTGAAGGGTCTAGGTGGTTTTGACTAAGTGTTGTGTGGTCCTCCAGGCCCTGAAGGGTCCAGGTGGTTTTAACTCGTAGCTGTGTGGTCCTCCAGACCCTGAAGGGCCTAGGTGGTTTTGACTAAGTGCTGTGTGGTCCTCCAGGCCCTGAATGGTCTAGGTGGTTTTAACTCTGTGCTCTGTGGTCCTCCAGGCCCTGAAGGGTCTAGGTGGTTTTAACTCGGTGCTCTGTGGTCCTCCAGGCCCTGAAGGGTCTAGGTGGTTTTAACTCGCTGCCCTGTGGTCCTCCAGGCCCTGAAGGGTCTAGGTGGTTTTAACTCGGTGCTCTGTGGTCCTCCAGGCCTTGAATGGTCTAGGTGGTTTTAACTCGCTGCTGTGTGGTCCTCCAGGCCCTGAAGGGTCTAGGTGGTTTTAACTCGGTGCTCTGTGGTCCTCCAGGCCTTGACTGGTCTAGGTGGTTTTAACTCGCTGCTGTGTGGTCCTCCAGGCCCTGAAGGGTCTAGGTGGTTTTGACTAAGTGCTGTGTGGTCCTCCGGGCCCTGAATGGTCTATGTGGTTTAAACTCGGTGCTCTGTGGTCCTCCAGGCCCTGAAGGGTCTAGGTGGTTTTAACTCGGTGCTCTGTGGTCCTCCAGGCCTTGAATGGTCTAGGTGGTTTTAACTCGCTGCTGTGTGGTCCCCCAGGTCCTGAAGGGTCTAGGTGGTTTTGACTAAGTGCTGTGTGGTCCTCCAGGCCCTGAAGGGTCCAGGTGGTTTTAACTCGTAGCTCTGTGGTCCTCCAGGCCCTGAATGGTCTAGGTGGTTTTAACTCGCTGCTGTGTGGTCCTCCAGGCCCTGAATGGTCTAGGTGGTTTTAACTCAGTGCTGTGTGGTCCTCCAGGCCCTGAAGGGTCTAGGTGGTTTTGACTCGGTGCTCTGTGGTCCTCCAGGCCCTGAAGGGTCTAGGTGGTTTTAACTCGGTGCTCTGTGGTCCTCCAGGCCTTGAATGGTCTAGGTGGTTTTAACTCGCTGCTGTGTGGTCCTCCAGGCCCTGAATGGTCTATGTGGTTTAAACTCGGTGCTCTGTGGTCCTCCAGGCCCTGAAGGGTCTAGGTGGTTTTAACTCGGTGCTCTGTGGTCCTCCAGGCCTTGAATGGTCTAGGTGGTTTTAACTCGCTGCTGTGTGGTCCCCCAGGCCCTGAAGGGTCTAGGTGGTTTTGACTAAGTGCTGTGTGGTCCTCCAGGCCCTGAAGGGTCCAGGTGGTTTTAACTCGTAGCTCTGTGGTCCTCCAGGCCCTGAATGGTCTAGGTGGTTTTAACTCGCTGCTGTGTGGTCCTCCAGGCCCTGAATGGTCTAGGTGGTTTTAACTCAGTGCTGTGTGGTCCTCCAGGCCCTGAAGGGTCTAGGTGGTTTTGACTCGGTGCTCTGTGGTCCTCCAGGCCCTGAAGGGTCTAGGTGGTTTTAACTCGGTGCCCTGTGGTCCTCCAGGCCTTGAATGGTCTAGGTGGTTTTAACTCGCTGCTGTGTGGTCCTCCAGGCCCTGAAGGGTCTAGGTGGTTTTGACTAAGTGCTGTGTGGTCCTCCAGGCCCTGAATGGTCTATGTGGTTTAAACTCGGTGCTCTGTGGTCCTCCAGGCCCTGAAGGGTCTAGGTGGTTTTAACTCGGTGCTCTGTGGTCCTCCAGGCCTTGAATGGTCTAGGTGGTTTTAACTCGCTGCTGTGTGGTCCCCCAGGCCCTGAAGGGTCTAGGTGGTTTTCACTAAGTGCTGTGTGGTCCTCCAGGCCCTGAAGGGTCCAGGTGGTTTTAACTCGTAGCTCTGTGGTCCTCCAGGCCCTGAATGGTCTAGGTGGTTTTAACTCGCTGCTGTGTGGTCCTCCAGGCCCTGAATGGTCTAGGTGGTTTTAACTCAGTGCTGTGTGGTCCTCCAGGCCCTGAAGGGTCTAGGTGGTTTTGACTCGGTGCTCTGTGGTCCTCCAGGCCCTGAAGGGTCTAGGTGGTTTTAACTCGGTGCTCTGTGGTCCTCCAGGCCTTGAATGGTCTAGGTGGTTTTAACTCGCTGCTGTGTGGTCCTCCAGACCCTGAAGGGCCTAGGTGGTTTTGACTAAGTGCTGTGTGGTCCTCCAGGCCCTGAATGGTCTAGGTGGTTTTAACTCGGTGCTCTGTGGTCCTCCAGGCCCTGAAGGGTCTAGGTGGTTTTAACTCGGTGCTCTGTGGTCCTCCAGGCCCTGAAGGGTCTAGGTGGTTTTAACTCGCTGCCGTGTGGTCCCCCAGGCCCTGAAGGGTATAGGTGGTTTTGACTAAGTGTTGTGTGGTCCTCCAGGCCCTGAATGGTCTAGGTGGTTTTAACTTGGTGCCCTGTGGTCCTCCAGGCCCTGAAGGGTCTAGGTGGTTTTAACTCGGTGCTCTGTGGTCCTCCAGGCCTTGAATGGTCTAGGTGGTTTTAACTCGCTGCTGTGTGGTCCTCCAGGCCCTGAAGGGTCTAGGTGGTTTTGACTCAGTGCTCTGTAGTCCTCCAGGCCTTGAATGGTCTAGATGGTGTTAACTCAGTGCTCTGTGGTCCTCCAGGCCCTGAATGGTCTAGGTGGTTTTAACTCGATGATGTGTGGTCCTCCAGGCCTTGAATGGTCTAGGTGGTTTTAACTCGCTGCTGTGTGGTCCTCCAGGCCCTGAATGGTCTAGGTGGTTTTAACTCGATGCTGTGTGGTCCTCCAGGCCTTGAATGGTCTAGGTGGTTTTAACTCGATGCTGTGTGGTCCCCCAGGTCCTGAAGGGTCTAGGTGGTTTTGACTAAGTGCTGTGTGGTCCTCCAGGCCCTGAAGGGTCCAGGTGGTTTTAACTCGTAGCTCTGTGGTCCTCCAGGCCCTGAATGGTCTAGGTGGTTTTAACTCAGTGCTGTGTGGTCCTCCAGGCCCTGAAGGGTCTAGGTGGTTCTAATTCGGTGCTCTGTGGTCCTCCAGGCCTTGAATGGTCTAGGTGGTTTTAACTCGCTGCTGTGTGGTCCTCCAGGCCCTGAAGGGTCTAGGTGGTTTTGACTAAGTGCTGTGTGGTCCTCCAGGCCCTGAATGGTCTATGTGGTTTAAACTCGGTGCTCTGTGGTCCTCCAGGCCCTGAAGGGTCTAGGTGGTTTTAACTCGGTGCTCTGTGGTCCTCCAGGCCCTGAATGGTCTAGGTGGTTTTAACTCGCTGCCGTGTGGTCCCCCAGGCCCTGAAGGGTCTAGGTGGTTTTGACTAAGTGTTGTGTGGTCCTCCAGGCCCTGAAGGGTCCAGGTGGTTTTAACTCGTAGCTGTGTGGTCCTCCAGACCCTGAAGGGCCTAGGTGGTTTTGACTAAGTGCTGTGTGGTCCTCCAGGCCCTGAATGGTCTAGGTGGTTTTAACTCGGTGCTCTGTGGTCCTCCAGGCCCTGAAGGGTCTAGGTGGTTTTAACTCGGTGCTCTGTGGTCCTCCAGGCCCTGAAGGGTCTAGGTGGTTTTAACTCGCTGCCGTGTGGTCCCCCAGGCCCTGAAGGGTATAGGTGGTTTTGACTAAGTGTTGTGTGGTCCTCCAGGCCCTGAATGGTCTAGGTGGTTTTAACTTGGTGCCCTGTGGTCCTCCAGGCCCTGAAGGGTCTAGGTGGTTTTAACTCGGTGCTCTGTGGTCCTCCAGGCCTTGAATGGTCTAGGTGGTTTTAACTCGCTGCTGTGTGGTCCTCCAGGCCCTGAAGGGTCTAGGTGGTTTTGACTCAGTGCTCTGTAGTCCTCCAGGCCTTGAATGGTCTAGATGGTGTTAACTCAGTGCTCTGTGGTCCTCCAGGCCCTGAATGGTCTAGGTGGTTTTAACTCGATGATGTGTGGTCCTCCAGGCCTTGAATGGTCTAGGTGGTTTTAACTCGCTGCTGTGTGGTCCTCCAGGCCCTGAATGGTCTAGGTGGTTTTAACTCGATGCTGTGTGGTCCTCCAGGCCTTGAATGGTCTAGGTGGTTTTAACTCGATGCTGTGTGGTCCCCCAGGTCCTGAAGGGTCTAGGTGGTTTTGACTAAGTGCTGTGTGGTCCTCCAGGCCCTGAAGGG
This sequence comes from Lepturacanthus savala, assembly GCA_030544235.1. Taxonomy (NCBI): domain Eukaryota; kingdom Metazoa; phylum Chordata; class Actinopteri; order Scombriformes; family Trichiuridae; genus Lepturacanthus; species Lepturacanthus savala. Next base: position 31,348,092 of record CM060478.1, read on the forward strand.
TCCAGGTGGTTTTAACTCGTAGCTCTGTGGTCCTCCAGGCCCTGAATGGTCTAGGTGGTTTTAACTCGCTGCTGTGTGGTCCTCCAGGCCCTGAATGGTCTAGGTGGTTTTGACTCAGTGCTGTGTGGTCCTCCAGGCCCTGAAGGGTCTAGGTGGTTTTGACTCGGTGCTCTGTGGTCCTCCAGGCCCTGAAGGGTCTAGGTGGTTTTAACTCGGTGCTCTGTGGTCCTCCAGGCCTTGAATGGTCTAGGTGGTTTTAACTCGCTGCTGTGTGGTCCTCCAGGCCCTGAAGGGTCTAGGTGGTTTTGACTAAGTGCTGTGTGGTCCTCCAGGCCCTGAATGGTCTATGTGGTTTAAACTCGGTGCTCTGTGGTCCTCCAGGCCCTGAAGGGTCTAGGTGGTTTTAACTCGGTGCTCTGTGGTCCTCCAGGCCTTGAATGGTCTAGGTGGTTTTAACTCGCTGCTGTGTGGTCCCCCAGGCCCTGAAGGGTCTAGGTGGTTTTGACTAAGTGCTGTGTGGTCCTCCAGGCCCTGAAGGGTCCAGGTGGTTTTAACTCGTAGCTCTGTGGTCCTCCAGGCCCTGAATGGTCTAGGTGGTTTTAACTCGCTGCTGTGTGGTCCTCCAGGCCCTGAATGGTCTAGGTGGTTTTAACTCAGTGCTGTGTGGTCCTCCAGGCCCTGAAGGGTCTAGGTGGTTTTAATTCGGTGCTCTGTGGTCCTCCAGGCCTTGAATGGTCTAGGTGGTTTTAACTCGCTGCTGTGTGGTCCTCCAGGCCCTGAAGGGTCTAGGTGGTTTTGACTAAGTGCTGTGTGGTCCTCCAGGCCCTGAATGGTCTATGTGGTTTAAACTCGGTGCTCTGTGGTCCTCCAGGCCCTGAAGGGTCTAGGTGGTTTTAACTCGGTGCTCTGTGGTCCTCCAGGCCCTGAATGGTCTAGGTGGTTTTAACTCGCTGCCGTGTGGTCCCCCAGGCCCTGAAGGGTCTAGGTGGTTTTGACTAAGTGTTGTGTGGTCCTCCAGGCCCTGAAGGGTCCAGGTGGTTTTAACTCGTAGCTGTGTGGTCCTCCAGACCCTGAAGGGCCTAGGTGGTTTTGACTAAGTGCTGTGTGGTCCTCCAGGCCCTGAATGGTCTAGGTGGTTTTAACTCGGTGCTCTGTGGTCCTCCAGGCCCTGAAGGGTCTAGGTGGTTTTAACTCGGTGCTCTGTGGTCCTCCAGGCCCTGAAGGGTCTAGGTGGTTTTAACTCGCTGCCCTGTGGTCCTCCAGGCCCTGAAGGGTCTAGGTGGTTTTAACTCGGTGCTCTGTGGTCCTCCAGGCCTTGAATGGTCTAGGTGGTTTTAACTCGCTGCTGTGTGGTCCTCCAGGCCCTGAAGGGTCTAGGTGGTTTTAACTCGGTGCTCTGTGGTCCTCCAGGCCTTGACTGGTCTAGGTGGTTTTAACTCGCTGCTGTGTGGTCCTCCAGGCCCTGAAGGGTCTAGGTGGTTTTGACTAAGTGCTGTGTGGTCCTCCGGGCCCTGAATGGTCTATGTGGTTTAAACTCGGTGCTCTGTGGTCCTCCAGGCCCTGAAGGGTCTAGGTGGTTTTAACTCGGTGCTCTGTGGTCCTCCAGGCCTTGAATGGTCTAGGTGGTTTTAACTCGCTGCTGTGTGGTCCCCCAGGTCCTGAAGGGTCTAGGTGGTTTTGACTAAGTGCTGTGTGGTCCTCCAGGCCCTGAAGGGTCCAGGTGGTTTTAACTCGTAGCTCTGTGGTCCTCCAGGCCCTGAATGGTCTAGGTGGTTTTAACTCGCTGCTGTGTGGTCCTCCAGGCCCTGAATGGTCTAGGTGGTTTTAACTCAGTGCTGTGTGGTCCTCCAGGCCCTGAAGGGTCTAGGTGGTTTTGACTCGGTGCTCTGTGGTCCTCCAGGCCCTGAAGGGTCTAGGTGGTTTTAACTCGGTGCTCTGTGGTCCTCCAGGCCCTGAAGGGTCCAGGTGGTTTTAACTCGTAGCTCTGTGGTCCTCCAGGCCCTGAATGGTCTAGGTGGTTTTAACTCGCTGCTGTGTGGTCCTCCAGGCCCTGAATGGTCTAGGTGGTTTTAACTCAGTGCTGTGTGGTCCTCCAGGCCCTGAAGGGTCTAGGTGGTTTTGACTCGGTGCTCTGTGGTCCTCCAGGCCCTGAAGGGTCTAGGTGGTTTTAACTCGGTGCTCTGTGGTCCTCCAGGCCCTGAAGGGTCTAGGTGGTTTTAACTCGGTGCTCTGTGGTCCTCCAGGCCTTGAATGGTCTAGGTGGTTTTAACTCGCTGCTGTGTGGTCCCCCAGGCCCTGAAGGGTCTAGGTGGTTTTGACTAAGTGCTGTGTGGTCCTCCAGGCCCTGAAGGGTCCAGGTGGTTTTAACTCGTAGCTCTGTGGTCCTCCAGGCCCTGAATGGTCTAGGTGGTTTTAACTCGCTGCTGTGTGGTCCTCCAGGCCCTGAATGGTCTAGGTGGTTTTAACTCAGTGCTGTGTGGTCCTCCAGGCCCTGAAGGGTCTAGGTGGTTTTGACTCGGTGCTCTGTGGTCCTCCAGGCCCTGAAGGGTCTAGGTGGTTTTAACTCGGTGCCCTGTGGTCCTCCAGGCCTTGAATGGTCTAGGTGGTTTTAACTCGCTGCTGTGTGGTCCTCCAGGCCCTGAAGGGTCTAGGTGGTTTTGACTAAGTGCTGTGTGGTCCTCCAGGCCCTGAATGGTCTATGTGGTTTAAACTCGGTGCTCTGTGGTCCTCCAGGCCCTGAAGGGTCTAGGTGGTTTTAACTCGGTGCTCTGTGGTCCTCCAGGCCTTGAATGGTCTAGGTGGTTTTAACTCGCTGCTGTGTGGTCCCCCAGGCCCTGAAGGGTCTAGGTGGTTTTCACTAAGTGCTGTGTGGTCCTCCAGGCCCTGAAGGGTCCAGGTGGTTTTAACTCGTAGCTCTGTGGTCCTCCAGGCCCTGAATGGTCTAGGTGGTTTTAACTCGCTGCTGTGTGGTCCTCCAGGCCCTGAATGGTCTAGGTGGTTTTAACTCAGTGCTGTGTGGTCCTCCAGGCCCTGAAGGGTCTAGGTGGTTTTGACTCGGTGCTCTGTGGTCCTCCAGGCCCTGAAGGGTCTAGGTGGTTTTAACTCGGTGCTCTGTGGTCCTCCAGGCCTTGAATGGTCTAGGTGGTTTTAACTCGCTGCTGTGTGGTCCTCCAGGCCCTGAAGGGTCTAGGTGGTTTTGACTAAGTGCTGTGTGGTCCTCCAGGCCCTGAATGGTCTATGTGGTTTAAACTCGGTGCTCTGTGGTCCTCCAGGCCCTGAAGGGTCTAGGTGGTTTTAACTCGGTGCTCTGTGGTCCTCCAGGCCTTGAATGGTCTAGGTGGTTTTAACTCGCTGCTGTGTGGTCCCCCAGGCCCTGAAGGGTCTAGGTGGTTTTGACTAAGTGCTGTGTGGTCCTCCAGGCCCTGAAGGGTCCAGGTGGTTTTAACTCGTAGCTCTGTGGTCCTCCAGGCCCTGAATGGTCTAGGTGGTTTTAACTCGCTGCTGTGTGGTCCTCCAGGCCCTGAATGGTCTAGGTGGTTTTAACTCAGTGCTGTGTGGTCCTCCAGGCCCTGAAGGGTCTAGGTGGTTTTGACTAAGTGCTGTGTGGTCCTCCAGGCCCTGAAGGGTCTAGGTGGTTTTGACTAAGTGCTGTGTGGTCCTCCAGGCCCTGAATGGTCTAGGTGGTTTTAACTCGGTGCTCTGTGGTCCTCCAGGCCCTGAAGGGTCTAGGTGGTTTTAACTCGGTGCTCTGTGGTCCTCCAGTCCTTGAATGGTCTAGGTGGTTTTAACTCGCTGCTGTGTTGTCCTCCAGGCCCTGAAGGGTCTAGGTGGTTTTGACTAAGTGCTGTGTGGTCCTCCAGGCCCTGAATGGTCTAGGTGGTTTTAACTCGGTGCTCTGTGGTCCTCCAGGCCCTGAAGGGTCTAGGTGGTTTTAACTCGGTGCTCTGTGGTCCTCCAGGCCTTGAATGGTCTAGGTGGTTTTAACTCGTAGCTGTGTGGTCCTCCAGACCCTGAAGGGTCTAGGTGGTTTTGACTAAGTGCTGTGTGGTCCTCCAGGCCCTGAATGGTCTAGGTGGTTTTAACTCGGTGCTCTGTGGTCCTCCAGGCCCTGAAGGGTCTAGGTGGTTTTAACTCGGTGCTCTGTGGTCCTCCAGGCCCTGAAGGGTCTAGGTGGTTTTAACTCGCTGCCGTGTGGTCCCCCAGGCCCTGAAGGGTCTAGGTGGTTTTGACTAAGTGTTGTGTGGTCCTCCAGGCCCTGAATGGTCTAGGTGGTTTTAACTTGGTGCCCTGTGGTCCTCCAGGCCCTGAAGGGTCTAGGTGGTTTTTAATCGGTGCTCTGTGGTCCTCCAGGCCTTGAATGGTCTAGGTGGTTTTAACTTGCTGCTGTGTGGTCCTCCAGGCCCTGAAGGGTCTAGGTGGTTTTGACTAAGTGCTGTGTGGTTCTCCAGGCCCTGAATGGTCTATGTGGTTTTAACTCAGTGCTCTGTGGTCCTCCAGGCCCTGAATGGTCTAGGTGGTTTTAACTCGGTGCTCTGTGGTCTTCCAGGCCCTGAAGGGTCTAAGTGGTTTTGGCTCGGTGCTGTGTGGTCCTCCAGGCCCTGAAGGGTCTAGGTGGTTTTAACTCGGTGCTGTGTGGTCCTCCAGGCCCTGAAGGGTCTCCTGAAGCACGGCGTGATCCCGGTGGTCTGGGAGAACCTGGCGGTGCTGGTGGAGCGCTGCAGGGACCCGTCGGTGTCGGTGAAGAAGGCGGCGCTGCAGAGTCTTGGCGAGCTGCTGGCGGTGAGTGTCGGACACCATCAGCACCATCACAGCATCCAGGCAGAGGGCTGATTTCCCCTCTCTGACCTCAGGTGAAGCTGGACTGCACCGTGGTCCAGAAGGCCTGGCTGCAGGGGGTGCTGCCGGCCCTGGTGGACTCGGAAACTTCGGTCCAGGAGAGGGCACTGGATGCCCTGGACCAGGTCCTCATCAGCAACGTCAAGCTGTTCTCAGCCAGCTGCCACCTGGACACCAGCCAACGACTGACCTGGGACCTGCTGGGCCTGCTTTGCATGGATTGCCAGAACCTCAGGTTGGACCAACTACTTTCAGTCAAACTATAGTATTATATAGTGTTTTAAACTATAAAAATGCCAACATCAAGCTGTACTATCGGACTTTTTGCATCCAATCTATAAATGTCCTGTCAGCATGTGTGTTGTGTGTTTGTTGTAGATGTCCTCTTCCTGTCTCTCCAGCTCGTCTATTGTGATTAGTTCTGTTGTAACACACCTTTAAGACCCAGAGTCCAGCTCCTAGAGTCTTTTTCATCTGTTGGCTCTTTAATGTTCAGAGTTTTCCACCATTTAAACCTGTTCAACTTTATTTTTATGTATTACCAATATTCTTCCCACACTCATATCTTGCACTTTGCCTCTCAACTTATATTTATTTAGTGTTTTTTTCTTTTTTTGTCTTTTAACCAACTTGAGAGACATGGTTAACTATGATCCTAGAGCTGCAATGATTATTTAACCAATTAGTCTCCAACTATCACATTCATCACCAACTATTCTGATAATCAATTAACTGATTTGAGTCATTATTAAGTAGAAAATGTCCAAATTCTCTGGACATGTTTTCTTTAAAGTGGCTCAGATCAATTATCACCTAATTAGAGATGAATGTAATAGTTGGTGATTAATTGACTAATAGTCTCAGCAGACTTCCATGGGTAACTTTGGATATGAATGGTTGTGTGATGTGAAATCCCCTGTCAGGGTGTGAGGTCCTATCACACGGGTCTAATATCATTTCTGTCCATCTTTTCTCCTGCTTCTCCAGTCGCTACTTCAGCCGAGCCTTCACCATCTGGTCTAAACAGAACAAGTTCAGCCAGGTGTTTGTCACCAACCTGATCTCCCACACCGAGGCTGACCATGCTGCCGGAGCTTGGCTGCTGCTCTCCAAGGTGGTGACTTCATCTCCCAGAATGCCCTACGGCAAGATCCTGGATGCCTGGGACGCCATGATGGGGTTTGATCAGCAGCAGCTTTTAATATTAATTTATCTGCAGCTTTTACATTCAGACCTTGTTTAATATTAATTTATCTACAGCTTTTACATTCAGACCTTGTTTAATATTTATCTACAGCTTTTACATTCAGACCTTGTTTAATATTAATTTATCTACAGCTTTTACATTCAGACCTTGTTTAATATTAATTTATCTACAGCTTTTACATTCAGACCTTGTTTAATATTAATTTATCTACAGCTTTTACATTCAGACCTTGTTTAATATTAATTTATCTACAGCTTTTACATTCAGACCTTGTTTAATATTAATTTATTTACAGCTTTTACATTCAGACCTTGTTTAATATTAATTTATCTGCAGCTTTTACATTCAGACCTTGTTTAATATTAATTTATCTGCAGCTTTTACATTCAGACCTTGTTTAATATTAATTTATCTACAGCTTTTACATTCAGACCTTGTTTAATATTAATTTAGTCACACCATGTTGCTGCTGGGCTGGTCCAACCAGAGATTTCATCCAGAAAACACTTCTCCATCCTCTGCTGACAGCCTGGCTTCCCCCAAACTCCACCATCCTGTTGCCTTAAGCAATCCTCAAGTCTAGTCTTCTACTACTGTTGGAGCGGTGGCATAGCAGGGCGAGGGCCCTTTATGACTGCTTGCAGTCCTAGTTGTTAGTATGGTTGTATTGGTGCGGTATGGGATTTCCACATATGAATGAATTATACTGATATATTCATTCTGTGTCACGGGGTGCTTGGGCTATAATGGCTATAGAGTAATAGATAACTCCTTTACGTAGTCCCACCTCCTCTCACCTTACGTATACCAGGTGATCTCACAGGTGTTCTTGGAATCAGCTGGCGGGAGTAGGAAGGGGACAATTTTTTGACCGTGGTGAAAAAAACAAATGATATCTAAATCTACCAGAAAGAAAATAAACGTTTACGTCTAAAGAAAGTAACCTGCGCATCACAAACATTACTGACCGCTCCCGTCAAAGCACATCCGTGCAAATTCTGAACTGTGCGTTGGTGCTGCAACATACTACTAAAGTCTAGTTTCTACTACTAGTCTAGTTTATTTTTCTAAAGTCGTGTTTAATCTTCTGAA
>CM060478.1:31965226-32345226 GCA_030544235.1 Lepturacanthus savala
TATATGAACATATGAACTATAGATGAACATATGAACTATATATGAACTATATATGAACATATGAACTATAGTTGAACATATGAACTATATATGAACATATGAACTATATCTGAACATGTGAACTATATCTGAACATATGAACTATAGATGAACATATGAACTATATATGAACATATGAACTATAGATGAACATATGAACTATAGATGAACATATGAACTATATATGAACTATATATGAACATATGAACTATAGATGAACATATGGACTATATATGAACTATAGATGAACTATATATGAACTATATATGAACATATAAACTATAGATGAACATATGAACTATAGATGAACATATGAATGATAGATAAACTATATATGAACATATGAACTATATATGAACATATGAACTATAGATGAACATATGAACTATAGTTGAACTATATATGAACATATGAACTATAGATGAACATATGAACTATAGATGAACATATGAACTATAGATGAACTATATATGAACATAGGAACTATAGATGAACATATGAACTATAGTTGAACATATGAACTATATATGAACATATGAACTATAGATGAACACATGAACTATAGATGAACTATATATGAACATATGAACTATAGATGAACATATGAACATATGAACTATAGATGAACATATTGTTGTGCACAGTACTTGCCTCAAGTGCGGCACCATTAATATGTTGTGTCTTTCACTAATTCTTCAGGTAGAATTGACTATCAGAAATCAATAATTATTGGAAATAATTATGGATTCATTAAAAGTTTTAGAATTTCGGGGCACCACCTCTCGGTTGAGAGGAAAAGATAGTCAATTCTCTGATTCAGTCTCATGAATTGTAATAATCTATTAATTTGGACATCTGATTAACAATTAACTTAATAATAGAAACCAGGGTCAATTAATAGCTATTAATAGTTGAAGGATTCTGAGTTCTAAAGTAGAGGTTGGCAGAATTCATTATTGTACGACATTAAAGAGGCAGAATGTATGACTCAAAAGCATTTATTCATAAAAATACAAAAGAAAAAAAACACACAATAAACAATCTAAACTAAATATATATGTACATGTGAATGTGCATAGATGCTGTGTGTGTGTGTGTGTGTGTGTGTGTGTGTGTGTGTGTGTGTGTGTGTGTTTGCGCGCGCGCATGTGCGTATCTGTGGGGGGGGACTACAAAGATGGCTGCCGTGGTGGCTGTTCTATGTATTCCAGGCCATGTGGGGCTCTTTGTCTGTTAAGAACAAAGGGAAAATGGCCGACCGTGTTAATGTGTGTGTGTGTGAGTGTGTGTGTGTGTGTGTAGGCTTAATGTCACTTTGTGTGTGTAACAAGGTCTCATGTTAAAGAATGGTTAGTATCATGCAGGTTGGGACACTAACATCAAACTAAACCTTCTTACAAACCTAAAACACAGTGAACTGTAGCCTATGATCTCATCACATTAACAAAGTTCAACAGTCTGGTTTAACCGTGTTTGTTAATGTTCTGTTCTGCCCAAGTCATGTTACCAGTGGAAAGGAAGAAGAAGGGTTGCTCTCTGGTTCTGCTTCCTTGAGTAGCTGCAGATGTTGTTGCAGCTGTGGTGTTCGTTGAGGAGTAGATCCGTTGTGTAGGTCACGTTGCTCTTTGTTAATCCTTGTCTGGTTGTAGAACCAGGCCTGAGTTTCTTCAGTGCTGCAGGCTGGACGCCGTTGAGTCCTTGGTCACTTGCAGGTCTGGGAGACGCTGAAAGCAGCTGGATAATCCCATTTAGAGCAGAGAAGCTGCTGAAGGCTTCTGCCCTGCAGCTTCTCCTGCTACAGAGCGGTGCTCTGCTGATGAGCAGGAGCCCGGGAGAGAGTTTGGAGCTTGCAAGTTGAAGAGACTCTGGAGTGAGAGAGAGCAAAGTCGAAGAGCATTTGAGAGGGGAAAGGCCGGTGCCTTTATACCTCTGGTAACATTCCTTGAAGGTGTGAAACTGAGTTTCCTGTCGGGGGAAGGGTCACAAGTTCCAGGCTCAGCCAGGCATCTGGCTGAAGATGTGGGCCTTTGTGGGCACAACAATATGAACTATATATGAACATATGAACTATAGATGAACATATGAACTATAGATGAACTATATATGAACATATGAACTATAGATCAAGATACAATTTAAGACAGTTGATTAAAATAAAAATAAAAATTAAGAATTAAAATTTTAAAATTTTAAATTAAAACAATAGAATTTAAAACAGTTGATTAAAATAAAAAAATAAAATAAAAACAAAAAAAATAAAAATAAAAATTAAGAATTAAAATGTATAACTTTGAAATTAAAACAAAGAACAAGGTACAGTGCAGTGCAGAGTAATTAAGAATGATATTAGCAGTAGGCAGCATTGAACAGAAAAGTCTTCAGCTGTGATTTAAAAGCAGTGAGAGTTGCAGAGACCTGCAGGTCTCTGGGAGTTTGTTCCAGATCTGTGGGGCATAGAAACTGAACGCTGCTTCTCCATGTTTAGTTCTGACTCTAGGAACAGAGAGCAGACCTGATCCAGATGATCTAAGAGGTCTGGATGGTTCATAAGGGATCAGCAGATCTGCAATATACCAAGGCCCTGGACCATTCAGGGCTTTATAAACCAGTAAGAGTATTTTAAAGTGAATCCTTTGGCAGACAGGAAGCCAGTGCAAGGACCTTAGAACTGGAGTGATATGGTCTACTTTTTTAGTCCTAGTCAGGACTCGAGCGGCAGCATTTTGAATCAGCTGCAGCTGTCTGATTGACTTTTTAGAGAAGCCTGTAAAGACCCCGTTGCAGTAGTCTAGTCTACTGAAAATAAAAGCATGGACAAGCTTTTCCAAATCTTGCTGAGACATAAGGCCTTTAATCCTTGATATATTCTTCAGGTGGTAGTAGGCTGACTTTGTAACGTTTTTTATGTGACTATTGAAATTCAAGTCTGAGTCCATTACTACACCCAGATTTCTAGCTTGGTTTGTAGGCTTTAACATTGCTGATTGAAGATGAGCGCTGATTTTCAAGATGAGCGCTGACTGATGATGAACTATATATGAACATATGGACTATATATAAACTATATATGAACATATGAACTATAGATGAACATCTGAACTATAGATGAACATCTGAACTATAGATGAATTGTATATGAACATGTGGACTATATATAAACTATAAATGAACATATGAACTATAGATGAACTATATATGAACATATGGACTATATATAAACTATATATGAACATATGAACTATAGATGAATATATGAACTATAGATGAATTATATATGAACATATGGACTATATATAAACTATATATGAACATATGAACTATAGATGAACATATAAACTATAGTTGAACATATGAACTATAGATGAAATATAGACGAACATATAAACTATATATGAACTATAGATGAACATATAAACTATAGATGAAATATAGATGAACATATGAACTATATATGAACATATGAACTATAGATGAACATATGAACTATAGATGAACATATGAACTATAGATGAACTATAGATGAACATATGAACTATATCTGAACATATGAACTATAGATGAACATATGAACTATATATGAACTATATATGAACATATGAACTATAGATGAACATGTGAACTATATCTGAACGTATGAACTATAGATGAACATATGAACTATATATGAACTATATATGAACATATGAACTATAGATGAACATATGAACTATATATGAACTATATCTGAACATATGAACTATAGATGAACATATGAACTATATATGAACTATATATGAACATATGAACTATAGATGAACATATGAACTATATCTGAACATATGAACTATATCTGAACATATGAACTATAGATGAACATATGAACTATATATGAACTATATATGAACATATGAACTATAGATGAACATATGGACTATATATGAACTATAGATGAACTATATATGAACATATGAACTATATCTGAACATGTGAACTATATCTGAACATATGAACTATAGATGAACATATGAACTATATATGAACATATGAACTATAGATGAACATATGAACTATAGATGAACATATGAACTATATATGAACTATATATGAACATATGAACTATAGATGAACATATGGACTATATATGAACTATAGATGAACTATATATGAACTATATATGAACATATAAACTATAGATGAACATATGAACTATAGATGAACATATGAATGATAGATAAACTATATATGAACATATGAACTATAGATGAACATATGCACTATAGATGAACATATGAACTATATATGAACATATATGAACATACGAACTACATATGAACATATATGAACATATGGACTATATATGAACTATAGATGAACATATGAACTATATATAAACTTATAAACTATAGATGAACTATATCTGAACATATGAACTATCGATGAACATATGAACTATAGATGAACATATGAACTATAGATGGACATATAAACTATAAATGATCTATCGATGAACATATAAACTATAGATGGACATATGAACTATAGATGAACTATATCTGAACATATGAACTATATATGAACATATGAACTATATATGAACATATGAACTATAGATGAACTATATATGAACATATGAACTATAGATGAACATATGAACTATAGATGAACATATGAACTATAGATGAACTATATATGAACATAGGAACTATATATGAACATATGAACTATAGTTGAACATATGAACTGTAGATGAACTATATATGAACATATGGACTGTATATAAACTATATATGAACATATGAACTATATATGAACATATGAACTATAGTTGAACATATGAACTATAGTTGAACATATGAACTATAGATAAACTATATATGAACATATGAACTATAGATGAACTATATATGAACATATGAACTATAGATGAACTATATATGAACATATGAACTATAGATGAACATATGAACTATAGTTGAACTATATATAAACATAGGAACTATATATGAACATATGAACTATAGATGAACTATAGATGAACATATGAACTATAGATGAACTATAGATGAACATATGAACTATAGTTGAACATATGAACTGTAGATGAACATATGAACTATAGATGAACATATGAACTATAGATGAACTATAGATGAACATATGAACTATAGTTGAACATATGAACTGTAGATGAACATATGAACTATAGATGAACATATGAACTATAGATGAACTATAGATGAACATATGAACTATAGTTGAACATATGAACTGTAGATGAACTATATATGAACATATGGACTGTATATAAACTATATATGAACATATGAACTATATATGAACATATGAACTATAGTTGAACTATATATGAACATATGAACTATAGATGAACATATGAACTATAGATGAACATATGAACTATAGATGAACTATATATGAACATAGGAACTATAGATGAACATATGAACTATAGTTGAACATATGAACTATATATGAACATATGAACTATAGATGAACACATGAACTATAGATGAACTATATATGAACATATGAACTATAGATGAACATATGAACATATGAACTATAGATGAACATATTGTTGTGCACAGTACTTGCCTCAAGTGCGGCACCATTAATATGTTGTGTCTTTCACTAATTCTTCAGGTAGAATTGACTATCAGAAATCAATAATTATTGGAAATAATTATGGATTCATTAAAAGTTTTAGAATTTCGGGGCACCACCTCTCGGTTGAGAGGAAAAGATAGTCAATTCTCTGATTCAGTCTCATGAATTGTAATAATCTATTAATTTGGACATCTGATTAACAATTAACTTAATAATAGAAACCAGGGTCAATTAATAGCTATTAATAGTTGAAGGATTCTGAGTTCTAAAGTAGAGGTTGGCAGAATTCATTATTGTACGACATTAAAGAGGCAGAATGTATGACTCAAAAGCATTTATTCATAAAAATACAAAAGAAAAAAAACACACAATAAACAATCTAAACTAAATATATATGTACATGTGAATGTGCATAGATGCTGTGTGTGTGTGTGTGTGTGTGTGTGTGTGTGTGTGTGTGTGTGTGTGTTTGCGCGCGCGCATGTGCGTATCTGTGGGGGGGGACTACAAAGATGGCTGCCGTGGTGGCTGTTCTATGTATTCCAGGCCATGTGGGGCTCTTTGTCTGTTAAGAACAAAGGGAAAATGGCCGACCGTGTTAATGTGTGTGTGTGTGAGTGTGTGTGTGTGTGTGTAGGCTTAATGTCACTTTGTGTGTGTAACAAGGTCTCATGTTAAAGAATGGTTAGTATCATGCAGGTTGGGACACTAACATCAAACTAAACCTTCTTACAAACCTAAAACACAGTGAACTGTAGCCTATGATCTCATCACATTAACAAAGTTCAACAGTCTGGTTTAACCGTGTTTGTTAATGTTCTGTTCTGCCCAAGTCATGTTACCAGTGGAAAGGAAGAAGAAGGGTTGCTCTCTGGTTCTGCTTCCTTGAGTAGCTGCAGATGTTGTTGCAGCTGTGGTGTTCGTTGAGGAGTAGATCCGTTGTGTAGGTCACGTTGCTCTTTGTTAATCCTTGTCTGGTTGTAGAACCAGGCCTGAGTTTCTTCAGTGCTGCAGGCTGGACGCCGTTGAGTCCTTGGTCACTTGCAGGTCTGGGAGACGCTGAAAGCAGCTGGATAATCCCTTTTAGAGCAGAGAAGCTGCTGAAGGCTTCTGCCCTGCAGCTTCTCCTGCTACAGAGCGGTGCTCTGCTGATGAGCAGGAGCCCGGGAGAGAGTTTGGAGCTTGCAAGTTGAAGAGACTCTGGAGTGAGAGAGAGCAAAGTCGAAGAGCATTTGAGAGGGGAAAGGCCGGTGCCTTTATACCTCTGATAACATTCCTTGAAGGTGTGAAACTGAGTTTCCTGTCGGGGGAAGGGTCACAAGTTCCAGGCTCAGCCAGGCATCTGGCTGAAGATGTTTATCACCTTTGTGGGCACAACAATATGAACTATAGATGAACATATGAACTATAGATGAACTATATATGAACATATGAACTATATATGAACATATGAACTATAGATGAACATATGAACTATAGATGAACTATATATGAACATATGAACTATAGATCAAGATACAATTTAAGACAGTTGATTAAAATAAAAATAAAAATTAAGAATTAAAATTTTAAAATTTTAAATTAAAACAATAGAATTTAAAACAGTTGATTAAAATAAAAAAATAAAATAAAAACAAAAAAAATAAAAATAAAAATTAAGAATTAAAATGTATAACTTTGAAATTAAAACAAAGAACAAGGTACAGTGCAGTGCAGAGTAATTAAGAATGATATTAGCAGTAGGCAGCATTGAACAGAAAAGTCTTCAGCTGTGATTTAAAAGCAGTGAGAGTTGCAGAGACCTGCAGGTCTCTGGGAGTTTGTTCCAGATCTGTGGGGCATAGAAACTGAACGCTGCTTCTCCATGTTTAGTTCTGACTCTAGGAACAGAGAGCAGACCTGATCCAGATGATCTAAGAGGTCTGGATGGTTCATAAGGGATCAGCAGATCTGCAATATACCAAGGCCCTGGACCATTCAGGGCTTTATAAACCAGTAAGAGTATTTTAAAGTGAATCCTTTGGCAGACAGGAAGCCAGTGCAAGGACCTTAGAACTGGAGTGATATGGTCTACTTTTTTAGTCCTAGTCAGGACTCGAGCGGCAGCATTTTGAATCAGCTGCAGCTGTCTGATTGACTTTTTAGAGAAGCCTGTAAAGACCCCGTTGCAGTAGTCTAGTCTACTGAAAATAAAAGCATGGACAAGCTTTTCCAAATCTTGCTGAGACATAAGGCCTTTAATCCTTGATATATTCTTCAGGTGGTAGTAGGCTGACTTTGTAACGTTTTTTATGTGACTATTGAAATTCAAGTCTGAGTCCATTACTACACCCAGATTTCTAGCTTGGTTTGTAGGCTTTAACATTGCTGATTGAAGATGAGCGCTGATTTTCAAGATGAGCGCTGACTGATGATGAACTATATATGAACATATGGACTATATATAAACTATATATGAACATATGAACTATAGATGAACATCTGAACTATAGATGAACATCTGAACTATAGATGAATTGTATATGAACATGTGGACTATATATAAACTATAAATGAACATATGAACTATAGATGAACTATATATGAACATATGGACTATATATAAACTATATATGAACATATGAACTATAGATGAATATATGAACTATAGATGAATTATATATGAACATATGGACTATATATAAACTATATATGAACATATGAACTATAGATGAACATATAAACTATAGTTGAACATATGAACTATAGATGAAATATAGACGAACATATAAACTATATATGAACTATAGATGAACATATAAACTATAGATGAAATATAGATGAACATATGAACTATATATGAACATATGAACTATAGATGAACATATGAACTATAGATGAACATATGAACTATAGATGAACTATAGATGAACATATGAACTATATCTGAACATATGAACTATAGATGAACATATGAACTATATATGAACTATATATGAACATATGAACTATAGATGAACATGTGAACTATATCTGAACGTATGAACTATAGATGAACATATGAACTATATATGAACTATATATGAACATATGAACTATAGATGAACATATGAACTATATATGAACTATATCTGAACATATGAACTATAGATGAACATATGAACTATATATGAACTATATATGAACATATGAACTATAGATGAACATATGAACTATATCTGAACATATGAACTATATCTGAACATATGAACTATAGATGAACATATGAACTATATATGAACTATATATGAACATATGAACTATAGATGAACATATGGACTATATATGAACTATAGATGAACTATATATGAACATATGAACTATATCTGAACATGTGAACTATATCTGAACATATGAACTATAGATGAACATATGAACTATATATGAACATATGAACTATAGATGAACATATGAACTATAGATGAACATATGAACTATATATGAACTATATATGAACATATGAACTATAGATGAACATATGGACTATATATGAACTATAGATGAACTATATATGAACTATATATGAACATATAAACTATAGATGAACATATGAACTATAGATGAACATATGAATGATAGATAAACTATATATGAACATATGAACTATAGATGAACATATGCACTATAGATGAACATATGAACTATATATGAACATATATGAACATACGAACTACATATGAACATATATGAACATATGGACTATATATGAACTATAGATGAACATATGAACTATATATAAACTTATAAACTATAGATGAACTATATCTGAACATATGAACTATCGATGAACATATGAACTATAGATGAACATATGAACTATAGATGGACATATAAACTATAAATGATCTATCGATGAACATATAAACTATAGATGGACATATGAACTATAGATGAACTATATATGAACATATGAACTATATATGAACATATGAACTATATATGAACATATGAACTATAGATGAACTATATATGAACATATGAACTATAGATGAACATATGAACTATAGATGAACATATGAACTATAGATGAACTATATATGAACATAGGAACTATATATGAACATATGAACTATAGTTGAACATATGAACTGTAGATGAACTATATATGAACATATGGACTGTATATAAACTATATATGAACATATGAACTATATATGAACATATGAACTATAGTTGAACATATGAACTATAGTTGAACATATGAACTATAGATAAACTATATATGAACATATGAACTATAGATGAACTATATATGAACATATGAACTATAGATGAACTATATATGAACATATGAACTATAGATGAACATATGAACTATAGTTGAACTATATATAAACATAGGAACTATATATGAACATATGAACTATAGATGAACTATAGATGAACATATGAACTATAGATGAACTATAGATGAACATATGAACTATAGTTGAACATATGAACTGTAGATGAACATATGAACTATAGATGAACATATGAACTATAGATGAACTATAGATGAACATATGAACTATAGTTGAACATATGAACTGTAGATGAACATATGAACTATAGATGAACATATGAACTATAGATGAACTATAGATGAACATATGAACTATAGTTGAACATATGAACTGTAGATGAACTATATATGAACATATGGACTGTATATAAACTATATATGAACATATGAACTATAGATGAACTATAGATGAACATATGAACTATAGTTGAACATATGAACTGTAGATGAACTATATATGAACATATGGACTGTATATAAACTATATATGAACATATGAACTATATATGAACATATGAACTATAGTTGAACTATATATGAACATATGAACTATAGATGAACATATGAACTATAGATGAACATATGAACTATAGATGAACTATATATGAACATAGGAACTATAGATGAACATATGAACTATAGTTGAACATATGAACTATATATGAACATATGAACTATAGATGAACACATGAAGTATAGATGAACTATATATGAACATATGAACTATAGATGAACATATGAACATATGAACTATAGATGAACATATTGTTGTGCACAGTACTTGCCTCAAGTGCGGCACCATTAATATGTTGTGTCTTTCACTAATTCTTCAGGTAGAATTGACTATCAGAAATCAATAATTATTGGAAATAATTATGGATTCATTAAAAGTTTTAGAATTTCGGGGCACCACCTCTCGGTTGAGAGGAAAAGATAGTCAATTCTCTGATTCAGTCTCATGAATTGTAATAATCTATTAATTTGGACATCTGATTAACAATTAACTTAATAATAGAAACCAGGGTCAATTAATAGCTATTAATAGTTGAAGGATTCTGAGTTCTAAAGTAGAGGTTGGCAGAATTCATTATTGTACGACATTAAAGAGGCAGAATGTATGACTCAAAAGCATTTATTCATAAAAATACAAAAGAAAAAAAACACACAATAAACAATCTAAACTAAATATATATGTACATGTGAATGTGCATAGATGCTGTGTGTGTGTGTGTGTGTGTGTGTGTGTGTGTGTGTGTGTGTGTGTGTGTTTGCGCGCGCGCATGTGCGTATCTGTGGGGGGGGACTACAAAGATGGCTGCCGTGGTGGCTGTTCTATGTATTCCAGGCCATGTGGGGCTCTTTGTCTGTTAAGAACAAAGGGAAAATGGCCGACCGTGTTAATGTGTGTGTGTGTGAGTGTGTGTGTGTGTGTGTAGGCTTAATGTCACTTTGTGTGTGTAACAAGGTCTCATGTTAAAGAATGGTTAGTATCATGCAGGTTGGGACACTAACATCAAACTAAACCTTCTTACAAACCTAAAACACAGTGAACTGTAGCCTATGATCTCATCACATTAACAAAGTTCAACAGTCTGGTTTAACCGTGTTTGTTAATGTTCTGTTCTGCCCAAGTCATGTTACCAGTGGAAAGGAAGAAGAAGGGTTGCTCTCTGGTTCTGCTTCCTTGAGTAGCTGCAGATGTTGTTGCAGCTGTGGTGTTCGTTGAGGAGTAGATCCGTTGTGTAGGTCACGTTGCTCTTTGTTAATCCTTGTCTGGTTGTAGAACCAGGCCTGAGTTTCTTCAGTGCTGCAGGCTGGACGCCGTTGAGTCCTTGGTCACTTGCAGGTCTGGGAGACGCTGAAAGCAGCTGGATAATCCCTTTTAGAGCAGAGAAGCTGCTGAAGGCTTCTGCCCTGCAGCTTCTCCTGCTACAGAGCGGTGCTCTGCTGATGAGCAGGAGCCCGGGAGAGAGTTTGGAGCTTGCAAGTTGAAGAGACTCTGGAGTGAGAGAGGCCGGTGCCTTTATACCTCTGGTAACATTCCTTGAAGGTGTGAAACTGAGTTTCCTGTCGGGGGAAGGGTCACAAGTTCCAGGCTCAGCCAGGCATCTGGCTGAAGATGTTTATCACCTTTGTGGGCACAACAATATGAACTATAGATG
Organism: Lepturacanthus savala; assembly: GCA_030544235.1. NCBI lineage: Eukaryota > Metazoa > Chordata > Actinopteri > Scombriformes > Trichiuridae > Lepturacanthus > Lepturacanthus savala. The sequence continues at coordinate 31,977,335 of CM060478.1, forward strand.
AACATATGAACTATAGATGAACTATATATGAACATATGAACTATATATGAACATATGAACTATAGATGAACATATGAACTATAGATGAACTATATATGAACATATGAACTATAGATCAAGATACAATTTAAGACAGTTGATTAAAATAAAAATAAAAATTAAGAATTAAAATTTTAAAATTTTAAATTAAAACAATAGAATTTAAAACAGTTGATTAAAATAAAAAAATAAAATAAAAACAAAAAAATAAAAATAAAAATTAAGAATTAAAATGTATAACTTTGAAATTAAAACAAAGAACAAGGTACAGTGCAGTGCAGAGTAATTAAGAATGATATTAGCAGTAGGCAGCATTGAACAGAAAAGTCTTCAGCTGTGATTTAAAAGCAGTGAGAGTTGCAGAGACCTGCAGGTCTCTGGGAGTTTGTTCCAGATCTGTGGGGCATAGAAACTGAACGCTGCTTCTCCATGTTTAGTTCTGACTCTAGGAACAGAGAGCAGACCTGATCCAGATGATCTAAGAGGTCTGGATGGTTCATAAGGGATCAGCAGATCTGCAATATACCAAGGCCCTGGACCATTCAGGGCTTTATAAACCAGTAAGAGTATTTTAAAGTGAATCCTTTGGCAGACAGGAAGCCAGTGCAAGGACCTTAGAACTGGAGTGATATGGTCTACTTTTTTAGTCCTAGTCAGGACTCGAGCGGCAGCATTTTGAATCAGCTGCAGCTGTCTGATTGACTTTTTAGAGAAGCCTGTAAAGACCCCGTTGCAGTAGTCTAGTCTACTGAAAATAAAAGCATGGACAAGCTTTTCCAAATCTTGCTGAGACATAAGGCCTTTAATCCTTGATATATTCTTCAGGTGGTAGTAGGCTGACTTTGTAACGTTTTTTATGTGACTATTGAAATTCAAGTCTGAGTCCATTACTACACCCAGATTTCTAGCTTGGTTTGTAGGCTTTAACATTGCTGATTGAAGATGAGCGCTGATTTTCAAGATGAGCGCTGACTGATGATGAACTATATATGAACATATGGACTATATATAAACTATATATGAACATCTGAACTATAGATGAACATCTGAACTATAGATGAACATCTGAACTATAGATGAATTGTATATGAACATGTGGACTATATATAAACTATAAATGAACATATGAACTATAGATGAACTATATATGAACATATGGACTATATATAAACTATATATGAACATATGAACTATAGATGAATATATGAACTATAGATGAATTATATATGAACATATGGACTATATATAAACTATATATGAACATATGAACTATAGATGAACATATAAACTATGGTTGAACATATGAACTATAGATGAAATATAGACGAACATATAAACTATATATGAACTATAGATGAACATATAAACTATAGATGAAATATAGATGAACATATGAACTATATATGAACATATGAACTATAGATGAACATATGAACTATAGATGAACATATGAACTATAGATGAACTATAGATGAACATATGAACTATATCTGAACATATGAACTATAGATGAACATATGAACTATATATGAACTATATATGAACATATGAACTATAGATGAACATGTGAACTATATCTGAACGTATGAACTATAGATGAACATATGAACTATATATGAACTATATATGAACATATGAACTATAGATGAACATATGAACTATATATGAACTATATCTGAACATATGAACTATAGATGAACATATGAACTATATATGAACTATATATGAACATATGAACTATAGATGAACATATGAACTATATCTGAACATATGAACTATATCTGAACATATGAACTATAGATGAACATATGAACTATATATGAACTATATATGAACATATGAACTATAGATGAACATATGGACTATATATGAACTATAGATGAACTATATATGAACTATATATGAACATATAAACTATAGATGAACATATGAACTATAGATGAACATATGCACTATAGATGAACTATATATGAACATATGAACTATAGATGAGCATATGAACTATATATGAACATATGAACTATAGATGAACTATATATGAACATATGAACTATAGATGAACATATGCACTATAGATGAACATATGAACTATAGATGAACATATGCACTATAGATAAACTATATATGAACATATGAACTATAGATGAACATATATGAACATATGAACTATATATGAACATATATGAACATATGAACTATATATGAACATATATGAACATATGGACTATATATGAACTATAGATGAACATATGAACTACATATGAACTTATAAACTATAGATGAACTATATCTGAACATATGAACTATCGATGAACATATAAACTATAGATGGACATATGAACTATAGATGAACTATATCTGAACATATGAACTATAGTTGAACATATGAACTATATATGAACTATATCTGAACATATGAACTATAGATGAACATATGAACTATAGATGAACTATATCTGAACATATGAACGATAGTTGAACATATGAACTATATATGAACTATATATGAACATATGAACTATAGTTGAACATATGAACTATATATGAACATATGAACTATATCTGAACATGTGAACTATATCTGAACGTATGAACTATAGATGAACATATGAACTATATATGAACTATATATGAACATATGAACTATAGATGAACATATGAACTATAGATGAACATATGAACTATAGATGAACTATATCTGAACATATGAACGATAGTTGAACATATGAACTATATATGAACTATATCTGAACATATGAACTATAGATGAACATATGAACTATATATGAACTATATATGAACATATGAACTATAGATGAACATATGAACTATATATGAACTATATATGAACATATGAACTATAGATGAACATATGGACTATATATGAACTATAGATGAACTATATATGAACTATATATGAACATATAAACTATAGATGAACATATGAACTATAGATGAACATATGCACTGTAGATGAACTATATATGAACATATGAACTATAGATGAGCATATGAACTATATATGAACATATGAACTATAGATGAACTATATATGAACATATGAACTATAGATGAACATATGCACTATAGATGAACATATGAACTATAGATGAACATATGCACTATAGATAAACTATATATGAACATATGAACTATAGATGAACATATATGAACATATGAACTATATATGAACATATATGAACATATGAACTATATATGAACATATATGAACATATGGACTATATATGAACTATAGATGAACATATGAACTACATATGAACTTATAAATTATAGATGAACTATATCTGAACATATGAACTATCGATGAACATATAAACTATATATGAACTATATGTGAACATATGAACTATCGATGAACATATAAACTATATATGAACTATATATGAACATATGAACTATAGATGAACATATGAACTATAGATGAACTATATCTGAACATATGAACTATCGATGAACATATAAACTATATATGAACTATATGTGAACATATGAACGATAGTTGAACATATGAACTATATATGAACTATATATGAACATATGAACTATAGTTGAACATATGAACTATATATGAACATATGAACTATATCTGAACATGTGAACTATATCTGAACGTATGAACTATAGATGAACATATGAACTATATATGAACTATATATGAACATATGAACTATAGATGAACATATGAACTATAGATGAACTATATCTGAACATATGAACGATAGTTGAACATATGAACTATATATGAACTATATCTGAACATATGAACTATAGATGAACATATGAACTATAGATGAACATATGAACTATATCTGAACATATGAACTATAGATGAACATATGAACTATATATGAACTATATATGAACATATGAACTATAGATGAACATATGGACTATATATGAACTATAGATGAACTATATATGAACTATATATGAACATATAAACTATAGATGAACATATGAACTATAGATGAACATATGCACTATAGATGAACTATATATGAACATATGAACTATAGATGAGCATATGAACTATATATGAACATATGAACTATAGATGAACTATAGATGAACATATGCACTATAGATGAACTATATATGAACATATGCACTATAGATAAACTATATATGAACATATGAACTATAGATGAACATATATGAACATATGAACTATATATGAACATATATGAACATATGAACTATATATGAACATATATGAACATATGGACTATATATGAACTATAGATGAACATATGAACTACATATGAACTTATAAATTATAGATGAACTATATCTGAACATATGAACTATCGATGAACATATAAACTATATATGAACTATATGTGAACATATGAACTATCGATGAACATATAAACTATATATGAACTATATATGAACATATGAACTATAGATGAACATATGAACTATAGATGAACTATATCTGAACATATGAACGATAGTTGAACATATGAACTATATATGAACTATATATGAACATATGAACTATAGTTGAACATATGAACTATATATGAACATATGAACTATATCTGAACATGTGAACTATATCTGAACGTATGAACTATAGATGAACATATGAACTATATATGAACTATATATGAACATATGAACTATAGATGAACATATGAACTATAGATGAACTATATCTGAACATATGAACGATAGTTGAACATATGAACTATATATGAACTATATCTGAACATATGAACTATAGATGAACATATGAACTATAGATGAACATATGAACTATATCTGAACATATGAACTATAGATGAACATATGAACTATATATGAACTATATATGAACATATGAACTATAGATGAACATATGGACTATATATGAACTATAGATGAACTATATATGAACTATATATGAACATATAAACTATAGATGAACATATGAACTATAGATGAACATATGCACTATAGATGAACTATATATGAACATATGAACTATAGATGAGCATATGAACTATATATGAACATATGAACTATAGATGAACTATAGATGAACATATGCACTATAGATGAACTATATATGAACATATGAACTATAGATGAGCATATGAACTATATATGAACATATGAACTATAGATGAACTATATATGAACATATGAACTATAGATGAACATATGCACTATAGATGAACATATGAACTATAGATGAACATATGCACTATAGATAAACTATATATGAACATATGAACTATAGATGAACATATATGAACATATGAACTATATATGAACATATATGAACATATGAACTATATATGAACATATATGAACATATGGACTATATATGAACTATAGATGAACATATGAACTACATATGAACTTATAAACTATAGATGAACTATATCTGAACATATGAACTATCGATGAACATATAAACTATAGATGGACATATGAACTATAGATGAACTATATCTGAACATATGAACGATAGTTGAACATATGAACTATATATGAACTATATCTGAACATATGAACTATAGATGAACATATGAACTATAGATGAACATATGAACTATATCTGAACATATGAACTATAGATGAACATATGAACTATATATGAACTATATATGAACTATATATGAACATATAAACTATAGATGAACATATGAACTATAGATGAACATATGCACTATAGATGAACTATATATGAACATATGAACTATAGATGAGCATATGAACTATATATGAACATATGAACTATAGATGAACTATATATGAACATATGAACTATAGATGAACATATGCACTATAGATGAACATATGAACTATAGATGAACATATGCACTATAGATAAACTATATATGAACATATGAACTATAGATGAACATATATGAACATATGAACTATATATGAACATATATGAACATATGAACTATATATGAACATATATGAACATATGGACTATATATGAACTATAGATGAACATATGAACTACATATGAACTTATAAACTATAGATGAACTATATCTGAACATATGAACTATCGATGAACATATAAACTATAGATGGACATATGAACTATAGATGAACTATATCTGAACATATGAACTATAGTTGAACATATGAACTATATATGAACTATATCTGAACATATGAACTATAGATGAACATATGAACTATAGATGAACTATATCTGAACATATGAACGATAGTTGAACATATGAACTATATATGAACTATATATGAACATATGAACTATAGTTGAACATATGAACTATATATGAACATATGAACTATATCTGAACGTATGAACTATAGATGAACATATGAACTATATATGAACTATATATGAACATATGAACTATAGATGAACATATGGACTATATATGAACTATAGATGAACTATATATGAACTATATATGAACATATAAACTATAGATGAACATATGAACTATAGATGAACATATGCACTATAGATGAACTATATATGAACATATGAACTATAGATGAGCATATGAACTATATATGAACATATGAACTATAGATGAACTATATATGAACATATGAACTATAGATGAACATATGCACTATAGATGAACATATGAACTATAGATGAACATATGCACTATAGATAAACTATATATGAACGTATGAACTATAGATGAACATATATGAAAATATGAACTATATATGAACATATATGAACATATGAACTATATATGAACATATATGAACATATGGACTATATATGAACTATAGATGAACATATGAACTACATATGAACTTATAAATTATAGATGAACTATATCTGAACATATGAACTATCGATGAACATATAAACTATATATGAACTATATGTGAACATATGAACTATCGATGAACATATAAACTATATATGAACTATATATGAACATATGAACTATAGATGAACATATGAACTATAGATGAACTATATCTGAACATATGAACGATAGTTGAACATATGAACTATATATGAACTATATATGAACATATGAACTATAGTTGAACATATGAACTATATATGAACATATGAACTATATCTGAACATGTGAACTATATCTGAACGTATGAACTATAGATGAACATATGAACTATATATGAACTATATATGAACATATGAACTATAGATGAACATATGAACTATAGATGAACTATATCTGAACATATGAACGATAGTTGAACATATGAACTATATATGAACTATATCTGAACATATGAACTATAGATGAACATATGAACTATAGATGAACATATGAACTATATCTGAACATATGAACTATAGATGAACATATGAACTATATATGAACTATATATGAACATATGAACTATAGATGAACATATGGACTATATATGAACTATAGATGAACTATATATGAACTATATATGAACATATAAACTATAGATGAACATATGAACTATAGATGAACATATGCACTATAGATGAACTATATATGAACATATGAACTATAGATGAGCATATGAACTATATATGAACATATGAACTATAGATGAACTATAGATGAACATATGCACTATAGATGAACTATATATGAACATATGAACTATAGATGAGCATATGAACTATATATGAACATATGAACTATAGATGAACTATATATGAACATATGAACTATAGATGAACATATGCACTATAGATGAACATATGAACTATAGATGAACATATGCACTATAGATAAACTATATATGAACATATGAACTATAGATGAACATATATGAACATATGAACTATATATGAACATATATGAACATATGAACTATATATGAACATATATGAACATATGGACTATATATGAACTATAGATGAACATATGAACTACATATGAACTTATAAACTATAGATGAACTATATCTGAACATATGAACTATCGATGAACATATAAACTATAGATGGACATATGAACTATAGATGAACTATATCTGAACATATGAACGATAGTTGAACATATGAACTATATATGAACTATATCTGAACATATGAACTATAGATGAACATATGAACTATAGATGAACATATGAACTATATCTGAACATATGAACTATAGATGAACATATGAACTATATATGAACTATATATGAACTATATATGAACATATAAACTATAGATGAACATATGAACTATAGATGAACATATGCACTATAGATGAATTATATATGAACATATGAACTATAGATGAGCATATGAACTATATATGAACATATGAACTATAGATGAACTATATATGAACATATGAACTATAGATGAACATATGCACTATAGATGAACATATGAACTATAGATGAACATATATGAACATATGAACTATATATGAACATATATGAACATATGGACTATATATGAACTATAGATGAACATATGAACTACATATGAACTTATAAACTATAGATGAACTATATCTGAACATATGAACTATCGATGAACATATAAACTATGGACATATGGACATATAATGGATGGACATATAAACTATAAATGATCTATCGATGAACATATAAACTATAGATGGACATATGAACTATAGATGAACTATATCTGAACATATGAACTATAGTTGAACATATGAACTATATATGAACTATATCTGAACATATGAACTATAGATGAACATATGAACTATATATGAACTATATATGAACATATGAACTATATATGAACATATGAACTATAGATGAACATATGAACTATATATGAACTATATATGAACATATGAACTATAGTTGAACATATGAACTATATATGAACATATGAACTATATCTGAACATGTGAACTATATCTGAACATATGAACTATAGATGAACATATGAACTATATATGAACATATGAACTATAGATGAACATATGAACTATAGATGAACATATGAACTATATATGAACTATATATGAACATATGAACTATAGATGAACATATGGACTATATATGAACTATAGATGAACTATATATGAACTATATATGAACATATAAACTATAGATGAACATATGAACTATAGATGAACATATGAATGATAGATAAACTATATATGAACATATGAACTATAGATGAACATATGCACTATAGATGAACATATGAACTATATATGAACATATATGAACATACGAACTACATATGAACATATATGAACATATGGACTATATATGAACTATAGATGAACATATGAACTATATATGAACTTATAAACTATAGATGAACTATATCTGAACATATGAACTATCGATGAACATATGAACTATAGATGAACATATGAACTATAGATGGACATATAAACTATAAATGATCTATCGATGAACATATAAACTATAGATGGACATATGAACTATAGATGAACTATATATGAACATATGAACTATAGTTGAACATATGAACTATATATGAACTATATCTAAACATATGAACTATAGATGAACATATGAACTATATATGAACTATATATGAACATATGAACTATATATGAACATATGAACTATAGATGAACATATGAACTATATATGAACTATATATGAACATATGAACTATAGTTGAACATATGAACTATATATGAACATATGAACTATATCTGAACATGTGAACTATATCTGAACATATGAACTATAGATGAACATATGAACTATATATGAACATATGAACTATAGATGAACATATGAACTATAGATGAACATATGAACTATATATGAACTATATATGAACATATGAACTATAGATGAACATATGGACTATATATGAACTATAGATGAACTATATATGAACTATATATGAACATATAAACTATAGATGAACATATGAACTATAGATGAACATATGCACTATAGATGAACTATATATGAACATATGAACTATAGATGAGCATATGAACTATATATGAACATATGCACTATAGATGAACTATATATGAACATATGAACTATAGATGAGCATATGAACTATATATGAACATATGAACTATAGATGAACTATATATGAACATATGAACTATAGATGAACATATGCACTATAGATGAACATATGAACTATAGATGAACATATGCACTATAGATAAACTATATATGAACGTATGAACTATAGATGAACATATATGAAAATATGAACTATATATGAACATATATGAACATATGAACTATATATGAACATATATGAACATATGGACTATATATGAACTATAGATGAACATATGAACTACATATGAACTTATAAATTATAGATGAACTATATCTGAACATATGAACTATCGATGAACATATAAACTATATATGAACTATATGTGAACATATGAACTATCGATGAACATATAAACTATATATGAACTATATATGAACATATGAACTATAGATGAACATATGAACTATAGATGAACTATATCTGAACATATGAACGATAGTTGAACATATGAACTATATATGAACTATATATGAACATATGAACTATAGTTGAACATATGAACTATATATGAACATATGAACTATATCTGAACATGTGAACTATATCTGAACGTATGAACTATAGATGAACATATGAACTATATATGAACTATATATGAACATATGAACTATAGATGAACATATGAACTATAGATGAACTATATCTGAACATATGAACGATAGTTGAACATATGAACTATATATGAACTATATCTGAACATATGAACTATAGATGAACATATGAACTATAGATGAACATATGAACTATATCTGAACATATGAACTATAGATGAACATATGAACTATATATGAACTATATATGAACATATGAACTATAGATGAACATATGGACTATATATGAACTATAGATGAACTATATATGAACTATATATGAACATATAAACTATAGATGAACATATGAACTATAGATGAACATATGCACTATAGATGAACTATATATGAACATATGAACTATAGATGAGCATATGAACTATATATGAACATATGAACTATAGATGAACTATAGATGAACATATGCACTATAGATGAACTATATATGAACATATGAACTATAGATGAGCATATGAACTATATATGAACATATGAACTATAGATGAACTATATATGAACATATGAACTATAGATGAACATATGCACTATAGATGAACATATGAACTATAGATGAACATATGCACTATAGATAAACTATATATGAACATATGAACTATAGATGAACATATATGAACATATGAACTATATATGAACATATATGAACATATGAACTATATATGAACATATATGAACATATGGACTATATATGAACTATAGATGAACATATGAACTACATATGAACTTATAAACTATAGATGAACTATATCTGAACATATGAACTATCGATGAACATATAAACTATAGATGGACATATGAACTATAGATGAACTATATCTGAACATATGAACGATAGTTGAACATATGAACTATATATGAACTATATCTGAACATATGAACTATAGATGAACATATGAACTATAGATGAACATATGAACTATATCTGAACATATGAACTATAGATGAACATATGAACTATATATGAACTATATATGAACTATATATGAACATATAAACTATAGATGAACATATGAACTATAGATGAACATATGCACTATAGATGAACTATATATGAACATATGAACTATAGATGAGCATATGAACTATATATGAACATATGAACTATAGATGAACTATATATGAACATATGAACTATAGATGAACATATGCACTATAGATGAACATATGAACTATAGATGAACATATGCACTATAGATAAACTATATATGAAAATATGAACTATAGATGAACATATATGAACATATGAACTATATATGAACATATATGAACATATGGACTATATATGAACTATAGATGAACATATGAACTACATATGAACTTATAAACTATAGATGAACTATATCTGAACATATGAACTATCGATGAACATATAAACTATGGACATATGGACATATAATGGATGGACATATAAACTATAAATGATCTATCGATGAACATATAAACTATAGATGGACATATGAACTATAGATGAACTATATCTGAACATATGAACTATAGTTGAACATATGAACTATATATGAACTATATCTGAACATATGAACTATAGATGAACATATGAACTATATATGAACTATATATGAACATATGAACTATATATGAACATATGAACTATAGATGAACATATGAACTATATATGAACTATATATGAACATATGAACTATAGTTGAACATATGAACTATATATGAACATATGAACTATATCTGAACATGTGAACTATATCTGAACATATGAACTATAGATGAACATATGAACTATATATGAACATATGAACTATAGATGAACATATGAACTATAGATGAACATATGAACTATATATGAACTATATATGAACATATGAACTATAGATGAACATATGGACTATATATGAACTATAGATGAACTATATATGAACTATATATGAACATATAAACTATAGATGAACATATGAACTATAGATGAACATATGAATGATAGATAAACTATATATGAACATATGAACTATAGATGAACATATGCACTATAGATGAACATATGAACTATATATGAACATATATGAACATACGAACTACATATGAACATATATGAACATATGGACTATATATGAACTATAGATGAACATATGAACTATATATGAACTTATAAACTATAGATGAACTATATCTGAACATATGAACTATCGATGAACATATGAACTATAGATGAACATATGAACTATAGATGGACATATAAACTATAAATGATCTATCGATGAACATATAAACTATAGATGGACATATGAACTATAGATGAACTATATATGAACATATGAACTATAGTTGAACATATGAACTATATATGAACTATATCTAAACATATGAACTATAGATGAACATATGAACTATATATGAACTATATATGAACATATGAACTATATATGAACATATGAACTATAGATGAACATATGAACTATATATGAACTATATATGAACATATGAACTATAGTTGAACATATGAACTATATATGAACATATGAACTATATCTGAACATGTGAACTATATCTGAACATATGAACTATAGATGAACATATGAACTATATATGAACATATGAACTATAGATGAACATATGAACTATAGATGAACATATGAACTATATATGAACTATATATGAACATATGAACTATAGATGAACATATGGACTATATATGAACTATAGATGAACTATATATGAACTATATATGAACATATAAACTATAGATGAACATATGAACTATAGATGAACATATGCACTATAGATGAACTATATATGAACATATGAACTATAGATGAGCATATGAACTATATATGAACATATGAACTATAGATGAACTATATATGAACATATGAACTATAGATGAACATATGCACTATAGATGAACATATGAACTATAGATGAACATATGAATGATAGATAAACTATATATGAACATATGAACTATAGATGAACATATGCACTATAGATGAACATATGAACTATATCTGAACATATGAACTATAGATGAACATATGAACTATATATGAACTATATATGAACATATGAACTATATATGAACATATGAACTATAGATGAACATATGAACTATATATGAACTATATATGAACATATGAACTATAGTTGAACATATGAACTATATATGAACATATGAACTATATCTGAACATGTGAACTATATCTGAACATATGAACTATAGATGAACATATGAACTATATATGAACATATGAACTATAGATGAACATATGAACTATAGATGAACATATGAACTATATATGAACTATATATGAACATATGAACTATAGATGAACATATGGACTATATATGAACTATAGATGAACTATATATGAACTATATATGAACATATAAACTATAGATGAACATATGAACTATAGATGAACATATGAATGATAGATAAACTATATATGAACATATGAACTATAGATGAACATATGCACTATAGATGAACATATGAACTATATATGAACATATATGAACATACGAACTACATATGAACATATATGAACATATGGACTATATATGAACTATAGATGAACATATGAACTATATATGAACTTATAAACTATAGATGAACTATATCTGAACATATGAACTATCGATGAACATATGAACTATAGATGAACATATGAACTATAGATGGACATATAAACTATAAATGATCTATCGATGAACATATAAACTATAGATGGACATATGAACTATAGATGAACTATATATGAACATATGAACTATAGTTGAACATATGAACTATATATGAACTATATCTAAACATATGAACTATAGATGAACATATGAACTATATATGAACTATATATGAACATATGAACTATATATGAACATATGAACTATAGATGAACATATGAACTATATATGAACTATATATGAACATATGAACTATAGTTGAACATATGAACTATATATGAACATATGAACTATATCTGAACATGTGAACTATATCTGAACATATGAACTATAGATGAACATATGAACTATATATGAACATATGAACTATAGATGAACATATGAACTATAGATGAACATATGAACTATATATGAACTATATATGAACATATGAACTATAGATGAACATATGGACTATATATGAACTATAGATGAACTATATATGAACTATATATGAACATATAAACTATAGATGAACATATGAACTATAGATGAACATATGCACTATAGATGAACTATATATGAACATATGAACTATAGATGAGCATATGAACTATATATGAACATATGAACTATAGATGAACTATATATGAACATATGAACTATAGATGAACATATGCACTATAGATGAACATATGAACTATAGATGAACATATGAATGATAGATAAACTATATATGAACATATGAACTATAGATGAACATATGCACTATAGATGAACATATGAACTATATCTGAACATATGAACTATAGATGAACATATGAACTATATCTGAACATATGAACTATAGATGAACATATGAACTATATATGAACTATATATGAACATATGAACTATAGATGAACATATGGACTATATATGAACTATAGATGAACTATATATGAACTATATATGAACATATAAACTATAGATGAACATATGAACTATAGATGAACATATGCACTATAGATGAACTATATATGAACATATGAACTATAGATGAGCATATGAACTATATATGAACATATGAACTATAGATGAACTATATATGAACATATGAACTATATATGAACATATGAACTATAGATGAACTATATATGAACATATAAACTATAGATGAACATATGAACTATAGATGAACATATGAATGATAGATAAACTATATATGAACATATGAACTATAGATGAACATATGCACTATAGATGAACATATGAACTATATATGAACATATATGAACATACGAACTACATATGAACATATATGAACATATGGACTATATATGAACTATAGATGAACATATGAACTATATATGAACTTATAAACTATAGATGAACTATATCTGAACATATGAACTATCGATGAACATATGAACTATAGATGAACATATGAACTATAGATGGACATATAAACTATAAATGATCTATATATGAACATATGAACGATAGATGAACATATAAACTATAGATGAACTATATATGAACATATAAACTATAGATGAACTATATATGAACATATGAACTATAGATTAACTATATATGAACATATGAACTATATATAAACTATATATGAACATATCAACTATAGATGAACATCTGAACTATAGATGAACATATGAAGTATAGATGAATTGTATATGAATATGTTGACTATATATAAACTATAAATGAACATATGAACTATAGATGAACTATATATGAACATATGGACTATATATAAACTATATATGAACATATGAACTATAGATGAACATATGAACTATAGATGAACATCTGAACTATAGATGAACATCTGAAGTATAGATGAATTGTATATGAATATGTTGACTATATATAAACTATAAATGAACATATGAACTATAGATGAACTATATATGAACATATGAACTATATATAAACTATATATGAACATATGAACTATAGATGAACATATAAACTATAGTTGAACATATGAACTATAGATGAAATATAGACGAACATATGAACTATAGATGAACATATAAACTATAGATGAAATATATCTGAACATATGAACTACATATGAACATATGAACTATATATGACCATATGGACTATAGATGAACATATGAACTATATATGAACATATGAACTATATATGAACTATATCTGAACATATGAACTATAGATGAATATATGAACTATATATGAACATATGAACTAAAGATGAACATATGAACTATATCTGAACGTATGAACTATAGATGAACATATGAACTATATATGAACTATATATGAACATATGAACTATAGATGAACATATGAACTATAGATGAACATATGAACTATATCTGAACATATGAACTATAGATGAACATATGTGCCTCGCCCTGAGGAATTTCAGGCCTGCAGGCAAGCCTGAAGCCTGAAACTCCTTTGCCACGCGTCCCTAAACAAAGGAGCCCCGGGTGGTACTCAACAGCGCCACCCGTGTTTCCGTCGGATCCAGCAACTACGTCACAGGTAATCCCAGCAGGGGTCCCCCAGAAAGCGGACTCTGATTGGCTGTAGTGCGTCACTGGGCGCTGGCCGAGACCTTCTTCTACCCGATTGATCGACGGTCACCCCCCGGATCAAACTGTTTCCCGCGGATGTAGGCGACGCCCGCCTATGAAAGGACACCTGAGACACAACGTTTCCCTCCTTTCTTTCCTGTCGCGACCCTCTCCCTCCGAGCCACGGACTGTGAGAGGACACTAGCGTGCAGCTAGCCCCGGACTGTCAGCAAAGGACGTGCTGCAGCTCCGGACCAACAAAGCCCGGATCAACAAACTCCGGACCACCACAACTACAGCCTGCGTCACAGTAAGAGGTTATCTTCTGGGCAGTGAATGTTAGTTGTTGTTTTATTAGTGTTTTCACTTGTTTTTGTACGGATCACCGCGTCCGTTCCGCTGTTTATTCTGTTACTGTGATCAGCTGATTGAGCGCCGAGTCCGCTCGCTCGCTCTCTTCTCTCTCTCTCTCTCCCGCTCGCTCTCTCACTCTCATCCTCTCTCTCTCTCCCTCTCCTCTTCGCTCTCCATCCTCTCGCTTACTACGAACACTCGCACACTTACATTAACACATACACGCACCACACTACGCACGCCCCCGTGCTTTTCTTTGCTCCGGATTACGTGCCGTGGACAAGTCGCCATCTTGTCTCACCCACAAGTATCCGTAAGTGTAGTCCCGCGCTTTCTTGTCTCGGATTACGTGTCGTGGACAAGTCGCCATCTTGTCTCACACACAAGTATCCGTGGGTGTATTGTCACAGTGTGACCACTAGTGGCGTAACACCCGTTCCTGGCGTAGCCGCCATCTTGAGAGTCCCACTTTGTCCCGGCGTAGCCGCCATTTTGCGACCTCGCGCGCGCACTCACTCACACACGCCCACTCACACACGCCCACTCACACACGCCCACTCACACATACGCCCACTCACACACACACACACACACACACACACACACGCACACACGCACACACACACACACACATACAACCCCCTGCTGTTGGCTTGGTTTTGTCTATTTACACTGTTTACTTAGTTTGTCTCTCTGTTATACTTAGCTTATTCTGTCTTTGTAGTTACCATACTCATTTAGTTATAGTTGAGGATATTGACAACAGTATTAATTGTAAGGTGTTTACTGTTTGTAAATAAACTCTTTTGTGTATTTAAAGAGAAGCCTCCTTGTATTTTGTCCATGTATTGTCACAAAGAGCTGGTTGATTGGGCCAGAGTACGGATTCCCACCTTCCATTTTTATACCTTCTATTAACTTATGTTCTAACATAAAGCTAATTATAAGGTAATAATTTTATGAGACTGGTCATTATAGTTATTAGTCCGGTTCATCCGGTGGTGCCCCGTTTTTAATTTATTAATTTTTAATTAATAAATTTAATTTATATTTTTATAATTAATAATCATCTTTGATAATTATTAATTACTACTAATAACTATTTATAGCCCCTACATGCACAACATGAACTATATATGAACATATGGACTATAGATGAACATATGGACTATAGATGAACATATGAACTATAGATAAACTATATATGAACTATATATGAACATATATGAACATATGGACTATATATGAACGATATATGAACATATAAACTATAGATGAACTATATATGAACATATGAACATATGAACTATAGATGAACCATATATGAACATATGAACTATATATAAACTATATATGAACATATGAACTATAGATGAACATATGAACTACATATGAACTTATAAACTATAGATGAACTATATCTGAACATATGAACTATCGATGAACATATAAACTATAGATGGACATATGAACTATAGATGAACTATATCTGAACATATGAACTATAGTTGAACATATGAACTATATATGAACTATATCTGAACATATGAACTATAGATGAACATATGCACTATAGATGAGCATATGAACTATATATGAACATATGAACTATAGATGAACTATATATGAACATATGAACTATAGATGAACATATGCACTATAGATGAACATATGAACTATAGATGAACATATGAATGATAGATAAACTATATATGAACATATGAACTATAGATGAACATATGCACTATAGATAAACATATGAACTATGTATGAACATATATGCATATGAACTTTAACATATAACAAGGCATGCTATGTAAACTGGATATTGATTATAACATGAGGAGGATTTCTTGTCATCAGGTAGTGGAGCTACAACAATAAACATTAAAATAAATAGATTTACCAATGGCCACAAATGATAGAAACATACAAGTGTGTTATGCTGCCTCCATTAACAGAATGATTGAAATGACTGAGGCAGTGCTGCCATCTACTGGATCACAGCTTAACCAATGAAACACTCTGTTTATTGCTGTTAGGACTCAACTCCTGAACAAAAACACACTAACAAGTTATTCACAGGTGCATTGTAAGGTTGCATATTATGAAAATTGTATAAATATCGTATGAGAAAAATAAATTTAGTGTACATTTGACTTACAATAACACTAATGATAATACAATAATGACACTTAGCAGGGAGCAGCTCCACAATCTGAAGAGTGGGCTACAATACTGTAGTATTTAGTATTATTTGACGTAAGACTTTTGTTTTATTATTTACACATTTTATAATATAGGAACAGTATAATAATGATATTGTTACAAATAAATAAATGATAAAATAAAATGATTCATTCAGCATCACATATATTGTATTATATATATAACATTACTATGCTGCACATTATACAATGTTATTATAGTCGGGCGCAGAGTTGGATTAGCAAACAGGCGGCTTTATTGGGTATCAGTAGGAAAACTCTTTCACAGTGAACGAAATAACGTGGCTATGAAAACTCCCAAAACTATGACTATATGACTATGAACCTACCTATGACTATGAATCTATCTATGACTATATAAGACTATGAATCTATTCAATTCAATTCACTTTATTTATATAGCCCAATTTTACAACATAGTTGTCTCAAAGTGCTTCACAAAATCCAGTCCAAAGTGACCCAGACATCCCCCGTCCTTAGGCCCTCCTTCTCAACAAAGAAAAACTCCAAAACCCAGTGGGGAAAAGGAGAAACCTCGAGGAGAACCACAGTGAAGGAGAGATCCACTCCCATGGATGGACAGACTATAGATGAACCAGGACAGACAGATATCCATCTGATGATGATGTATTAGTCTATAAGATGTTTCAGTCTGTAGAGATGCTGTAGGGTGGGGGCAGAAGGGTGGGTCCAACCAGGCAGGTGAAGGAGTAGGTTCATCAGGGGCCTCCATGTGTGTACATCTGGAGTCATCATCGTTGGGCCTCTTGCGATTGACCTGAAACAGTAGCCACTCCCCCGAAGGGGAGTGGGGAGAAGGACTCCAGGTGAATAGTGATGTAAAGACCAAGTATAAACTAGATACTGTTTATTAATGACAGTGGTACATGGTGCCAGACAGAGATGATAGGACTCAGTGACTGTACTTCCCCCAGTATTCTGACTCCTAGGGCAGCTTAGACTGAACTGTGGGTTGAAGTCTACCTTTAACTACCCTGACCATAGGCCTTTTGGAACAGGAATGTTTTCAGTCTAACCTTAAATGCACAGACTGTGTCGGCCTCTTTAATATCAGTTGGGAGTTGGTTCCATAAAACAGGGGCTTGGTAACTAAAGGCTCTAGTTCCTACTGTGCTTTTATAGACCCGTGGAACTACCAGTAGACCTGCATTCTGAGAGACAAGTGTTCTGTTGGTATGGTATGGGACCAGAGCATCTTTAAGATAAGAGGGGTCCATACCATTAATGGTTTTATAAGTGAGGAGTAGGATTTTAAATTTAATTCTGAACTCAACAGGAAGCCAATGAAGGGCTTGGAGTATGGGGCTGATGTGCTCTCTGTTCCTGTTAGTAAACGAGCCACTGCGTTTTGAACCAGCTGAAAATTCTTTAGGGAGTTTTTAGGACATGCTACTAATAGGGAGTTACAGTAATCTAGTCTAGATGTAACAAATGCATGGATTAGTCATTTTTAGACAGGATATTTCTAATCTTAGCTATGTTACGCAGGTGAAAGAAGGAATCTAGAGTTACTAGTTGCTCAGATAGGGACTCTCTAACACTTTTAGCCTAATATAATAACTTCTGTTTTATCAGGGTTGAGTAACAGATAATTAACGGACATCCAGGTCTTTATGTCTCTAACACAGGTACTTAGTTTATGTACTAGCCTGATCTGATCGGGTTTAATTGATAAGTATAGCTGCATGTCATCTGTGTAGCAGTGGAAATTAATGCCATGTTTTCTAATAATATTACCCAAGGGTAGCATGTATAGAGTAAACTAAATGGGCCCAAGGACTGACCCTTGTGGGACACCATAAGTGACTCTTGAGTATGATGATGATTGCTGGTTAATACTAACAAACTGGAACCTATTAGATAAATAGGATTACCAGGAGAGGGCGGATCCTCTAATGCCTATGTCCCGTTCCAATCTCTGCAGTAAGATGCTATGGTCGATTGTGTCAAACGCAGCACTTAGATCCAGCAGGACCAGAACTGAGTCCAGTCCATCGTCAGCAGCCAACAACAAGTCATTCGTAACCTTGACTAGTGCCGTTTCAGTGCTGTGATGGGCCTGGACTGAAAATCTTCAAATAAACTATTGTCCTGTAAGTGCTGACACAGCTGTTGAACCACTACTCTTTCAAGAACTTTTGAAAGGAAGGGTATATTTTAAATTGGCCTGTAATTTACTAAAATATCTGGCTCAAGAGTCAGACAGTCATTTTCTATACCTGCGACCCTACCTCTAGGGTCACATGGTCAGCTGGAGCCTATCCCAGCGCATTACGGCGAGAGGCAGGGATACACCCCAGTTGATCGCCAGCCAATCGTGGGGCACACACCATTCACTCACACACTCACACCTATGGGCAATTTAGAGTTGCCAATTAACCTCAGCATGTTTTTGGACTGTGGGAGGAAGCCGGAGTACCCGGTGAAAACCCACGCAGACACACGGTTTTATAACTGCATGTTTAAAAGCAACATTTTAATGGGGCTACCAGGTCTAAAGCACTATAACCTATCTATGACTATGAATCCATCTATGACTATAAAGCTATCTATGAACCTATCTATGACTGCGAACGACTCAAACAAAAAATCACTCCTGAAAACTGGAGGCTCACTAGTCTAGGAGGTCTTTGCTCTGGACAGCCACCATCACCCACCGTACTGTTCCACTGTCACTGCAGCTCTCCGGTAACCACCGCAAGATGATCACTCTTTTTGTTATTCCGTCACCCGCTTCACCACTGGTTTTTTTGTCATTCCCACTGCCTGCAATCTGCTAGTTCCATCAGCGCATCCACACCCCCCGAGTCTCCAGCACCCCCTGAATTATCTAAGGTCCCTCCTGTTTATCACGACCTCCAGCTAGTGTTTAGCAAAGACTGCGCACTCTGACTTCCCCTCACCGCCTTTACGACTGCACTATTGACCTAGTCCCGGGGGCCCAGCTACCCACCAGCTGCCTCTACCAGCTCTCCAAGCCCGAAAGGGAGAGCCTGGCAAAATACCTCTCGGAATCCGTTGCGGCTGGCCTCATCCATCCCTCGTCCTCTCCGGTCACAGCAGGGTTTTTTTTTTATAACTAAGACAAAACTCTTTGCCCATGTGTGGATTACCGCTTTAATGACATTACAGTAAAGAACAAGTACCCGCTGCCCTTGATTGACTCAGCGTTTGGTTTCCACCACCAGTCGGCGAGTGGAAGACTGCGTTTAACACCCCCGTTGGTCAGTACGAGTATCAAGTGATGCCACAAGCTGCACCCCTGCGCCTTCCTCTCGCGCTGTCTGAGGAATTACGGAGAGGAATTACGATGTCGGTAACCGTGAACTGCTGGCTGTGGTGCTGGCACTGCAGGAGGCATTGGTTGGAGGGTTCCGCTCTACCTTTTGTCGTATGGACTGACCATAAGAACCTGTCATATCTCCGCTCTGCCCACAGGTTAAATTTATGCCAGGCTCGTTGGGCGCTGTTTCTGGGGAGGTTTCGCTTCACCCTCACCTTTCAGCCAGGGTCAGGACGAGGGGGTGGTGGAGACCATCCTCCCCCAGTCATGTGTGGTCGGGGTGGCCAGGTGGCAGGTGGAACGAGAGGTGCAGGAGGCCCTCGCTGACTGGCCATTACCGGAGGGGTGTCCCCAGGGGAGGCTATTCGGGGGTGTGCTTCGGTGGGGGCACTTCTCCAAGATCGCGTGCCACCCAGGTTTCCATCGCACTCTGGAAGTTTTGGAGCAGCGCTTCTGTTCGCCCACAATAGTGGCCGACCCCCGGAAATTCATCGCCGTCTGCTCCGTCTGCGCCCGCAGCAAGGCATCTCACCGCATCCCTGCGGGACTGCTATGGCCTCTGCCCATTCCCCCGCATCCCTGGTCACATAGCCATTGACTTTGTTACGGGACTGCCCCCTAGAGACGGGAACACAGTCATCCGTACTGTCAATCAGTTCTCTAAGGCCGCCCACTTCGTGCCTCTATGCAAGCTTCGGTGAT
This sequence comes from Lepturacanthus savala, assembly GCA_030544235.1. Lineage (NCBI taxonomy): Eukaryota > Metazoa > Chordata > Actinopteri > Scombriformes > Trichiuridae > Lepturacanthus > Lepturacanthus savala. The sequence continues at coordinate 32,000,713 of CM060478.1, forward strand.
GGAGACCGCTCAGCTGGTGGTCCAGCATGTATTCCATCTCCACGGAATCCCTCAGGACATAGTTTCTGACCGGGGACCCCAGTTCGCTTCATAGGTATGGAAAGCATTCTGCCGGGCATTGGGGGCATTGGTGAGTCTCTCCTCTGGTTTCCATCCTCAGATGGCCAGACGGAGCGGACCAATCAGGAGCTGGAGTCGGCACTCCGCTGCGTCGCAGCCGATCACCCCGCCTCCTGGTCGTCACACCTCCCGTGGGTCGAATATGCCCACAACTCCCTGGTCAGCTCCGCCACAGGTATGTCCCCCTTTATGATATCAGTGATAACATGATATCAATAACATGATATCAGTGATTACATGATAACATGATATCGGTGATAACATGATAACATGATATCGGTGATAACATGATAACATGATATCACTGATAACATGATAACATGATATCAATGATAACATGATATCAATGATAACATGATTACATGATATCAATGATAACATGATATCAATGATAACATGATAACACGATATCAGTGATAACATGATATCGGTGATTACATGATAGCATGATATCGGTGATAACATGATAACATGATATCAATGATAACATGATATCAATGATAACATGATATCACTGATAACATGATAACATGATATCAATGATAACATAACATGATATCAACGATAACATGGTAACATAATGTCAATTATAACATGATAACATGATATCACTGATATCATGATATCAATGATAACATGATATGAGTGATATCATGATATCAACGATAACATGGTAACATGATATCACTGATAACATGATAACATGATATCAATGATAACATGATATCAAAAATAACATGATAACATAATATCAATGATAACATGATATCACTGATAACATGATATCAATGATAACATAACATGATATCGGTGATAACATGATAACATGATATCAATGATAACATGATATCAACGATAACATGATATCGGTGATAACATGATATCAATGATAACATGATAACATGATATCAATGATAACATGATAACATGATATCAATGATAACATGATATCAATGATAACATGATTGTTATGGTTTGGTTTTTGGTTTTGTTGTGTTCTCTTTTCCCTTGTTTTTCCACAGCGCGGCGGGGCGTGGCCTGGGACGGTCTGCGGCTCAGGACGAGACACAGCTGCCGGAGATCTGCAATCACCAGGTCCCATATATACCCGGAAGCAACGTTACACCGGCGCCGGAGTATACTAGCCTATGTCGCCAGTGATTTATGACCAAGCCTCGTCCCGGTACCAGTCTACATGTTCGCCGACGTTTCCCTGTGTTTTTGGACTATTCCCTTTTTGTGCACTTACCGTTTTTTCCTTTTTCACTACAGCTCCTCCTGCCTTCTTCCGCTTCACGCCGTCCCCTACTCCAGAGAACTTGGCTCCCCCGTTCCTGGCTGCCTTCCCCCAGCCAGCGCCCTTAGTTTATTTGTGCACACCTTTTTGTTGGAATAAACCTCTTTTTGCACCGTACGCCCGTCTCCGTCTCTGCTCTGGGGTTCCGCAAAAACCAAACCGTCTCAATGATAACACGATATCAGTGATAACATGATATCAGTGATTACATGATAACAATGATAACATGATATCAATGATAACATGATAACATGATATCGGTGATAACATGATAACATGATATCACTGCTAACATGATAACATGATATCAATGATAACATGATATCACTGATAACATGATAACATGATATCAATGATAACATGATAACATGATATCAATGATAACATGATATCACTGATAACATGATAACATGATATCAATGATAACATGATATCAAAAATAACATGATATCAATGATAACATGATATCAATGATAACATGATATCACTGATAACATGATAACATGATATCGGTGATAACATGATAACATGATATCAATGATAACATGATATCAATGATAACATGATAACATGATATCAATGATAACATGATATCAATGATAACATAACACGATATCAGTGATAACATGATATCAGTGATTACATGATAACAATGATAACATGATATCAATGATAACATGATAACACGATATCAGTGATAACATGATATCAGTGATTACATGATATCGGTGATAACATGATAACATGATATCACTGCTAACATGATAACATGATATCAATGATAACATGATATCACTGATAACATGATATCAATGATAACATGATAACATGATATCGGTCATAACATGATAACACGATATCGGTGATAACATGATATCACTGCTAACATGATAACATGATATCAATGATAACATGATATCACTGATAACATGATAACATGATATCACTGATAACATGATAACATGATATCACTGATAACATGATAACATGATATCACTGATAACATGATAACATGATATCACTGATAACATGATATCAATGATAACATGATATCAATGATAACATAACATGATATCGGTGATAACATGATAACATGATATCAATGATAACATGATATCAACGATAACATGATATCGGTGATAACATGATAACATGATATCAATGATAACATGATATCAATGATATCAATGATAACATGATAACATGATATCAATGATAACATGATATCAATGATAACATGATTGTTATGGTTTGGTTTTTGGTTTTGTTGTGTTCTCTTTTCCCTTGTTTTTCCACAGCGCGGCGGGGCGTGGCCTGGGACGGTCTGCGGCTCAGGACGAGACACAGCTGCCGGAGATCTGCAATCACCAGGTCCCATATATACCCGGAAGCAACGTTACACCGGCGCCGGAGTATACTAGCCTATGTCGCCAGTGATTTATGACCAAGCCTCGTCCCGGTACCAGTCTACATGTTCGCCGACGTTTCCCTGTGTTTTTGGACTATTCCCTTTTTGTGCACTTACCGTTTTTTCCTTTTTCACTACAGCTCCTCCTGCCTTCTTCCGCTTCACGCCGTCCCCTACTCCAGAGAACTTGGCTCCCCCGTTCCTGGCTGCCTTCCCCCAGCCAGTGCCCTTAGTTTATTTGTGCACACCTTTTTGTTGGAATAAACCTCTTTTTGCACCGTACGCCCGTCTCCGTCTCTGCTCTGGGGTTCCGCAAAAACCAAACCGTCTCAATGATAACACGATATCAGTGATAACATGATATCAGTGATTACATGATAACAATGATAACATGATATCAATGATAACATGATAACACAATATCAGTGATAACATGATATCACTGATAACATGATATCAATGATAACGGTGATAACATGATATCAATGATAACATGATATCAATGATAACAATGATAACATGATATCAATGATAACATGATATCAATGATAACATAACATGATATCAACGATAACATGGTAACATAATGTCAATTATAACATGATAACATGATATCACTGATATCATGATATCAATGATAAAATGATAACATGATATGAGTGATATCATGATATCAACGATAACATGGTAACATGATATCACTGATAACATGATATCGGTGATAACATGATAACATGATATCAATGATAACATGATATCAATGATATCAATGATAACATGATAACATGATATCAATGATAACATGATATCAACGATAACATGATATCGGTGATAACATGATAACATGATATCAATGATAACATGATATCAATGATATCAATGATAACATGATAACATGATATCAATGATAACATGATATCAATGATAACATGATTGTTATGGTTTGGTTTTTGGTTTTGTTGTGTTCTCTTTTCCCTTGTTTTTCCACAGCGCGGCGGGGCGTGGCCTGGGACGGTCTGCGGCTCAGGACGAGACACAGCTGCCGGAGATCTGCAATCACCAGGTCCCATATATACCCGGAAGCAACGTTACACCGGCGCCGGAGTATACTAGCCTATGTCGCCAGTGATTTATGACCAAGCCTCGTCCCGGTACCAGTCTACATGTTCGCCGACGTTTCCCTGTGTTTTTGGACTATTCCCTTTTTGTGCACTTACCGTTTTTTCCTTTTTCACTACAGCTCCTCCTGCCTTCTTCCGCTTCACGCCGTCCCCTACTCCAGAGAACTTGGCTCCCCCGTTCCTGGCTGCCTTCCCCCAGCCAGTGCCCTTAGTTTATTTGTGCACACCTTTTTGTTGGAATAAACCTCTTTTTGCACCGTACGCCCGTCTCCGTCTCTGCTCTGGGGTTCCGCAAAAACCAAACCGTCTCAATGATAACACGATATCAGTGATAACATGATATCAGTGATTACATGATAACAATGATAACATGATATCAATGATAACATGATAACACAATATCAGTGATAACATGATATCACTGATAACATGATATCAATGATAACGGTGATAACATGATATCAATGATAACATGATATCAATGATAACAATGATAACATGATATCAATGATAACATGATATCAATGATAACATAACATGATATCAACGATAACATGGTAACATAATGTCAATTATAACATGATAACATGATATCACTGATATCATGATATCAATGATAAAATGATAACATGATATGAGTGATATCATGATATCAACGATAACATGGTAACATGATATCACTGATAACATGATATCGGTGATAACATGATAACATGATATCAATGATAACATGATATCAATGATATCAATGATAACATGATAACATGATATCAATGATAACATGATATCAACGATAACATGATATCGGTGATAACATGATAACATGATATCAATGATAACATGATATCAATGATATCAATGATAACATGATAACATGATATCAATGATAACATGATATCAATGATAACATGATTGTTATGGTTTGGTTTTTGGTTTTGTTGTGTTCTCTTTTCCCTTGTTTTTCCACAGCGCGGCGGGGCGTGGCCTGGGACGGTCTGCGGCTCAGGACGAGACACAGCTGCCGGAGATCTGCAATCACCAGGTCCCATATATACCCGGAAGCAACGTTACACCGGCGCCGGAGTATACTAGCCTATGTCGCCAGTGATTTATGACCAAGCCTCGTCCCGGTACCAGTCTACATGTTCGCCGACGTTTCCCTGTGTTTTTGGACTATTCCCTTTTTGTGCACTTACCGTTTTTTCCTTTTTCACTACAGCTCCTCCTGCCTTCTTCCGCTTCACGCCGTCCCCTACTCCAGAGAACTTGGCTCCCCCGTTCCTGGCTGCCTTCCCCCAGCCAGTGCCCTTAGTTTATTTGTGCACACCTTTTTGTTGGAATAAACCTCTTTTTGCACCGTACGCCCGTCTCCGTCTCTGCTCTGGGGTTCCGCAAAAACCAAACCGTCTCAATGATAACACGATATCAGTGATAACATGATATCAGTGATTACATGATAACAATGATAACATGATATCAATGATAACATGATAACACAATATCAGTGATAACATGATATCACTGATAACATGATATCAATGATAACGGTGATAACATGATATCAATGATAACATGATATCAATGATAACAATGATAACATGATATCAATGATAACATGATATCAATGATAACATAACATGATATCAACGATAACATGGTAACATAATGTCAATTATAACATGATAACATGATATCACTGATATCATGATATCAATGATAAAATGATAACATGATATGAGTGATATCATGATATCAACGATAACATGGTAACATGATATCACTGATAACATGATAACATGATATCAATGATAACATGATATCAATAACATGATTACATGATATCAGTGATTACATGATAACATGATATCGGTGATAACATGATATCGGTGATAACATGATAACATGATATCACTGCTAACATGATAACATGATATCGGTGATAACATGATAACATGATATCACTGCTAACATGATAACATGATATCAATGATAACATGATATCACTGATAACATGATAACATGATATCAATGATAACATGATAACATGATATCAATGATGACATGATATCAAAAATAACATGATATCAATGATAACATGATATCAATGATAACATGATATCACTGATAACATGATAACATGATATCGGTGATAACATGATAACATGATATCAATGATAACATGATATCAATGATAACATGATATCAATGATAACATGATAACACGATATCAGTGATAACATGATATCAGTGATTACATGATAACAATGATAACATGATATCAATGATAACATGATAACACGATATCAGTGATAACATGATATCAGTGATTACATGATATCGGTGATAACATGATGACATGATAACATGATATCAATGATAACATGATATCACTGATAACATGATATCAATGATAACATCATATCAATGATAACATGATATCAAAAATAACATGATATCAATGATAACATGATATCAATGATAACATGATAACATGATATCAGTGATTACATGATAACATGATATCGGTGATAACATGATAACATGATATCAATGATAACATGATATCAATGATAACATGATAACATGATATCAATGATAACATGATATCAATGATAACATGATAGCACGATATCAGTGATAACATGATATCAGTGATTACATGATAACAATGATAACATGATATCAATGATAACATGATAACACGATATCAGTGATAACATGATATCAGTGATTACATGATATCGGTGATAACATGATAACATGATATCACTGCTAACATGATAACATGATATCAATCATAACATGATATCACTGATAACATGATATCAATGATAACATGATATCAATGATAACATGATATCAATGATAACATGATAACATGATATCGGTGATAACATAATAACATGATATCACTGATAACATGATATCAATGATAACATGATATCAATGATAACATGATATCAATGATAACATGATAACATGATATCGGTCATAACATGATAACACGATATCGGTGATAACATGATATCACTGCTAACATGATAACATGATATCAATGATAACATGATATCACTGATAACATGATAACATGATATCACTGATAACATGATAACATGATATCACTGATAACATGATAACATGATATCACTGAAAACATGATATCAATGATAACATGATATCAATGATAACATGATAACATGATATCACTGATAACATGATAACATGATATCAATGATAACATGATAACATGATATCAATGATAACATGATATCAATGATAACATGATAACATGATATCAATGATAACATGATTTCAATGATAACATGATATCAATGATAACATAACATGATATCAACGATAACATGGTAACATAATGTCAATTATAACATGATAACATGATATCACTGATATCATGATATCAATGATAACATGATAACATGATATGAGTGATATCATGATATCAACGATAACATGGTAACATGATATCACTGATAACATGATAACATGATATCAATGATAACATGATAACATGATATCAATGATAACATGATATCAATGATAACATGATATCAATAACATGATAACATGATATCAGTGATTACATGATAACATGATATCGGTGATAACATGATATCGGTGATAACATGATAGCATGATATCACTGATAACATGATAACATGATATCGGTGATAACATGATAACACAATATCACTGCTAACATGATAACATGATATCAATGATAACATGATATCACTGATAACATGATAACATGATATCGGTGATAACATGATAACATGATATCAATGATAACATGATATCAATGATAACATGATAACATGATATCAATGATAACATGATAACACGATATCAGTGATAACATGATATCAGTGATTACATGATAACAATGATAACATGATATCAATGATAACATGATAACACGATATCAGTGATAACATGATATCAGTGATTACATGATATCGGTGATAACATGATAACACAATATCAGTGATAACATGATATCAGTGATTACATGATAACACGATATCGGTGATAACATGATATCACTGCTAACATGATAACATGATATCAATGATAACATGATATCACTGATAACATGATAACATGATATCACTGATAACATGATAACATGATATCACTGATAACATGATAACATGATATCACTGATAACATGATATCAATGATAACATGATAACATGATATCACTGATAACATGATATCAATGATAACATGATAACATGATATCAATTATAACATGATAACATGATATCAATGATAACATGATATCAATGATAACATGATATCAATGATAACATAACATGATATCAACGATAACATGGTAACATAATGTCAATTATAACATGATAACATGATATCACTGATATCATGATATCAATGATAACATGATAACATGATATGAGTGATATCATGATATCAACGATAACATGGTAACATGATATCACTGATAACATGATAACATGATATCAATGATAACATGATAACATGATATCAATGATAACATGATATCACTGATAACATGATAACATGATATCAATGATAACATGATATCAGTGATTACATGATAACATGATATCGGTGATAACATGAGAACATGATATCAATGATAACATGATATCAATGATAACATGATAACATGATATCAATGATAACATGATAACACGATATCACTGCTAACATGATATCAGTGATTACATGATAACAATGATAACATGATATCAATGATAACATGATAACACGATATCAGTGATAACATGATATCAGTGATTACATGATATCGGTGATAACACGATATCAGTGATAACATGATATCGGTGATAACATGATAACATGATATCACTTTTAACATGATAACATGATATCAATGATAACATGATATCACTGATAACATGATATCAATGATAACATGATATCAATGATAACATGATATCAATGATAACATGATAACATGATATCGGTGATAACATAATAACATGATATCACTGATAACATGATATCAATGATAACATGATATCAATGATAACATGATATCGGTCATAACATGATAACACGATATCGGTGATAACATGATATCACTGCTAACATGATAACATGATATCAATGATAACATGATATCACTGATAACATGATAACATGATATCACTGATAACATGATAACATGATAACATGATATCAATGATAACATGATATCACTGATAACATGATAACATGATATCACTGATAACATGATAACATGATATCACTGATAACATGATAACATGATATCACTGATAACATGATATCAATGATAACATGATATCAATGATAACATGATAACATGATATCACTGATAACATGATAACATGATATCAATGATAACATGATAACATGATATCAATGATAACATGATATCAATGATAACATGATATCAATGATAACATGATAACATGATATCAATGATAACATGATATCAATGATAACATGATATCAATGATAACATAACATGATATCAACGATAACATGGTAACATAATGTCAATTATAACATGATAACATGATATCACTGATATCATGATATCAATGATAACATGATAACATGATATGAGTGATATCATGATATCAACGATAACATGGTAACATGATATCACTGATAACATGATATCAATAACATGATAACATGATATCAGTGATTACATGATAACATGATATCGGTGATAACATGATATCGGTGATAACATGATAACATGATATCACTGATAACATGATAACATGATATCGGTGATAACATGATAACACGATATCACTGCTAACATGATAACATGATATCAATGATAACATGATATCACTGATAACATGATAACATGATATCGGTGATAACATGATAACATGATATCAATGATAACATGATATCAATGATAACATGATAACATGATAACATGATATCGGTGATAACATGATAACATGATATCAATGATAACATGATATCAATGATAACATGATAACATGATATCAATGATAACATGATAACAATGATAACATGATATCAATGATAACATGATAACACGATATCAGTGATAACATGATATCAGTGATTACATGATATCGGTGATAACATGATAACATGATATCACTGCTAACATGATAACATGATATCAATGATAACATGATATCACTGATAACATGATATCAATGATAACATGATATCAATGATAACATGATATCAAAAATAACATGATATCAATGATAACATGATATCAATGATAACATGATAACATGATATCAGTGATTACATGATAACATGATATCGGTGATAACATGATAACATGATATCAATGATAACATGATATCAATGATAACATGATAACATGATATCAATGATAACATGATATCAATGATAACATGATAACACGATATCAGTGATAACATGATATCAGTGATTACATGATAACAATGACAACATGATATCACTGCTAAGATGATAACATGATATCAATGATAACATGATATCACTGATAACATGATATCAATGATAACATGATATCAATGATAACATGATATCAATGATAACATGATAACATGATATCGGTGATAACATAATAACATGATATCAATGATAACATGATAACATGATATCGGTCATAACATGATAACACGATATCGGTGATAACATGATATCACTGCTAACATGATAACATGATATCAATGATAACATGATATCACTGATATCATGATAACATGATATCACTGATAACATGATAACATGATATCACTGATAACATGATAACATGATATCACTGATAACATGATATCAATGATAACATGATATCAATGATAACATGATAACATGATATCACTGATAACATGATAACATGATATCAATGATAACATGATAACATGATATCAATGATAGCATGATATCAATGATAACATGATAACATGATATCAATGATAACATGATATCAATGATAACATGATATCAATGATAACATAACATGATATCAACGATAACATGGTAACATAATGTCAATTATAACATGATAACATGATATCACTGATATCATGATATCAATGATAACATGATAACATGATATGAGTGATATCATGATATCAATGATAACATGGTAACATGATATCACTGATAACATGATAACATGATATCAATGATAACATGATAACATGATATTAATGATAACATGATATCAATGATAACATGATATCAATAACATGATAACATGATATCAATGATAACATGATATCAATGATAACATGATAACACAATATCAGTGATAACATGATATCAGTGATTACATGATAACAATGATAACATGATATCAATGATAACATGATAACACGATATCAGTGATATCATGTTATCAGTGATATCGGTGATAACATGATAACATGATATCAATGATAACATGATATCAATGATAACAAGATAACATGATATCAATGATAACATGATATCAATGATAACATGATAACACGATATCAGTGATAACATGATATCAGTGATTACTTGATAACAATGATAACATGATATCAATGATAACATGATAACACGATATCAGTGATAACATGATATCAGTGATTACATGATATCGGTGATAACATGATAACATGATATCACTGCTAACATGATAACATGATATCAATGATAACATGATATCAATGATAACATGATATCAATGATAACATGATAACATGATATCGGTCATAACATGATAACACGATATCGGTGATAACATGATATCACTGCTAACATGATAACATGATATCAATGATAACATGATAACATGATATCAATGATAACATGATATCACTGATAACATGATAACATGATATCAGTGATAACATGATAACATGATATCACTGATAACATGATAACATGATATCAGTGATAACATGATAACATGATATCACTGATAACATGATATCAATGATAACATGATAACATGATATCACTGCTAACATGATAACATGATATCAATGATAACATGATATCACTGATAACATGATAACATGATATCACTGATAACATGATAACATGATATCACTGATAACATGATATCAATGATAACATGATAACATGATATCACTGATAACATGATATCAATGATAACATGATAACATGATATCAATTATAACATGATAACATGATATCAATGATAACATGATATCAATGATAACATGATATCAATGATAACATAACATGATATCAACGATAACATGGTAACATAATGTCAATTATAACATGATAACATGATATCACTGATATCATGATATCAATGATAACATGATAACATGATATGAGTGATATCATGATATCAACGATAACATGGTAACATGATATCAATGATAACATGATAACATGATATCAATGATAACATGATATCAATGATAACATGATATCAATAACATGATAACATGATATCAGTGATTACATGATGACATGATATCGGTGATAACATGATATCGGTGATAACATGATAACATGATATCACTGATAACATGATAACATGATATCGGTGATAACATGATAACATGATATCACTGCTAACATGATAACATGATATCAATGATAACATGATATCACTGATAACATGATAACATGATATCAATGATAACATGATAACATGATATCAATGATAACATGATATCACTGATAACATGATAACATGATATCAATGATAACATGATATCAGTGATTACATGATAACATGATATCGGTGATAACATGATAACATGATATCAATGATAACATGATATCAATGATAACATGATAACATGATATCAATGATAACATGATAACACGATATCAGTGATAACATGATATCAGTGATTACATGATAACAATGATAACATGATATCAATGATAACATGATAACACGATATCAGTGATAACATGATATCAGTGATTACATGATATCGGTGATAACACGATATCAGTGATAACATGATATCAGTGATTACATGATATTGGTGATAACATGATAACATGATATCACTTTTAACATGATAACATGATATCAATGATAACATGATATCACTGATAACATGATATCAATGATAACATGATATCAATGATAACATGATATCAATGATAACATGATAACATGATATCAATGATAACATGATATCGGTCATAACATGATAACACGATATCGGTGATAACATGATATCACTGCTAACATGATAACATGATATCAATGATAACATGATATCACTGATAACATGATAACATGATATCACTGATAACATGATAACATGATAACATGATATCAATGATAACATGATATCACTGATAACATGATAACATGATATCACTGATAACATGATAACATGATATCACTGATAACATGATAACATGATATCACTGATAACATGATATCAATGATAACATGATATCAATGATAACATGATAACATGATATCACTGATAACATGATAACATGATATCAATGATAACATGATAACATGATATCAATGATAACATGATATCAATGATAACATGATATCAATGATAACATGATAACATGATATCAATGATAACATGATATCAATGATAACATGATATCAATGATAACATAACATGATATCAACGATAACATGGTAACATAATGTCAATTATAACATGATAACATGATATCACTGATATCATGATATCAATGATAACATGATAACATGATATGAGTGATATCATGATATCAACGATAACATGGTAACATGATATCACTGATAACATGATATCAATAACATGATAACATGATATCAGTGATTACATGATAACATGATATCGGTGATAACATGATATCGGTGATAACATGATAACATGATATCACTGATAACATGATAACATGATATCGGTGATAACATGATAACACGATATCACTGCTAACATGATAACATGATATCACTGATAACATGATAACATGATATCGGTGATAACATGATAACATGATATCAATGATAACATGATATCAATGATAACATGATAACATGATAACATGATATCGGTGATAACATGATAACATGATATCAATGATAACATGATATCAATGATAACATGATAACATGATATCAATGATAACATGATAACAATGATAACATGATATCAATGATAACATGATAACACGATATCAGTGATAACATGATATCAGTGATTACATGATATCGGTGATAACATGATAACATGATATCACTGCTAACATGATATCAATGATAACATGATATCAATGATAACATGATATCAAAAATAACATGATATCAATGATAACATGATATCAATGATAACATGATAACATGATATCAGTGATTACATGATAACATGATATCGGTGATAACATGATAACATGATATCAATGATAACATGATATCAATGATAACATGATAACATGATATCAATGATAACATGATATCAATGATAACATGATAACACGATATCAGTGATAACATGATATCAGTGATTACATGATAACAATGATAACATGATATCACTGCTAAGATGATAACATGATATCAATGATAACATGATATCACTGATAACATGATATCAATGATAACATGATATCAATGATAACATGATATCAATGATAACATGATAACATGATATCGGTGATAACATAATAACATGATATCAATGATAACATGATAACATGATATCGGTCATAACATGATAACACGATATCGGTGATAACATGATATCACTGCTAACATGATAACATGATATCAATGATAACATGATATCACTGATATCATGATAACATGATATCACTGATAACATGATAACATGATATCACTGATAACATGATAACATGATATCACTGATAACATGATATCAATGATAACATGATATCAATGATAACATGATAACATGATATCACTGATAACATGATAACATGATATCAATGATAACATGATAACATGATATCAATGATAGCATGATATCAATGATAACATGATAACATGATATCAATGATAACATGATATCAATGATAACATGATATCAATGATAACATAACATGATATCAACGATAACATGGTAACATAATGTCAATTATAACATGATAACATGATATCACTGATATCATGATATCAATGATAACATGATAACATGATATGAGTGATATCATGATATCAATGATAACATGGTAACATGATATCACTGATAACATGATAACATGATATCAATGATAACATGATAACATGATATTAATGATAACATGATATCAATGATAACATGATATCAATAACATGATAACATGATATCAATGATAACATGATATCAATGATAACATGATAACACAATATCAGTGATAACATGATATCAGTGATTACATGATAACAATGATAACATGATATCAATGATAACATGATAACACGATATCAGTGATATCATGTTATCAGTGATATCGGTGATAACATGATAACATGATATCAATGATAACATGATATCAATGATAACAAGATAACATGATATCAATGATAACATGATAACACGATATCAGTGATAACATGATATCAGTGATTACTTGATAACAATGATAACATGATATCAATGATAACATGATAACACAATATCAGTGATAACATGATATCAGTGATTACATGATAACAATGATAACATGATATCAATGATAACATGATAACACGATATCAGTGATATCATGTTATCAGTGATATCGGTGATAACATGATAACATGATATCAATGATAACATGATATCAATGATAACAAGATAACATGATATCAATGATAACATGATAACATGATATCAATGATAACATGATATCAATGATAACATGATATCAATAACATGATAACATGATATCAGTGATTACATGATGACATGATATCGGTGATAACATGATATCGGTGATAACATGATAACATGATATCACTGATAACATGATAACATGATATCGGTGATAACATGATAACATGATATCACTGCTAACATGATAACATGATATCAATGATAACATGATATCACTGATAACATGATAACATGATATCAATGATAACATGATAACATGATATCAATGATAACATGATATCACTGATAACATGATAACATGATATCAATGATAACATGATATCAGTGATTACATGATAACATGATATCGGTGATAACATGATAACATGATATCAATGATAACATGATATCAATGATAACATGATAACATGATATCAATGATAACATGATAACACGATATCAGTGATAACATGATATCAGTGATTACATGATAACAATGATAACATGATATCAATGATAACATGATAACACGATATCAGTGATAACATGATATCAGTGATTACATGATATCGGTGATAACACGATATCAGTGATAACATGATATCAGTGATTACATGATATTGGTGATAACATGATAACATGATATCACTTTTAACATGATAACATGATATCAATGATAACATGATATCACTGATAACATGATATCAATGATAACATGATATCAATGATAACATGATATCAATGATAACATGATAACATGATATCAATGATAACATGATATCGGTCATAACATGATAACACGATATCGGTGATAACATGATATCACTGCTAACATGATAACATGATATCAATGATAACATGATATCACTGATAACATGATAACATGATATCACTGATAACATGATAACATGATAACATGATATCAATGATAACATGATATCACTGATAACATGATAACATGATATCACTGATAACATGATAACATGATATCACTGATAACATGATAACATGATATCACTGATAACATGATATCAATGATAACATGATATCAATGATAACATGATAACATGATATCACTGATAACATGATAACATGATATCAATGATAACATGATAACATGATATCAATGATAACATGATATCAATGATAACATGATATCAATGATAACATGATAACATGATATCAATGATAACATGATATCAATGATAACATGATATCAATGATAACATAACATGATATCAACGATAACATGGTAACATAATGTCAATTATAACATGATAACATGATATCACTGATATCATGATATCAATGATAACATGATAACATGATATGAGTGATATCATGATATCAACGATAACATGGTAACATGATATCACTGATAACATGATATCAATAACATGATAACATGATATCAGTGATTACATGATAACATGATATCGGTGATAACATGATATCGGTGATAACATGATAACATGATATCACTGATAACATGATAACATGATATCGGTGATAACATGATAACACGATATCACTGCTAACATGATAACATGATATCACTGATAACATGATAACATGATATCGGTGATAACATGATAACATGATATCAATGATAACATGATATCAATGATAACATGATAACATGATAACATGATATCGGTGATAACATGATAACATGATATCAATGATAACATGATATCAATGATAACATGATAACATGATATCAATGATAACATGATAACAATGATAACATGATATCAATGATAACATGATAACACGATATCAGTGATAACATGATATCAGTGATTACATGATATCGGTGATAACATGATAACATGATATCACTGCTAACATGATATCAATGATAACATGATATCAATGATAACATGATATCAAAAATAACATGATATCAATGATAACATGATATCAATGATAACATGATAACATGATATCAGTGATTACATGATAACATGATATCGGTGATAACATGATAACATGATATCAATGATAACATGATATCAATGATAACATGATAACATGATATCAATGATAACATGATATCAATGATAACATGATAACACGATATCAGTGATAACATGATATCAGTGATTACATGATAACAATGATAACATGATATCACTGCTAAGATGATAACATGATATCAATGATAACATGATATCACTGATAACATGATATCAATGATAACATGATATCAATGATAACATGATATCAATGATAACATGATAACATGATATCGGTGATAACATAATAACATGATATCAATGATAACATGATAACATGATATCGGTCATAACATGATAACACGATATCGGTGATAACATGATATCACTGCTAACATGATAACATGATATCAATGATAACATGATATCACTGATATCATGATAACATGATATCACTGATAACATGATAACATGATATCACTGATAACATGATAACATGATATCACTGATAACATGATATCAATGATAACATGATATCAATGATAACATGATAACATGATATCACTGATAACATGATAACATGATATCAATGATAACATGATAACATGATATCAATGATAGCATGATATCAATGATAACATGATAACATGATATCAATGATAACATGATATCAATGATAACATGATATCAATGATAACATAACATGATATCAACGATAACATGGTAACATAATGTCAATTATAACATGATAACATGATATCACTGATATCATGATATCAATGATAACATGATAACATGATATGAGTGATATCATGATATCAATGATAACATGGTAACATGATATCACTGATAACATGATAACATGATATCAATGATAACATGATAACATGATATTAATGATAACATGATATCAATGATAACATGATATCAATAACATGATAACATGATATCAATGATAACATGATATCAATGATAACATGATAACACAATATCAGTGATAACATGATATCAGTGATTACATGATAACAATGATAACATGATATCAATGATAACATGATAACACGATATCAGTGATATCATGTTATCAGTGATATCGGTGATAACATGATAACATGATATCAATGATAACATGATATCAATGATAACAAGATAACATGATATCAATGATAACATGATAACACGATATCAGTGATAACATGATATCAGTGATTACTTGATAACAATGATAACATGATATTAATGATAACATGATAACACGATATCAGTGATAACATGATATCAGTGATTACATGATATCGGTGATAACATGATAACATGATATCACTGCTAACATGATAACATGATATCAATGATAACATGATATCAATGATAACATGATATCAATGATAACATGATAACATGATATCGGTCATAACATGATAACACGATATCGGTGATAACATGATATCACTGCTAACATGATAACATGATATCAATGATAACATGATAACATGATATCAATAACATGATATCACTGATAACATGATAACATGATATCAGTGATAACATGATAACATGATATCACTGATAACATGATATCAATGATAACATGATATTAATGATAACATGATAACATGATATCACTGATAACATGATAACATGATATCAATGATAACATGATAACATGATATCAATGATAACATGATAACATGATATCAATGATAACATGATATCAATAACATGATAACATGATATCAATGATAACATGATATCAATGATAACATAACATGATATCAATGATAACATGGTAACATAATGTCAATTATAATATGATAACATGATATCACTGATATCA
The DNA here is from genome assembly GCA_030544235.1 of Lepturacanthus savala. NCBI lineage: Eukaryota > Metazoa > Chordata > Actinopteri > Scombriformes > Trichiuridae > Lepturacanthus > Lepturacanthus savala. Next base: position 32,020,219 of record CM060478.1, read on the forward strand.
TGATATCAATGATAACATGATAACATGATATGAGTGATATCACGATATCAACGATAACATGGTAACATGATATCACTGATAACATGATAACATGATATCAATGATAACATGATAACATGATATCAATGATAACATGATATCGGTGATAACATGATATCGGTGATAACATGATAACATGATATGAGTGATTACATGATAACATGATATCGGTGATAACATGATATCGGTGATAACATGATAACATGATATCACTGTTAACATGATAACATGATATCGGTGATAACATGATAACACGATATCACTGCTAACATGATAACATGATATCAATGATAACATGATATCACTGATAACATGATAACATGATATCGGTGATAACATGATAACATGATATCAATGATAACATGATATCAATGATAACATGATAACATGATATCAATGATAACATGATAACACGATATCAGTGATAACATGATATCAGTGATTACATGATAACAATGATAACATGATATCAATGATAACATGATAACACGATATCAGTGATAACATAATATCAGTGATTACATGATATCGGTGATAACATGATAACATGATATCACTGCTAACATGATAACATGATATCAATGATAACATGATATCAATGATAACATGATAACATGATATCAATGATAACATGATATCACTGATAACATGATAACATGATATCACTGATAACATGATAACATGATATCACTGATAACATGATAACATGATATCAATGATAACATGATATCAATGATAACATGATATCAATGATAACATGATATCAATAACATGATAACATGATATCAGTGATTACATGATAACATGATATCGGTGATAACATGATATCAATGATAACATGATATCAATGATAACATGATAACACAATATCAGTGATAACATGATATCAGTGATTACATGATAACAATGATAACATGATATCAATGATAACATGATAACACGATATCAGTGATATCATGTTATCAGTGATATCGGCGATAACATGATAACATGATATCAATGATAACATGATATCAATGATAACAAGATAACATGATATCAATGATAACATGATATCAATGATAACATGATAACACGATATCAGTGATAACATGATATCAGTGATTACTTGATAACAATGATAACATGATATCAATGATAACATGATAACACGATATCAGTGATAACATGATATCAGTGATTACATGATATCGGTGATAACATGATAACATGATATCACTGCTAACATGATAACATGATATCAATGATAACATGATATCAATGATAACATGATATCAATGATAACATGATAACATGATATCGGTCATAACATGATAACACGATATCACTGCTAACATGATATCACTGCTAACATGATAACATGATATCAATGATAACATGATATCACTGATAACATGATAACATGATATCACTGATAACATGATAACATGATATCACTGCTAACATGATAACATGATATCAATGATAACATGATATCAATGATAACATGATATCAATGATAACATGATAACATGATATCGGTCATAACATGATAACACGATATCGGTGATAACATGATATCACTGCTAACATGATAACATGATATCAATGATAACATGATATCACTGATAACATGATAACATGATATCACTGATAACATGATAACATGATATCAGTGATAACATGATAACATGATATCACTGATAACATGATATCAATGATAACATGATATTAATGATAACATGATAACATGATATCACTGATAACATGATAACATGATATCAATGATAACATGATAACATGATATCAATGATAACATGATATCAATAACATGATAACATGATATCAATGATAACATGATATCAATGATAACATAACATGATATCAATGATAACATGGTAACATAATGTCAATTATAATATGATAACATGATATCACTGATATCATGATATCAATGATAACATGATAACATGATATGAGTGATATCATGATATCAACGATAACATGGTAACATGATATCACTGATAACATGATAACATGATATCAATGATAACATGATAACATGATATCAATGATAACATGATATCGGTGATAACATGATATCGGTGATAACATGATAACATGATATCAGTGATTACATGATAACATGATATCGGTGATAACATGATATCGGTGATAACATGATAACATGATAACATGATATCGGTGATAACATGATAACACGATATCACTGCTAACATGATAACATGATATCAATGATAACATGATATCACTGATAACATGATAACATGATATCAGTGATAACATGATAACATGATATCAATGATAACATGATATCAATGATAACATGATAACATGATATCAATGATAACATGATATCAATGATAACATGATAACATGATATCAATGATAACATGATATCACTGATAACATGATAACATGATATCACTGATAACATGATAACATGATATCAATGATAACATGATATCAATAACATGATAACATGATATCAGTGATTACATGATAACATGATATCGGTGATAACATGATATCGGTGATAACATGATAACACGATATCACTACTAACATGATAACATGATATCAATGATAACATGATATCACTGATAACATGATAACATGATAACATGATGTCAATGATAACATGATATCACTGATAACATGATAACATGATATCGGTGATAACATGATAACATGATATCAATGATAACATGATATCAATGATAACATGATAACATGATATCAATGATAACATGATATCAATGATAACATGATAACACGATATCAGTGATAACATGATATCAGTGATTACATGATAACAATGATAACATGATATCAATGATAACATGATAACACGATATCAGTGATAACATGATATCAGTGATTACATGATATCACTGCTAACATGATATCAATGATAACATAACATGATATCAATGATAACATGATATCACTGATAACATAACATGATATCACTGATAACATGATAACATGATATCACTGATAACATGATATCACTGATAACATGATATCAATGATAACATGATATCAATGATAACATGATATCAATGATAACATGATAACATGATATCGGTGATAACATAATAACATGATATCACTGATAACATGATAACACGATATCACTGATAACATGATATCACTGCTAACATGATATCAATGATAACATGATAACATGATATCAATGATAACATGATATCACTGATAACATAACATGATATCACTGATAACATGATAACATGATATCACTGATAACATGATATCAATGATAACATGATATCAATGATAACATGATATCAATGATAACATGATATCAGTGATTACATGATAACATGATATCGGTGATAACATGATATCAATGATAACATGATAACATGATATCAATGATAACATGATAACAATGATAACATGATATCAATGATTACATGATTACATGATATCGGTGATAACATGATATCAATGATAACATGATAACATGATATCAATGATAACATGATAACAATGATAACATGATATCAATGATAACATGATAACACGATATCAGTGATAACATGATATCAGTGATTACATGATAACAATGATAACATGATATCAATGATAACATGATAACACGATATCAGTGATAACATGATATCAGTGATTACATGATATCGGTGATAACATGATAACATGATATCACTGCCAACATGATAACATGATATCAATGATCACATGATATCAATGATAACATGATATCAATGATAACATGATAACATGATATCGGTCATAACATGATAACACGATATCGGTGATAACATGATATCACTGCTAACATGATAACATGATATCAATGATAACATGATATCACTGATAACATGATAACATGATATCACTGATAACATGATAACATGATATCAGTGATAACATGATAACATGATATCACTGATAACATGATATCAATGATAACATGATATTAATGATAACATGATAACATGATATCGGTGATAACATGATAACATGATAACATGATATCAATGATAACATGATATCAATGATAACATGATAACATGATATCAATGATAACATGATAACACGATATCAGTGATAACATGATATCAGTGATTACATGATAACAATGATAACATGATATCAATGATAACATGATAACACGATATCAGTGATAACATAATATCAGTGATTACATGATATCGGTGATAACATGATAACATGATATCACTGCTAACATGATAACATGATATCAATGATAACATGATATCAATGATAACATGATAACATGATATCAATGATAACATGATATCACTGATAACATGATAACATGATATCACTGATAACATGATAACATGATATCACTGATAACATGATAACATGATATCAATGATAACATGATATCAATGATAACATGATATCAATAACATGATAACATGATATCAGTGATTACATGATAACATGATATCGGTGATAACATGATATCAATGATAACATGATATCAATGATAACATGATAACACAATATCAGTGATAACATGATATCAGTGATTACATGATAACAATGATAACATGATATCAATGATAACATGATAACACGATATCAGTGATATCATGTTATCAGTGATATCGGCGATAACATGATAACATGATATCAATGATAACATGATATCAATGATAACAAGATAACATGATATCAATGATAACATGATATCAATGATAACATGATAACACGATATCAGTGATAACATGATATCAGTGATTACTTGATAACAATGATAACATGATATCAATGATAACATGATAACACGATATCAGTGATAACATGATATCAGTGATTACATGATATCGGTGATAACATGATAACATGATATCACTGCTAACATGATAACATGATATCAATGATAACATGATATCAATGATAACATGATAACATGATATCGGTCATAACATGATAACACGATATCGGTGATAACATGATATCACTGCTAACATGATAACATGATATCAATGATAACATGATATCACTGATAACATGATAACATGATATCACTGATAACATGATAACATGATATCACTGCTAACATGATAACATGATATCAATGATAACATGATATCAATGATAACATGATATCAATGATAACATGATAACATGATATCGGTCATAACATGATAACACGATATCGGTGATAACATGATATCACTGCTAACATGATAACATGATATCAATGATAACATGATATCACTGATAACATGATAACATGATATCACTGATAACATGATAACATGATATCAGTGATAACATGATAACATGATATCACTGATAACATGATATCAATGATAACATGATATTAATGATAACATGATAACATGATATCACTGATAACATGATAACATGATATCAATGATAACATGATAACATGATATCAATGATAACATGATATCAATAACATGATAACATGATATCAATGATAACATGATATCAATGATAACATGATATCAATGATAACATAACATGATATCAATGATAACATGGTAACATAATGTCAATTATAATATGATAACATGATATCACTGATATCATGATATCAATGATAACATGATAACATGATATGAGTGATATCATGATATCAACGATAACATGGTAACATGATATCACTGATAACATGATAACATGATATCAATGATAACATGATAACATGATATCAATGATAACATGATATCGGTGATAACATGATATCGGTGATAACATGATAACATGATATCAGTGATTACATGATAACATGATATCGGTGATAACATGATATCGGTGATAACATGATAACATGATAACATGATATCGGTGATAACATGATAACACGATATCACTGCTAACATGATAACATGATATCAATGATAACATGATATCACTGATAACATGATAACATGATATCAGTGATAACATGATAACATGATATCAATGATAACATGATATCAATGATAACATGATAACATGATATCAATGATAACATGATATCAATGATAACATGATAACATGATATCAATGATAACATGATATCAATGATAACATGATAACATGATATCAATGATAACATGATATCACTGATAACATGATAACATGATATCACTGATAACATGATAACATGATATCAATGATAACATGATATCAATAACATGATAACATGATATCAGTGATTACATGATAACATGATATCGGTGATAACATGATATCGGTGATAACATGATAACACGATATCACTACTAACATGATAACATGATATCAATGATAACATGATATCACTGATAACATGATAACATGATAACATGATGTCAATGATAACATGATATCACTGATAACATGATAACATGATATCGGTGATAACATGATAACATGATATCAATGATAACATGATATCAATGATAACATGATAACATGATATCAATGATAACATGATATCAATGATAACATGATAACACGATATCAGTGATAACATGATATCAGTGATTACATGATAACAATGATAACATGATATCAATGATAACATGATAACACGATATCAGTGATAACATGATATCAGTGATTACATGATATCACTGCTAACATGATATCAATGATAACATAACATGATATCAATGATAACATGATATCACTGATAACATAACATGATATCACTGATAACATGATAACATGATATCACTGATAACATGATATCACTGATAACATGATATCAATGATAACATGATATCAATGATAACATGATATCAATGATAACATGATAACATGATATCGGTGATAACATAATAACATGATATCACTGATAACATGATAACACGATATCACTGATAACATGATATCACTGCTAACATGATATCAATGATAACATGATAACATGATATCAATGATAACATGATATCACTGATAACATAACATGATATCACTGATAACATGATAACATGATATCAATGATAACATGATATCAATGATAACATGATATCAGTGATTACATGATAACATGATATCGGTGATAACATGATATCAATGATAACATGATAACGTGATATCAATGATAACATGATAACAATGATAACATGATATCAATGATTACATGATTACATGATATCGGTGATAACATGATATCAATGATAACATGATAACATGATATCAATGATAACATGATAACAATGATAACATGATATCAATGATAACATGATAACACGATATCAGTGATAACATGATATCAGTGATTACATGATAACAATGATAACATGATATCAATGATAACATGATAACACGATATCAGTGATAACATGATATCAGTGATTACATGATATCGGTGATAACATGATAACATGATATCACTGCCAACATGATAACATGATATCAATGATCACATGATATCAATGATAACATGATATCAATGATAACATGATAACATGATATCGGTCATAACATGATAACACGATATCGGTGATAACATGATATCACTGCTAACATGATAACATGATATCAATGATAACATGATATCACTGATAACATGATAACATGATATCACTGATAACATGATAACATGATATCAGTGATAACATGATAACATGATATCACTGATAACATGATATCAATGATAACATGATATTAATGATAACATGATAACATGATATCACTGATAACATGATAACATGATATCAATGATAACATGATAACATGATATCAATGATAACATGATATCAATGATAACATAATAACATGATATCAATGATAACATGATATCAATGATAACATGATATCAATGATAACATAACATGATATCAACGATAACATGGTAACATAATGTCAATTAGAATATGATAACATGATATCACTGATATCATGATATCAATGATAACATGATAACATGATATGAGTGATATCATGATATCAACGATAACATGGTAACATGATATCACTGATAACATGATAACATGATATCAATGATAACATGATAACATGATATTAATGATAACATGATATCAATGATAACATGATATCAATAACATGATAACATGATATCAGTGATTACATGATAACATGATATCGGTGATAACATGATATCGGTGATAACATGATAACATGATATCACTGATAACATGATAACATGATATCGGTGATAACATGATAACACGATATCACTGCTAACATGATAACATGATATCAATGATAACATGATATCACTGATAACATGATAACATGATATCGGTGATAACATGATAACATGATATCAATGATAACATGATAACATGATATCAATGATAACATGATATCAATGATAACATGATAACACGATATCAGTGATAACATGATATCAGTGATTACATGATAACAATGATAACATGATATCAATGATAACATGATAACACGATATCAGTGATATCATGTTATCAGTGATATCGGTGATAACATGATAACATGATATCAATGATAACATGATATCAATGATAACAAGATAACATGATATCAATGATAACATGATATCAATGATAACATGATAACACGATATCAGTGATAACATGATATCAGTGATTACTTGATAACAATGATAACATGATATCAATGATAACATGATAACACGATATCAGTGATAACATGATATCAGTGATTACATGATATCGGTGATAACATGATAACATGATATCACTGCTAACATGATAACATGATATCAATGATAACATGATATCAATGATAACATGATAACATGATATCGGTCATAACATGATAACACGATATCGGTGATAACATGATATCACTGCTAACATGATAACATGATATCAATGATAACATGATATCACTGATAACATGATAACATGATATCAGTGATAACATGATAACATGATATCACTGATAACATGATATCAATGATAACATGATATTAATGATAACATGATAACATGATATCAGTGATAACATGATAACATGATATCAATGATAACATGATAACATGATATCAATGATAACATGATATCAATAACATGATAACATGATATCAATGATAACATGATATCAATGATAACATGATATCAATGATAACATAACATGATATCAATGATAACATGGTAACATAATGTCAATTATAATATGATAACATGATATCACTGATATCATGATATCAACGATAACATGGTAACATGATATCACTGATAACATGATAACATGATATCAATGATAACATGATAACATGATATCAATGATAACATGATATCGGTGATAACATGATATCAGTGATTACATGATAACATGATATCGGTGATAACATGATAACATGATATCAATGATAACATGATAACATGATATCAATGATAACATGATAACATGATATCAATGATAACATGATATCGGTGATAACATGATATCGGTGATAACATGATAACATGATATCGGTGATAACATGATAACATGATATCAATGATAACATGATATCAATGATAACATGATAACATGATATCAATGATAACATGATATCAATGATAACATGATAACACGATATCAGTGATAACATGATATCAGTGATTACATGATAACAATGATAACATGATATCAATGATAACATGATAACACGATATCAGTGATAACATGATATCAGTGATTACATGATATCGGTGATAACATGATAACATGATATCACTGCTAACATGATAACATGATATCAATGATAACATGATATCACTGATAACATGATATCAATGATAACATGATAACATGATATCAATGATAACATGATATCACTGATAACATGATAACATGATATCACTGATAACATGATAACATGATATCACTGATAACATGATAACATGATATCAATGATAACATGATATCAATGATAACATGATATCAATAACATGATAACATGATATCAGTGATTACATGATAACATGATATCGGTGATAACATGATATCGGTGATAACATGATAACACGATATCACTGCTAACATGATAACATGATATCAATGATAACATGATATCACTGATAACATGATAACATGATAACATGATATCACTGCTAACATGATAACATGATATCAATGATAACATGATATCAATGATAACATGATAACATGATATCGGTCATAACATGATAACACGATATCGGTGATAACATGATATCACTGCTAACATGATAACATGATATCAATGATAACATGATATCACTGATAACATGATAACATGATATCAGTGATAACATGATAACATGATATCACTGATAACATGATATCAATGATAACATGATATTAATGATAACATGATAACATGATATCAGTGATAACATGATAACATGATATCAATGATAACATGATAACATGATATCAATGATAACATGATATCAATAACATGATAACATGATATCAATGATAACATGATATCAATGATAACATGATATCAATGATAACATAACATGATATCAATGATAACATGGTAACATAATGTCAATTATAATATGATAACATGATATCACTGATATCATGATATCAACGATAACATGGTAACATGATATCACTGATAACATGATAACATGATATCAATGATAACATGATAACATGATATCAATGATAACATGATATCGGTGATAACATGATATCAGTGATTACATGATAACATGATATCGGTGATAACATGATAACATGATATCAATGATAACATGATAACATGATATCAATGATAACATGATAACATGATATCAATGATAACATGATATCGGTGATAACATGATATCGGTGATAACATGATAACATGATATCGGTGATAACATGATAACATGATATCAATGATAACATGATATCAATGATAACATGATAACATGATATCAATGATAACATGATATCAATGATAACATGATAACACGATATCAGTGATAACATGATATCAGTGATTACATGATAACAATGATAACATGATATCAATGATAACATGATAACACGATATCAGTGATAACATGATATCAGTGATTACATGATATCGGTGATAACATGATAACATGATATCACTGCTAACATGATAACATGATATCAATGATAACATGATATCACTGATAACATGATATCAATGATAACATGATAACATGATATCAATGATAACATGATATCACTGATAACATGATAACATGATATCACTGATAACATGATAACATGATATCACTGATAACATGATAACATGATATCAATGATAACATGATATCAATGATAACATGATATCAATAACATGATAACATGATATCAGTGATTACATGATAACATGATATCGGTGATAACATGATATCGGTGATAACATGATAACACGATATCACTGCTAACATGATAACATGATATCAATGATAACATGATATCACTGATAACATGATAACATGATAACATGATATCAATGATAACATGATATCGGTGATAACATGATAACATGATATCAATGATAACATGATAACATGATATCAATGATAACATGATATCAATGATAACATGATAACACGATATCAGTGATAACATGATATCAGTGATTACATGATATCACTGCTAACATGATATCAATGATAACATGATAACATGATATCAATGATAACATGATATCACCGATAACATAACATGATATCACTGATAACATGATAACATGATATCACTGATAACATGATATCAATGATAACATGATATCAATGATAACATGATATCAATGATAACATGATATCAATGATAACATGATAACATGATATCAGTGATAACATAATAACATGATATTACTGATAACATGATATCAATGATAACATGATATCAATGATAACATGATATCAATGATAACATGATAACATGATATCGGTCATAACATGATAACACGATATCGGTGATAACATGATATCACTGCTAACATGATAACATGATATCAATGATAACATGATATCACTGATAACATGATAACATGATATCGGTGATAACATGATAACATGATATCAATGATAACATGATATCAATGATAACATGATAACATGATATCAATGATAACATGATATCAATGATAACATGATAACACGATATCAGTGATAACATGATATCAGTGATTACATGATAACAATAACATGATATCAATGATAACATGATAACACGATATCAGTGATATCATGTTATCAGTGATATCGGTGATAACATGATAACATGATATCAATGATAACATGATATCAATGATAACAAGATAACATGATATCAATGATAACATGATATCAATGATAACATGATAACACGATATCAGTGATAACATGATATCAGTGATTACTTGATAACAATGATAACATGATATCAATGATAACATGATAACACGATATCAGTGATAACATGATATCAGTGATTACATGATATCGGTGATAACATGATAACATGATATCACTGCTAACATGATAACATGATATCAATGATAACATGATATCAATGATAACATGATAACATGATATCGGTCATAACATGATAACACGATATCGGTGATAACATGATATCACTGCTAACATGATAACATGATATCAATGATAACATGATATCACTGATAACATGATAACATGATATCAGTGATAACATGATAACATGATATCACTGATAACATGATATCAATGATAACATATTAATGATAACATGATAACATGATATCAGTGATAACATGATAACATGATATCAATGATAACATGATAACATGATATCAATGATAACATGATATCAATGATAACATGATATCAATGATAACATAACATGATATCAATGATAACATAACATGATATCAATGATAACATGGTAACATAATGTCAATTATAATATGATAACATGATATCACTGATATCATGATATCAATGATAACATGATAACATGATATGAGTGATATCATGATATCAACGATAACATGGTAACATGATATCACTGATAACATGATAACATGATATCAATGATAACATGATAACATGATATCAATGATAACATGATATCGGTGATAACATGATATCAGTGATTACATGATAACATGATATCGGTGATAACATGATATCGGTGATAACATGATAACATGATATCGGTGATAACATGATAGCATGATATCAATGATAACATGATATCAATGATAACATGATAACATGATATCAATGATAACATGATATCAATGATAACATGATAACATGATATCAATGATAACATGATAACATGATATCAATGATAACATGATATCGGTGATAACATGATATCGGTGATAACATGATAACATGATATCGGTGATAACATGATAACATGATATCAATGATAACATGATATCAATGATAACATGATAACATGATATCAATGATAACATGATATCAATGATAACATGATAACACGATATCAGTGATAACATGATATCAGTGATTACATGATAACAATGATAACATGATATCAATGATAACATGATAACACGATATCAGTGATAACATGATATCAGTGATTACATGATATCGGTGATAACATGATAACATGATATCACTGCTAACATGATAACATGATATCAATGATAACATGATATCACTGATAACATGATATCAATGATAACATGATAACATGATATCAATGATAACATGATATCACTGATAACATGATAACATGATATCACTGATAACATGATAACATGATATCACTGATAACATGATAACATGATATCAATGATAACATGATATCAATGATAACATGATATCAATAACATGATAACATGATATCAGTGATTACATGATAACATGATATCGGTGATAACATGATATCGGTGATAACATGATAACACGATATCACTGCTAACATGATAACATGATATCGGTGATAACATGATAACATGATATCAATGATAACATGATAACATGATATCAATGATAACATGATATCAATGATAACATGATAACACGATATCAGTGATAACATGATATCAGTGATTACATGATAACAATGATAACATGATATCAATGATAACATGATAACACGATATCAGTGATAACATGATATCAGTGATTACATGATATCACTGCTAACATGATATCAATGATAACATGATAACATGATATCAATGATAACATGATATCACTGATAACATAACATGATATCACTGATAACATGATAACATGATATCACTGATAACATGATATCAATGATAACATGATATCAATGATAACATGATATCAATGATAACATGATAACATGATATCAGTGATAACATAATAACATGATATCACTGATAACATGATATCAATGATAACATGATATCAATGATAACATGATATCAATGATAACATGATAACATGATATCGGTCATAACATGATAACACGATATCGGTGATAACATGATATCACTGCTAACATGATAACATGATATCAATGATAACATGATATCACTGATAACATGATAACATGATATCGGTGATAACATGATAACATGATATCAATGATAACATGATATCAATGATAACATGATAACATGATATCAATGATAACATGATATCAATGATAACATGATAACACGATATCAGTGATAACATGATATCAGTGATTACATGATAACAATGATAACATGATATCAATGATAACATGATAACACGATATCAGTGATATCATGTTATCAGTGATATCGGTGATAACATGATAACATGATATCAATGATAACATGATATCAATGATAACAAGATAACATGATATCAATGATAACATGATATCAATGATAACATGATAACACGATATCAGTGATAACATGATATCAGTGATTACTTGATAACAATGATAACATGATATCAATGATAACATGATAACACGATATCAGTGATAACATGATATCAGTGATTACATGATATCGGTGATAACATGATAACATGATATCACTGCTAACATGATAACATGATATCAATGATAACATGATATCAATGATAACATGATAACATGATATCGGTCATAACATGATAACACGATATCGGTGATAACATGATATCACTGCTAACATGATAACATGATATCAATGATAACATGATATCACTGATAACATGATAACATGATATCAGTGATAACATGATAACATGATATCACTGATAACATGATATCAATGATAACATGATATTAATGATAACATGATAACATGATATCAGTGATAACATGATAACATGATATCAATGATAACATGATAACATGATATCAATGATAACATGATATCAATAACATGATAACATGATATCAATGATAACATGATATCAATGATAACATGATATCAATGATAACATAACATGATATCAATGATAACATGGTAACATAATGTCAATTATAATATGATAACATGATATCACTGATATCATGATATCAATGATAACATGATAACATGATATGAGTGATATCATGATATCAACGATAACATGGTAACATGATATCACTGATAACATGATAACATGATATCAATGATAACATGATAACATGATATCAATGATAACATGATATCGGTGATAACATGATATCAGTGATTACATGATAACATGATATCGGTGATAACATGATATCGGTGATAACATGATAACATGATATCGGTGATAACATGATAGCATGATATCAATGATAACATGATATCAATGATAACATGATAACATGATATCAATGATAACATGATATCAATGATAACATGATAACATGATATCAATGATAACATGATAACATGATATCAATGATAACATGATATCGGTGATAACATGATATCGGTGATAACATGATAACATGATATCGGTGATAACATGATAACATGATATCAATGATAACATGATATCAATGATAACATGATAACATGATATCAATGATAACATGATATCAATGATAACATGATAACACGATATCAGTGATAACATGATATCAGTGATTACATGATAACAATGATAACATGATATCAATGATAACATGATAACACGATATCAGTGATAACATGATATCAGTGATTACATGATATCGGTGATAACATGATAACATGATATCACTGCTAACATGATAACATGATATCAATGATAACATAATAACATGATATCACTGATAACATGATATCAATGATAACATGATATCAATGATAACATGATATCAATGATAACATGATAACATGATATCGGTCATAACATGATAACACGATATCGGTGATAACATGATATCACTGCTAACATGATAACATGATATCAATGATAACATGATATCACTGATAACATGATAACATGATATCGGTGATAACATGATAACATGATATCAATGATAACATGATATCAATGATAACATGATAACATGATATCAATGATAACATGATATCAATGATAACATGATAACACGATATCAGTGATAACATGATATCAGTGATTACATGATAACAATGATAACATGATATCAATGATAACATGATAACACGATATCAGTGATATCATGTTATCAGTGATATCGGTGATAACATGATAACATGATATCAATGATAACATGATATCAATGATAACAAGATAACATGATATCAATGATAACATGATATCAATGATAACATGATAACACGATATCAGTGATAACATGATATCAGTGATTACTTGATAACAATGATAACATGATATCAATGATAACATGATAACACGATATCAGTGATAACATGATATCAGTGATTACATGATATCGGTGATAACATGATAACATGATATCACTGCTAACATGATAACATGATATCAATGATAACATGATATCAATGATAACATGATAACATGATATCGGTCATAACATGATAACACGATATCGGTGATAACATGATATCACTGCTAACATGATAACATGATATCAATGATAACATGATATCACTGATAACATGATAACATGATATCAGTGATAACATGATAACATGATATCACTGATAACATGATATCAATGATAACATGATATTAATGATAACATGATAACATGATATCAGTGATAACATGATAACATGATATCAATGATAACATGATAACATGATATCAATGATAACATGATATCAATAACATGATAACATGATATCAATGATAACATGATATCAATGATAACATGATATCAATGATAACATAACATGATATCAATGATAACATGGTAACATAATGTCAATTATAATATGATAACATGATATCACTGATATCATGATATCAATGATAACATGATAACATGATATGAGTGATATCATGATATCAACGATAACATGGTAACATGATATCACTGATAACATGATAACATGATATCAATGATAACATGATAACATGATATCAATGATAACATGATATCGGTGATAACATGATATCAGTGATTACATGATAACATGATATCGGTGATAACATGATATCGGTGATAACATGATAACATGATATCGGTGATAATTCAATTCAATTCACTTTATTTTTATAGCCCAATTTTACAACACAGTTGTCTCAAAGTGCTTTACAAAATCCAGTCCAAAGTGACTCAGACATCCCCCGTCCTTAGACCCTCCTTCTCGGCAAGGAAAAACTCAAAAACCCAGTGGGAAAAAGGAGAAACCTCGAGGAGGACCACAGTGAAGGAGAGATCCACTCCCATGGACGGACAGGCTATAGATGAATCAGGACTGACAGACATCTATCTGATGATGAAATAATAGTCTTTAAAGATGTTTTAGTCTGTAGAGATGCCGTAGGGTGGGGGTAGTAGGGTGGGTCCAACCAGGCAGGTGAAGGTTCATCAGGGGCCTCGATGAGTCGCATCAGGAGTCGTCATCGTTGGGCCTCGTGCGGATGAACTGAAACAGTAGCCACTCCCCCGAAGGGGAGTGGGGAGAAGGACTCTGGGTGAATAGTGATGTAAAGACCAAGTATAAAGTAGATCCTGTTTATTAATGACAGACAGTGGTGCATGGTACCAGAAAGAGATGATAGAGCTCAGTGACTGTACTTCCCCCAGTATTCTCACTCCTAGGGCAGCTTAGACTGAACTGTGGTTTTAAGTCTACCTTTAACTACCCTGACCATAGGCCTTTTGAAACAGAAATGTTTTTAGTCTAGCCTTAAATGCACAGACTGTGTCGGCCTCTTTAATATTAATTGGGAGTTGGTTCCATAAGATAGGGGCTTGGTAGCTAAAGGCTCTAGCTCCTACTGTGCTTTTATGGACCCGTGGAACTACCAGTAGACCTGCATTCTGAGACCGCAGTGTTCTATTTGGATGATACGGGACCAGAGCATCTTTAAGATAAGAGGGGCCCATCCCATTAATGGTTTTATAAGTGAGGAGTAGGATTTTAAATTTAATTCTGAACTCAACAGGAAGCCAATGAAGGGCTTGGAGTACGGGGGTGATGTGTTCTCTTCTATTAGTTCCTGTTAGTAAACGAGCCGCTGCGTTTTGAACCAGCTGAAAACTTTTTAGGGAACTTTTAGGACACGCTACTAATAGGGAGTTACAGTAATCTAGTCTAGATGTAACAAACGCATGGATTAGTTTTTCAGCATCATTTTTAGATAGGATATTTCTAATTTTGGCTATGTTACGCAGGTGAAAGAAGGCTGTTCTACAGGCTTGATTAATATGAGGTTTAAATGATAAGTCTGGCTCAAATAAAACTCCTAGGTTTTTAACTGTGGTGCTAGAGGCTATTTTCACATTATCTAGAGTTACTAGTTGCTCAGATAGGGACTCTCTAACACTTTTAGGGCCTAATATAATAACTTCTGTTTTATCGGGGTTAAGTAACAGATAGTTCACAGACATCCAGGTCTTTATGTCTCTAACACAGGCGCTAAGTTTATGTACTAGCCTGATCTGATCGGGTTTAATTGATAAGTATAGCTGTGTGTCATCTGCGTAGCAGTGGAAATTTATGCCGTGTTTTCTAATAATATTACCCAAGGGCAGCATATATAGAGTAAACAAAATGGGCCCTAGGACTGACCCTTGTGGGACACCATAGATGACTCTTGAGTATGATGATGATTGCTGGTTAACGCTAACAAACTGGAACCTATTAGATAAATAGGATTTAAACCAGGAGAGAGCGGATCCTCTAATGCCTATGTCCTGTTCCAATCTCTGCAGTAAGATGCTATGGTCGATTGTGTCAAACGCAGCACTTAGATCCAGCAGGACCAGAACCGAGCCCAGCCCATCATCAGCAGCCAGCAACAAGTCATTAGTGACCTTGACTAGTGCTGTTTCAGTGCTGTGATGGGCCCGAAAACCAGACTGAAACTCTTCAAATAAACTATTGTCCTGTAAGTGCTGACACAGCTGTTGAACTACCACTCTTTCAAGAACTTTTGAAAGAAAGGGTAGATTTGAAATTGGCCTGTAGTTTACTAAAATATCTGGCTCAAGAGTGATTTTCTTTAAGAGCGGTTTAATGACTGCGTGTTTAAAAGCCTGCGGCACGTATCCAATTATTAGGGACATGTTAATTATATCTAAGATATTATCAATAATTAAAGGCAGCGTCTCTTTAAGTAGTTTAATTGGAATTGGGTCTAGAATACACGTAGTTGATTTAGATGACATAATGATTTTAGTTAACTGGGCTGGGTCTGCAGGGGTGAATTTATCCAGTAATATTACTGGGTTTAAAGGGGCTTCTAAGCTTACAGCCTGAGCTTCCTCAGCACTGATGTTTGGAAGGATTTGATCTATTTTATCTCTAATACTTATGATTTTATTATTAAAGAAATTTAAGAAGTTATCACAGCTGAGACTAACTGGAATAGATGGATCTACTGAGCTGTGACTGTTGGTCAGCCTGGCTACAGTGCTGAACAGGAATCTGGGGTTATTCTTATTTTCTTCTATTAATGATGAATAATACCTAGTTTTTGCTTTACGCAGGGCCTGTTTATAAGCCAATAAACTGTTCTTCCAGGCCCTGAGGGAATGATCTGTGCGGGAGCAGCGCCACATCTTTTCTAATTTACGTGTAGCTTTTTTAAGGGAACGGGTTTCAGTATTATACCAGGGAGATAATGTCCTGGGTCTAACAGCTTTACATTTTAATGGGGCTACCAGGTCTAAAGCGCTATTGAGGGTGTGCATCGTATTTTCAACTAACTCATCACATGTAGCAGGACACAACATGTCTGAGCTGCTGTTCTCATAATTATATGTGGGGGTGAATATAGGCTGAATTATCTCTTTATATTTTAAAACGGAATAGTCACATAATGCTCTTTTCATTTCAGTTTTAACTACTGGTGAGGAATTATCATTCATTATAAACTGAAAGGTAATTAGGAAGTGATCTGAAAGAACTGGATTATGGGGGAGAACAACAAGGTCACTAATCTCAATACCATAAGTTAAAACCAGATCCAGGGTGTGCTTGTGACTGTGGGTTGGTTTATTTACATTTTGAGTAAAGCCAATTCCATCTAGTATGCTGCCAAAAGCGTTACTTAGAGAGTCACTATTGTTATCAACATGTATGTTAAAGTCTCCTACAATTACAATTTTGTCATAGTTTAACACTATACTGGACAGAAAGGTAGAGAATTCTGCTAAAAATACAGAGTAAGGACTAGGAGGGCGATAAACAACTGCAAATAGGGCTGGTTTTTTGTTTGTCTGCCTGGAATCAGTCATTGATAAAAGCAAAGTTTCAAATGACTGATAGGTATGATTATTTTTGGGACTAACACCTAAACTAGAGTGAGAGATGACTGCAACTCCTCCACCTCGACCAGTGCTTCTAGCTGTATGAAAGTTAATATGACTAGGTGGAGTGGATTCATTGAGACTCACATACTCATCCTGCTGGAGCCAAGTTTCTGTTAATGCTAAAATATCCAATTTATAATCACCGACCAGATCATTTACCAGCAGAGATTTAGATGCTATAGACCTAATGTTTAGGAGTCCGCATTTTATAAGTTTATTGGATGTTACTTTGGTTTTGTTTCTACAGGGAATTATTTTTATTAAATTGTTTGTTCTCTGTCTTATAGGCCTTCTAATGCTAGGTTTATTAAAGCTAACTATACGGGGGATGGACACAGTCTCTATCTGCTTTCCTGAACCTGGGATATGTGACAGCTCAGGGTGAGACGAGTGACTTACAGAGAAGTGTTTTACACTTCGACTCTGTGCCCGGGCCCCCACTCTATCGGGTCATTTAGGTAAACTAAGTCTTGGGGCCATATTTCTGCTTAGGACAGAGGCTCCTTCCTGAGTCGGATGGATGCCATCTCTCCGGATGAGCCCGGGCTTTCCCCAAAATGCGCGCCAATTATCAATAAAAACTATATCGTTTTTAGGGCACCACCTAGCTAACCAGCGGTTAAAGGATGAGAAGCGGGAGTACATCTCATCACTGACCAGATTGGGCAGGGGTCCAGAGAATGCTACGGTGTCAGCCATCGATTTAGCGAGTTTGCACACCGATTCTACATTCAATTTCAGAATCTCTGATTGTCTCCGCCGGGCGTCGTTACCACCTGCATGGATCACGATGCGGCGGAATCTAGCCCTACTCTGCTTTAAAAGCCTAAGGTTACCTTCGATGTCACCGACTCTGGCCCCTGGATAACACCTAACAGACGCCGCTGGGTGCTTCACGTCTCTGACTATAGAACTTCCAATTATGAGTGTGTCTGGTTCAGCCGGTGTGGCGCTGAGAGGGTCAAACCTGTTACTGACGTGAAGCTGTTGGTGCACTACGTGTTTGCGCTTAGCACTACGTTTCCCCCGGACTGTCACAAACCCGTCGCTACTCTTTCCCGGCTGCGCGGGACTCACTGGGGGGCTAACCATGCTAGCGTTTCTACCGCTGCAGGCACGGCCGGCGGTCCCTGCTGCTACCTGGCTAAAGCTAGGCTTAGCCTCCAAAGCGCGGAGCCGTGCCTCTAACTCTGACACCCTAGCCTCCAGCCCTGACACTAAGCTACACTTTCTACAGCTACTCCTATCCTCAGTAAAGGAGGCCGGGAACTCACTGAACATACAGCACACAGAGCAGAACAGACGGGAGGGAGAGAGCAGGGGGCTAGCCATTGCTCGGTAGAGCGAGGCTAGCAGCTAACGCTAATAGAAGAGAAGTTGATTAAGTAAAAATAAACCTTTTGGTTAAGGTTAAACACTATCCTTTAGCTCCGGAGCTTGGTGAGCCAACCGGAGTCTAATTCGGATAATCACTAAGTGCTCCGAATTTGTAATTTGTAGATTAAGTTCACAATAAAGGAGCGCTAAACGAGAGAGCGTCTGGCAACGACAACAACAGGCAACAAGTGAACGTAACACACTCACCGGATGTGACGTCAAGCAGCCGTCTGCTTAGCATGATAGCATGATATCAATGATAACATGATATCAATGATAACATGATAACATGATATCAATGATAACATGATATCAATGATAACATGATAACATGATATCAATGATAACATGATAACATGATATCAATGATAACATGATATCGGTGATAACATGATATCGGTGATAACATGATAACATGATATCGGTGATAACATGATAACATGATATCAATGATAACATGATATCAATGATAACATGATAACATGATATCAATGATAACATGATATCAATGATAACATGATAACACGATATCAGTGATAACATGATATCAGTGATTACATGATAACAATGATAACATGATATCAATGATAACATGATAACACGATATCAGTGATAACATGATATCAGTGATTACATGATATCGGTGATAACATGATAACATGATATCACTGCTAACATGATAACATGATATCAATGATAACATGATATCACTGATAACATGATATCAATGATAACATGATAACATGATATCAATGATAACATGATATCACTGATAACATGATAACATGATATCACTGATAACATGATAACATGATATCACTGATAACATGATAACATGATATCAATGATAACATGATATCAATGATAACATGATATCAATAACATGATAACATGATATCAGTGATTACATGATAACATGATATCGGTGATAACATGATATCGGTGATAACATGATAACACGATATCACTGCTAACATGATAACATGATATCAATGATAACATGATATCACTGATAACATGATAACATGATAACATGATATCAATGATAACATGATATCGGTGATAACATGATAACATGATATCAATGATAACATGATAACATGATATCAATGATAACATGATATCAATGATAACATGATAACACGATATCAGTGATAACATGATATCAGTGATTACATGATAACAATGATAACATGATATCAATGATAACATGATAACACGATATCAGTGATAACATGATATCAGTGATTACATGATATCACTGCTAACATGATATCAATGATAACATGATAACATGATATCAATGATAACATGATATCACTGATAACATAACATGATATCACTGATAACATGATAACATGATATCACTGATAACATGATATCAATGATAACATGATATCAATGATAACATGATATCAATGATAACATGATAACATGATATCAGTGATAACATAATAACATGATATCACTGATAACATGATATCAATGATAACATGATATCAATGATAACATGATATCAATGATAACATGATAACATGATATCGGTCATAACATGATAACACGATATCGGTGATAACATGATATCACTGCTAACATGATAACATGATATCAATGATAACATGATATCACTGATAACATGATAACATGATATCGGTGATAACATGATAACATGATATCAATGATAACATGATATCAATGATAACATGATAACATGATATCAATGATAACATGATAACAATGATAACATGATATCAATGATAACATGATAACACGATATCAGTGATAACATGATATCAGTGATTACATGATATCGGTGATAACATGATAACATGATATCATTGATATCATGTTATCAGTGATATCGGTGATAACATGATAACATGATATCAATGATAACATGATATCAATGATAACATGATAACATGATATCAATGATAACATGATATCAATGATAACATGATAACACGATATCAGTGATAACATGATATCAGTGATTACATGATAACAATGATAACATGATATCAATGATAACATGATAACACGATATCAGTGATAACATGATATCAGTGATTACATGATATCGGTGATAACATGATAACATGATATCATTGATATCATGTTATCAGTGATATCGGTGATAACATGATAACATGATATCAATGATAACATGATATCAATGATAACATGATAACATGATATCAATGATAACATGATATCAATGATAACATGATAACACGATATCAGTGATAACATGATATCAGTGATTACATGATATCAATGATAACATGATATCAATGATAACATGATATCGGTGATAACATGATAACATGATATCGGTGATAACATGATAACATGATATCAGTGATAACATGATAACATGATATGACTGATAACATGATATCAATGATAACATGATAACATGATATCAATGATAACATGATATCAATGATAACATGATATCAATGATAACATGATAACATGATAACATGATATCAATGATAACATGATATCAATGATAACATGATATCAATGATAGCATGATATCAATGATAACATGATATCAATGATATCAACGATAACATGGTAACAATGTCAATTATAACATGATATCATGAATCACTGATATCATGATATCAATGATAACATAATATCAATGATAACATGATAACACGATATCAGTGATAAAATGATATCAGTGATTACATGATAACATGATATCAATGACAACATGATAACATGATATCAATGATAACATGATATCAGTGATAACATGATAACATGATATCAATGATAACATGATATCACTGATAACATAACACGATATCAGTGATAAAATGATATCAGTGATTACATGATAACATGATATCAATGATAACATGATAACATGATATCAATGATAACATGATATCAGTGATAACATGATAACATGATATCAATGATAACATGATATCAATGATAACATGATAACATGATATCACTGATAACATGATAACATGATATCAATGATAACATGATAACATGATATCAATGATAACATGATATCACTGATAACATGATAACATGATATCAATGATAACATGATATCAATGATAACATGATAACATGATATCACTGATAACATGATAACATGATATCAATGATAACATGATATCAATGATAACATGATATCAATGATAACATGATAACATGATAACATGATAACATGATATCAATGATAACATGATAACATGATATCAATGATAACATGATATCAATGATAACATGATATCAATGATAGCATGATATCAATGATAACATGATATCAATGATAGCATGATATCAATGATAACATGATATCAATGATATCAACGATAACATGGTAACAATGTCAATTATAACATGATATCATGAATCACTGATATCATGATATCAATGATAACATAATATCAATGATAACATGATAACACGATATCAGTGATAAAATGATATCAGTGATTACATGATAACATGATATCGGTGATAACATGATAACATGATATCAATGATAACATGATATCACTGATAACATAACACGATATCAGTGATAACATGATATCAGTGATAACATGATAACATGATATCAATGATAACATGATAACATGATATCAATGATAACATGATATCAATAACATGATAACATGATATCAATGATAACATGATATCAATGATAACATGATATCAATGATAACATAACATGATATCAATGATAACATGGTAACATAATGTCAATTATAATATGATAACATGATATCACTGATATCATGATATCAATGATAACATGATAACATGATATGAGTGATATCATGATATCAACGATAACATGGTAACATGATATCACTGATAACATGATAACATGATATCAATGATAACATGATAACATGATATCAATGATAACATGATATCGGTGATAACATGATATCAGTGATTACATGATAACATGATATCGGTGATAACATGATATCGGTGATAACATGATAACATGATATCGGTGATAACATGATAGCATGATATCAATGATAACATGATATCAATGATAACATGATAACATGATATCAATGATAACATGATATCAATGATAACATGATAACATGATATCAATGATAACATGATAACATGATATCAATGATAACATGATATCGGTGATAACATGATATCGGTGATAACATGATAACATGATATCGGTGATAACATGATAACATGATATCAATGATAACATGATATCAATGATAACATGATAACATGATATCAATGATAACATGATATCAATGATAACATGATAACACGATATCAGTGATAACATGATATCAGTGATTACATGATAACAATGATAACATGATATCAATGATAACATGATAACACGATATCAGTGATAACATGATATCAGTGATTACATGATATCGGTGATAACATGATAACATGATATCACTGCTAACATGATAACATGATATCAATGATAACATGATATCACTGATAACATGATATCAATGATAACATGATAACATGATATCAATGATAACATGATATCACTGATAACATGATAACATGATATCACTGATAACATGATAACATGATATCACTGATAACATGATAACATGATATCAATGATAACATGATATCAATGATAACATGATATCAATAACATGATAACATGATATCAGTGATTACATGATAACATGATATCGGTGATAACATGATATCGGTGATAACATGATAACACGATATCACTGCTAACATGATAACATGATATCAATGATAACATGATATCACTGATAACATGATAACATGATAACATGATATCAATGATAACATGATATCGGTGATAACATGATAACATGATATCAATGATAACATGATAACATGATATCAATGATAACATGATATCAATGATAACATGATAACACGATATCAGTGATAACATGATATCAGTGATTACATGATATCAGTGATTACATGATAACAATGATAACATGATATCAATGATAACATGATAACACGATATCAGTGATAACATGATAACAATGATAACATGATATCAATGATAACATGATATCAATGATAACATGATATCAATGATAACATGATAACATGATATCAGTGATAACATAATAACATGATATCACTGATAACATGATATCAATGATAACATGATATCAATGATAACATGATATCAATGATAACATGATAACATGATATCGGTCATAACATGATAACACGATATCGGTGATAACATGATATCACTGCTAACATGATAACATGATATCACTGATAACATGATATCAATGATAACATGATATCAATGATAACATGATATCAATGATAACATGATAACATGATATCGGTCATAACATGATAACACGATATCGGTGATAACATGATATCACTGCTAACATGATAACATGATATCAATGATAACATGATATCACTGATAACATGATATCGGTGATAACATGATAACATGATATCAATGATAACATGATATCAATGATAACATGATAACATGATATCAATGATAACATGATAACAATGATAACATGATATCAATGATAACATGATAACACGATATCAGTGATAACATGATATCAGTGATTACATGATATCGGTGATAACATGATAACATGATATCATTGATATCATGTTATCAGTGATATCGGTGATAACATGATAACATGATATCAATGATAACATGATATCAATGATAACATGATAACATGATATCAATGATAACATGATATCAATGATAACATGATAACACGATATCAGTGATAACATGATATCAGTGATTACATGATAACAATGATAACATGATATCAATGATAACATGATAACACGATATCAGTGATAACATGATATCAGTGATTACATGATATCGGTGTTAACATGATAACATGATATCATTGATATCATGTTATCAGTGATATCGGTGATAACATGATAACATGATATCAATGATAACATGATATCAATGATAACATGATAACATGATATCAATGATAACATGATATCAATGATAACATGATAACACGATATCAGTGATAACATGATATCAGTGATTACATGATATCAATGATAACATGATATCAATGATAACATGATATCGGTGATAACATGATAACATGATATCGGTGATAACATGATAACATGATATCAGTGATAACATGATAACATGATATGACTGATAACATGATATCAATGATAACATGATAACATGATATCAATGATAACATGATATCAATGATAACATGATATCAATGATAACATGATAACATGATAACATGATATCAATGATAACATGATATCAATGATAACATGATATCAATGATAGCATGATATCAATGATAACATGATATCAATGATATCAACGATAACATGGTAACAATGTCAATTATAACATGATATCATGAATCACTGATATCATGATATCAATGATAACATAATATCAATGATAACATGATAACACGATATCAGTGATAAAATGATATCAGTGATTACATGATAACATGATATCAATGACAACATGATAACATGATATCAATGATAACATGATATCAGTGATAACATGATAACATGATATCAATGATAACATGATATCACTGATAACATAACACGATATCAGTGATAAAATGATATCAGTGATTACATGATAACATGATATCAATGATAACATGATAACATGATATCAGTGATAACATGATATCAGTGATAACATGATAACATGATATCAATGATAACATGATATCAATGATAACATGATAACATGATATCACTGATAACATGATAACATGATATCAATGATAACATGATAACATGATATCAATGATAACATGATATCACTGATAACATGATAACATGATATCAATGATAACATGATATCAATGATAACATGATAACATGATATCACTGATAACATGATAACATGATATCAATGATAACATGATATCACTGATAACATATCAATGATAACATGATAACATGATATCAATGATAACATGATAACATGATAACATGATAACATGATATCAATGATAACATGATATCAATGATAACATGATATCAATGATAACATGATATCGGTGATAACATGATAACATGATATCGGTGATAACATGATAACATGATATCACTGATAACATGATATCAATGATAACATGATATCACTGATAACATGATATCACTGATAACATATCAATGATAACATGATAACATGATATCAATGATAACATGATAACATGATAACATGACAACATGATAACATGATATCAATGATAACATGATATCAATGATAACATGATAACATGATATCAATGATAACATGATATCACTGATAACATGATAACATGATATCAATGATAACATGATATCAATGATAACATAACACGATATCAGTGATAACATGATATCAGTGATTACATGATATCGGTGATAACATGATATCACTGCTAACATGATAACATGATATCAATGATAACATGATATCACTGATAACATGATAACATGATATCAATGATAACATGATATCAATGATAACATGATAACATGATATCACTGATAACATGATAACATGATATCAATGATAACATAATATCACTGATAACATATCAATGATAACATGATAACATGATATCAATGATAACATGATATCAATGATAACATGATATCGGTGATAACATGATAACATGATATCGGTGATAACATGATAACATGATATCAGTGATAACATGATAACATGATATGGCTGATAACATGATATCAATGATAACATGATAACATGATATCAATGATAACATGATATCAATGATAACATGATATCAATGATAACATGATAACATGATAACATGATAACATGATATCAATGATAACATGATAACATGATATCAATGATAACATGATATCAATGATAACATGATATCAATGATAGCATGATATCAATGATAACATGATATCAATGATATCAACGATAACATGGTAACAATGTCAATTATAACATGATATCATGAATCACTGATATCATGATATCAATGATAACATAATATCAATGATAACATGATAACACAATATCAGTGATAAAATGATATCAGTGATTACATGATAACATGATATCGGTGATAACATGATAACATGATATCAATGATAACATGATATCACTGATAACATAACACGATATCAGTGATAAAATGATATCAGTGATTACATGATAACATGATATCAATGATAGCATGATAACATGATATCAATGATAACATGATATCAATGATAACATGATAACATGATATCACTGATAACATGATAACATGATATCAATGATAACATGATAACATGATATCAATGATAACATGATATCAATGATAACATGATAACATGATATCACTGATAACATGATAACATGATATCAATGATAACATGATAACATGATATCAATGATAACATGATAACATGATATCAATGATAACATGATATCACTGATAACATGATAACATGATATCAATGATAACATGATATCAATGATAACATGATAACATGATATCACTGATAACATGATAACATGATATCAATGATAACATGATATCACTGATAACATATCAATGATAACATGATAACATGATATCAATGATAACATGATAACATGATAACATGATAACATGATATCAATGATAACATGATATCAATGATAACATGATATCAATGATAACATGATATCGGTGATAACATGATAACATGATATCGGTGATAACATGATAACATGATATCAGTGATAACATGATAACATGATATCACTGATAACATGATATCAATGATAACATATCAATGATAACATGATATCACTGATAACATATCAATGATAACATGATATCAATGATATCAACGATAACATGGTAACAATGTCAATTATAACATGATATCATGAATCACTGATATCATGATATCAATGATAACATAATATCAATGATAACATGATAACACAATATCAGTGATAAAATGATATCAGTGATTACATGATAACATGATATCGGTGATAACATGATAACATGATATCAATGATAACATGATATCACTGATAACATAACACGATATCAGTGATAAAATGATATCAGTGATTACATGATAACATGATATCAATGATAGCATGATAACATGATATCAATGATAACATGATATCAATGATAACATGATAACATGATATCACTGATAACATGATAACATGATATCAATGATAACATGATAACATGATATCAATGATAACATGATATCAATGATAACATGATAACATGATATCACTGATAACATGATAACATGATATCAATGATAACATGATAACATGATATCAATGATAACATGATAACATGATATCAATGATAACATGATATCACTGATAACATGATAACATGATATCAATGATAACATGATATCAATGATAACATGATAACATGATATCACTGATAACATGATAACATGATATCAATGATAACATGATATCACTGATAACATATCAATGATAACATGATAACATGATATCAATGATAACATGATAACATGATAACATGATAACATGATATCAATGATAACATGATATCAATGATAACATGATATCAATGATAACATGATATCGGTGATAACATGATAACATGATATCGGTGATAACATGATAACATGATATCAGTGATAACATGATAACATGATATCACTGATAACATGATATCAATGATAACATATCAATGATAACATGATATCACTGATAACATATCAATGATAACATGATAACATGATATCAATGATAACATGATAACATGATAACATGATAACATGATAACATGATATCAATGATAACATGATATCAATGATAACATGATATCAATGATAACATGATATCAATGATAACATGATAACATGATATCAATGATAACATGATATCACTGATAACATGATAACATGATATCAATGATAACATGATATCAATGATAACATAACACGATATCAGTGATAACATGATATCAGTGATTACATGATATCAGTGATTACATGATATCGGTGATAACATGATATCACTGCTAACATGATAACATGATATCAATGATAACATGATATCACTGATAACATGATAACATGATATCAATGATAACATGATATCAATGATAACATGATAACATGATATCACTGATAACATGATAACATGATATCAATGATAACATGATATCACTGATAACATATCAATGATAACATGATAACATGATATCAATGATAACATGATAACATGATAACATGATAACATGATATCAATGATAACATGATATCAATGATAACATGATATCAGTGATAACATGATAACATGATATCAATGATAACATGATATCACTGATAACATAACACGATATCAGTGATAAAATGATATCAGTGATTACATGATAACATGATATCAATGATAACATGATAACATGATATCAATGATAACATGATATCAGTGATAACATGATAACATGATATCAATGATAACATGATATCAATGATAACATGATAACATGATATCACTGATAACATGATAACATGATATCAATGATAACATGATAACATGATATCAATGATAACATGATATCACTGATAACATGATAACATGATATCAATGATAACATGATATCAATGATAACATGATAACATGATATCACTGATAACATGATAACATGATATCAATGATAACATGATATCACTGATAACATATCAATGATAACATGATAACATGATATCAATGATAACATGATAACATGATAACATGATAACATGATATCAATGATAACATGATATCAATGATAACATGATATCGGTGATAACATGATAACATGATATCAGTGATAACATGATAACATGATATCACTGATAACATGATATCAATGATAACATGATATCACTGATAACATGATATCAATGATAACATGATAACATGATATCAATGATAACATGATATCACTGCTAACATGATAACATGATATCAGTGATAACATGATAACATGATATGACTGATAACATGATATCAATGATAACATGATAACATGATATCAATGATAACATGATATCAATGATAACATGATATCAATGATAACATGATAACATGATAACATGATAACATGATATCAATGATAGCATGATATCAATGATAACATGATATCAATGATATCAACGATAACATGGTAACAATGTCAATTATAACATGATATCATGAATCACTGATATCATGATATCAATGATAACATAATATCAATGATAACATGATAACACGATATCAGTGATAAAATGATATCAGTGATTACATGATAACATGATATCAATGACAACATGATAACATGATATCAATGATAACATGATATCAGTGATAACATGATAACATGATATCAATGATAACATGATATCACTGATAACATAACACGATATCAGTGATAAAATGATATCAGTGATTACATGATAACATGATATCAATGATAACATGATAACATGATATCAATGATAACATGATATCAGTGATAACATGATAACATGATATCAATGATAACATGATATCAATGATAACATGATAACATGATATCACTGATAACATGATAACATGATATCAATGATAACATGATATCAGTGATAACATGATAACATGATATCAATGATAACATGATATCACTGATAACATAACACGATATCAGTGATAAAATGATATCAGTGATTACATGATAACATGATATCAATGATAACATGATAACATGATATCAATGATAACATGATATCAGTGATAACATGATAACATGATATCAATGATAACATGATATCAATGATAACATGATAACATGATATCACTGATAACATGATAACATGATATCAATGATAACATGATAACATGATATCAATGATAACATGATAACATGATATCAATGATAACATGATATCACTGATAACATAACATGATATCAATGATAACATGATATCAATGATAACATGATAACATGATATCAATGATAACATGATATCGGTGATAACATGATATCGGTGATAACATGATAACATGATATCAGTGATTACATGATAACATGATATCGGTGATAACATGATATCGGTGATAACATGATAACATGATAACATGATATCGGTGATAACATGATAACACGATATCACTGCTAACATGATAACATGATATCAATGATAACATGATATCACTGATAACATGATAACATGATATCGGTGATAACATGATAACATGATATCAATGATAACATGATATCAATGATAACATGATAACATGATATCAATGATAACATGATATCAATGATAACATGATAACATGATATCAATGATAACATGATATCACTGATAACATGATAACATGATATCACTGATAACATGATAACATGATATCAATAACATGATAACATGATATCAGTGATTACATGATAACATGATATCGGTGATAACATGATATCGGTGATAACATGATAACACGATATCACTACTAACATGATAACATGATATCAATGATAACATGATATCACTGATAACATGATAACATGATAACATGATATCAATGATAACATGATATCACTGATAACATGATAACATGATATCGGTGATAACATGATAACATGATATCAATGATAACATGATATCAATGATAACATGATAACATGATATCAATGATAACATGATATCAATGATAACATGATAACACGATATCAGTGATAACATGATATCAGTGATTACATGATAACAATGATAACATGATATCACTGATAACATAACACGATATCAGTGATAACATGATATCAGTGATAACATGATAACATGATATCAATGATAACATGATAACATGATATCAATGATAACATGATATCAATAACATGATAACATGATATCAATGATAACATGATATCAATGATAACATGATATCAATGATAACATAACATGATATCAATGATAACATGGTAACATAATGTCAATTATAATATGATAACATGATATCACTGATATCATGATATCAATGATAACATGATAACATGATATGAGTGATATCATGATATCAACGATAACATGGTAACATGATATCACTGATAACATGATAACATGATATCAATGATAACATGATAACATGATATCAATGATAACATGATATCGGTGATAACATGATATCAGTGATTACATGATAACATGATATCGGTGATAACATGATATCGGTGATAACATGATAACATGATATCGGTGATAACATGATAGCATGA
Organism: Lepturacanthus savala; assembly: GCA_030544235.1. Lineage (NCBI taxonomy): Eukaryota > Metazoa > Chordata > Actinopteri > Scombriformes > Trichiuridae > Lepturacanthus > Lepturacanthus savala. The sequence goes on from CM060478.1 coordinate 32,055,567, forward strand.
TATCAATGATAACATGATATCAATGATAACATGATAACATGATATCAATGATAACATGATATCAATGATAACATGATAACATGATATCAATGATAACATGATAACATGATATCAATGATAACATGATATCGGTGATAACATGATATCGGTGATAACATGATAACATGATATCGGTGATAACATGATAACATGATATCAATGATAACATGATATCAATGATAACATGATAACATGATATCAATGATAACATGATATCAATGATAACATGATAACACGATATCAGTGATAACATGATATCAGTGATTACATGATAACAATGATAACATGATATCAATGATAACATGATAACACGATATCAGTGATAACATGATATCAGTGATTACATGATATCGGCGATAACATGATAACATGATATCACTGCTAACATGATAACATGATATCAATGATAACATGATATCACTGATAACATGATATCAATGATAACATGATAACATGATATCAATGATAACATGATATCACTGATAACATGATAACATGATATCACTGATAACATGATAACATGATATCACTGATAACATGATAACATGATATCAATGATAACATGATATCAATGATAACATGATATCAATAACATGATAACATGATATCAGTGATTACATGATAACATGATATCGGTGATAACATGATATCGGTGATAACATGATAACACGATATCACTGCTAACATGATAACATGATATCAATGATAACATGATATCACTGATAACATGATAACATGATAACATGATATCAATGATAACATGATATCGGTGATAACATGATAACATGATATCAATGATAACATGATAACATGATATCAATGATAACATGATATCAATGATAACATGATAACACGATATCAGTGATAACATGATATCAGTGATTACATGATATCAGTGATTACATGATAACAATGATAACATGATATCAATGATAACATGATAACACGATATCAGTGATAACATGATATCAATGATAACATGATATCAATGATAACATGATATCAATGATAACATGATATCAATGATAACATGATAACATGATATCAGTGATAACATAATAACATGATATCACTGATAACATGATATCAATGATAACATGATATCAATGATAACATGATATCAATGATAACATGATAACATGATATCGGTCATAACATGATAACACGATATCGGTGATAACATGATATCACTGCTAACATGATAACATGATATCACTGATAACATGATATCAATGATAACATGATATCAATGATAACATGATATCAATGATAACATGATAACATGATAACATGATAACATGATATCAATGATAACATGATAACATGATATCAATGATAACATGATATCAATGATAACATGATATCAATGATAGCATGATATCAATGATAACATGATATCAATGATATCAACGATAACATGGTAACAATGTCAATTATAACATGATATCATGAATCACTGATATCATGATATCAATGATAACATAATATCAATGATAACATGATAACACAATATCAGTGATAAAATGATATCAGTGATTACATGATAACATGATATCGGTGATAACATGATAACATGATATCAATGATAACATGATATCACTGATAACATAACACGATATCAGTGATAAAATGATATCAGTGATTACATGATAACATGATATCAATGATAGCATGATAACATGATATCAATGATAACATGATATCAATGATAACATGATAACATGATATCACTGATAACATGATAACATGATATCAATGATAACATGATAACATGATATCAATGATAACATGATATCAATGATAACATGATAACATGATATCACTGATAACATGATAACATGATATCAATGATAACATGATAACATGATATCAATGATAACATGATAACATGATATCAATGATAACATGATATCACTGATAACATGATAACATGATATCAATGATAACATGATATCAATGATAACATGATAACATGATATCACTGATAACATGATAACATGATATCAATGATAACATGATATCACTGATAACATATCAATGATAACATGATAACATGATATCAATGATAACATGATAACATGATATCAATGATAACATGATATCAATGATAACATGATATCAATGATAACATGATATCGGTGATAACATGATAACATGATATCGGTGATAACATGATAACATGATATCAGTGATAACATGATAACATGATATCACTGATAACATGATATCAATGATAACATATCAATGATAACATGATATCACTGATAACATATCAATGATAACATGATATCAATGATATCAACGATAACATGGTAACAATGTCAATTATAACATGATATCATGAATCACTGATATCATGATATCAATGATAACATAATATCAATGATAACATGATAACACAATATCAGTGATAAAATGATATCAGTGATTACATGATAACATGATATCGGTGATAACATGATAACATGATATCAATGATAACATGATATCACTGATAACATAACACGATATCAGTGATAAAATGATATCAGTGATTACATGATAACATGATATCAATGATAGCATGATAACATGATATCAATGATAACATGATATCAATGATAACATGATAACATGATATCACTGATAACATGATAACATGATATCAATGATAACATGATAACATGATATCAATGATAACATGATATCAATGATAACATGATAACATGATATCACTGATAACATGATAACATGATATCAATGATAACATGATAACATGATATCAATGATAACATGATAACATGATATCAATGATAACATGATATCACTGATAACATGATAACATGATATCAATGATAACATGATATCAATGATAACATGATAACATGATATCACTGATAACATGATAACATGATATCAATGATAACATGATATCACTGATAACATATCAATGATAACATGATAACATGATATCAATGATAACATGATAACATGATAACATGATAACATGATATCAATGATAACATGATATCAATGATAACATGATATCAATGATAACATGATATCGGTGATAACATGATAACATGATATCGGTGATAACATGATAACATGATATCAGTGATAACATGATAACATGATATCACTGATAACATGATATCAATGATAACATATCAATGATAACATGATATCACTGATAACATATCAATGATAACATGATAACATGATATCAATGATAACATGATAACATGATAACATGATAACATGATAACATGATATCAATGATAACATGATATCAATGATAACATGATATCAATGATAACATGATATCAATGATAACATGATAACATGATATCAATGATAACATGATATCACTGATAACATGATAACATGATATCAATGATAACATGATATCAATGATAACATAACACGATATCAGTGATAACATGATATCAGTGATTACATGATATCGGTGATAACATGATATCACTGCTAACATGATAACATGATATCAATGATAACATGATATCACTGATAACATGATAACATGATATCAATGATAACATGATATCAATGATAACATGATAACATGATATCACTGATAACATGATAACATGATATCAATGATAACATGATATCACTGATAACATATCAATGATAACATGATAACATGATATCAATGATAACATGATAACATGATAACATGATAACATGATATCAATGATAACATGATATCAATGATAACATGATATCAGTGATAACATGATAACATGATATCAATGATAACATGATATCACTGATAACATAACACGATATCAGTGATAAAATGATATCAGTGATTACATGATAACATGATATCAATGATAACATGATAACATGATATCAATGATAACATGATATCAGTGATAACATGATAACATGATATCAATGATAACATGATATCAATGATAACATGATAACATGATATCACTGATAACATGATAACATGATATCAATGATAACATGATAACATGATATCAATGATAACATGATATCACTGATAACATGATAACATGATATCAATGATAACATGATATCAATGATAACATGATAACATGATATCACTGATAACATGATAACATGATATCAATGATAACATGATATCACTGATAACATATCAATGATAACATGATAACATGATATCAATGATAACATGATAACATGATAACATGATAACATGATATCAATGATAACATGATATCAATGATAACATGATATCGGTGATAACATGATAACATGATATCAGTGATAACATGATAACATGATATCACTGATAACATGATATCAATGATAACATGATATCACTGATAACATGATATCAATGATAACATGATAACATGATATCAATGATAACATGATATCACTGCTAACATGATAACATGATATCAGTGATAACATGATAACATGATATGACTGATAACATGATATCAATGATAACATGATAACATGATATCAATGATAACATGATATCAATGATAACATGATATCAATGATAACATGATAACATGATAACATGATAACATGATATCAATGATAGCATGATATCAATGATAACATGATATCAATGATATCAACGATAACATGGTAACAATGTCAATTATAACATGATATCATGAATCACTGATATCATGATATCAATGATAACATGATAACATGATATCAATGATAACATGATATCAGTGATAACATGATAACATGATATCAATGATAACATGATATCACTGATAACATAACACGATATCAGTGATAAAATGATATCAGTGATTACATGATAACATGATATCAATGATAACATGATAACATGATATCAATGATAACATGATATCAGTGATAACATGATAACATGATATCAATGATAACATGATATCAATGATAACATGATAACATGATATCACTGATAACATGATAACATGATATCAATGATAACATGATAACATGATATCAATGATAACATGATATCAATGATAACATGATATCACTGATAACATAACATGATATCAATGATAACATGATATCAATGATAACATGATAACATGATATCAATGATAACATGATATCGGTGATAACATGATATCGGTGATAACATGATAACATGATATCAGTGATTACATGATAACATGATATCGGTGATAACATGATATCGGTGATAACATGATAACATGATAACATGATATCGGTGATAACATGATAACACGATATCACTGCTAACATGATAACATGATATCAATGATAACATGATATCACTGATAACATGATAACATGATATCGGTGATAACATGATAACATGATATCAATGATAACATGATATCAATGATAACATGATAACATGATATCAATGATAACATGATATCAATGATAACATGATATCACTGATAACATGATAACATGATATCAATGATAACATGATATCAATGATAACATGATAACATGATATCACTGATAACATGATAACATGATATCAATGATAACATGATATCACTGATAACATATCAATGATAACATGATAACATGATATCAATGATAACATGATAACATGATAACATGATAACATGATATCAATGATAACATGATATCAATGATAACATGATATCGGTGATAACATGATAACATGATATCAGTGATAACATGATAACATGATATCACTGATAACATGATATCAATGATAACATGATATCACTGATAACATGATATCAATGATAACATGATAACATGATATCAATGATAACATGATATCACTGCTAACATGATAACATGATATCAGTGATAACATGATAACATGATATGACTGATAACATGATATCAATGATAACATGATAACATGATATCAATGATAACATGATATCAATGATAACATGATATCAATGATAACATGATAACATGATAACATGATAACATGATATCAATGATAGCATGATATCAATGATAACATGATATCAATGATATCAACGATAACATGGTAACAATGTCAATTATAACATGATATCATGAATCACTGATATCATGATATCAATGATAACATAATATCAATGATAACATGATAACACGATATCAGTGATAAAATGATATCAGTGATTACATGATAACATGATATCAATGACAACATGATAACATGATATCAATGATAACATGATATCAGTGATAACATGATAACATGATATCAATGATAACATGATATCACTGATAACATAACACGATATCAGTGATAAAATGATATCAGTGATTACATGATAACATGATATCAATGATAACATGATAACATGATATCAATGATAACATGATATCAGTGATAACATGATAACATGATATCAATGATAACATGATATCAATGATAACATGATAACATGATATCACTGATAACATGATAACATGATATCAATGATAACATGATAACATGATATCAATGATAACATGATAACATGATATCAATGATAACATGATATCACTGATAACATAACATGATATCAATGATAACATGATATCAATGATAACATGATAACATGATATCAATGATAACATGATATCGGTGATAACATGATATCGGTGATAACATGATAACATGATATCAGTGATTACATGATAACATGATATCGGTGATAACATGATATCGGTGATAACATGATAACATGATAACATGATATCGGTGATAACATGATAACACGATATCACTGCTAACATGATAACATGATATCAATGATAACATGATATCACTGATAACATGATAACATGATATCGGTGATAACATGATAACATGATATCAATGATAACATGATATCAATGATAACATGATAACATGATATCAATGATAACATGATATCAATGATAACATGATAACATGATATCAATGATAACATGATATCACTGATAACATGATAACATGATATCACTGATAACATGATAACATGATATCAATGATAACATGATATCAATGATAACATGATAACATGATATCAATGATAACATGATATCAATGATAACATGATAACACGATATCAGTGATAACATGATATCGGTGATAACATGATATCGGTGATAACATGATAACACGATATCACTACTAACATGATAACATGATATCAATGATAACATGATATCACTGATAACATGATAACATGATAACATGATATCAATGATAACATGATATCACTGATAACATGATAACATGATATCGGTGATAACATGATAACATGATATCAATGATAACATGATATCAATGATAACATGATAACATGATATCAATGATAACATGATATCAATGATAACATGATAACACGATATCAGTGATAACATGATATCAGTGATTACATGATAACAATGATAACATGATATCAATGATAACATGATAACACGATATCAGTGATAACATGATATCAGTGATTACATGATATCACTGCTAACATGATATCAATGATAACATAACATGATATCAATGATAACATGATATCACTGATAACATAACATGATATCACTGATAACATGATAACATGATATCACTGATAACATGATATCAATGATAACATGATATCAATGATAACATGATATCAATGATAACATGATATCAATGATAACATGATAACATGATATCGGTGATAACATAATAACATGATATCACTGATAACATGATAACACGATATCACTGATAACATGATATCACTGCTAACATGATATCAATGATAACATGATAACATGATATCAATGATAACATGATATCACTGATAACATAACATGATATCACTGATAACATGATAACATGATATCACTGATAACATGATATCAATGATAACATGATATCAATGATAACATGATATCAATGATAACATGATATCAGTGATTACATGATAACATGATATCGGTGATAACATGATATCAATGATAACATGATAACATGATATCAATGATAACATGATAACAATGATAACATGATATCAATGATTACATGATAACATGATATCGGTGATAACATGATATCAATGATAACATGATAACATGATATCAATGATAACATGATAACAATGATAACATGATATCAATGATAACATGATAACACGATATCAGTGATAACATGATATCAGTGATTACATGATAACAATGATAACATGATATCAATGATAACATGATAACACGATATCAGTGATAACATGATATCAGTGATTACATGATATCGGTGATAACATGATAACATGATATCACTGCCAACATGATAACATGATATCAATGATAACATGATATCAATGATAACATGATAACATGATAACATGATAACATGATATCAATGATAGCATGATATCAATGATAACATGATATCAATGATATCACCGATATCATGGTAACAATGTCAATTATAACATGATATCATGAATCACTGATATCATGATATCAATGATAACATAATATCAATGATAACATGATAACACGATATCAGTGATAAAATGATATCAGTGATTACATGATAACATGATATCAATGACAACATGATAACATGATATCAATGATAACATGATATCAGTGATAACATGATAACATGATATCAATGATAACATGATATCACTGATAACATAACACGATATCAGTGATAAAATGATATCAGTGATTACATGATAACATGATATCAATGATAACATGATAACATGATATCAATGATAACATGATATCAGTGATAACATGATAACATGATATCAATGATAACATGATATCAATGATAACATGATAACATGATATCACTGATAACATGATAACATGATATCAATGATAACATGATAACATGATATCAATGATAACATGATAACATGATATCAATGATAACATGATATCACTGATAACATAACATGATATCAATGATAACATGATATCAATGATAACATGATATCGGTGATAACATGATATCGGTGATAACATGATAACATGATATCAGTGATTACATGATAACATGATATCGGTGATAACATGATATCGGTGATAACATGATAACATGATAACATGATATCGGTGATAACATGATAACACGATATCACTGCTAACATGATAACATGATATCAATGATAACATGATATCACTGATAACATGATAACATGATATCGGTGATAACATGATAACATGATATCAATGATAACATGATATCAATGATAACATGATAACATGATATCAATGATAACATGATATCAATGATAACATGATAACATGATATCAATGATAACATGATATCACTGATAACATGATATCACTGATAACATGATAACATGATATCACTGATAACATGATAACATGATATCAATAACATGATAACATGATATCAGTGATTACATGATAACATGATATCGGTGATAACATGATATCGGTGATAACATGATAACACGATATCACTACTAACATGATAACATGATATCAATGATAACATGATATCACTGATAACATGATAACATGATAACATGATATCAATGATAACATGATATCACTGATAACATGATAACATGATATCGGTGATAACATGATAACATGATATCAATGATAACATGATATCAATGATAACATGATAACATGATATCAATGATAACATGATATCAATGATAACATGATAACACGATATCAGTGATAACATGATATCAGTGATTACATGATAACAATGATAACATGATATCAATGATAACATGATAACACGATATCAGTGATAACATGATATCAGTGATTACATGATATCACTGCTAACATGATATCAATGATAACATAACATGATATCAATGATAACATGATATCACTGATAACATAACATGATATCACTGATAACATGATAACATGATATCACTGATAACATGATATCAATGATAACATGATATCAATGATAACATGATATCAATGATAACATGATATCAATGATAACATGATAACATGATATCGGTGATAACATAATAACATGATATCACTGATAACATGATAACACGATATCACTGATAACATGATATCACTGCTAACATGATATCAATGATAACATGATAACATGATATCAATGATAACATGATATCACTGATAACATAACATGATATCACTGATAACATGATATCAATGATAACATGATATCAATGATAACATGATATCAATGATAACATGATATCAGTGATTACATGATAACATGATATCGGTGATAACATGATATCAATGATAACATGATAACATGATATCAATGATAACATGATAACAATGATAACATGATATCAATGATTACATGATAACATGATATCGGTGATAACATGATATCAATGATAACATGATAACATGATATCAATGATAACATGATAACAATGATAACATGATATCAATGATAACATGATAACACGATATCAGTGATAACATGATATCAGTGATTACATGATAACAATGATAACATGATATCAATGATAACATGATAACACGATATCAGTGATAACATGATATCAGTGATTACATGATATCGGTGATAACATGATAACATGATATCACTGCCAACATGATAACATGATATCAATGATAACATGATATCAATGATAACATGATATCAATGATAACATGATAACATGATATCGGTCATAACATGATAACACGATATCGGTGATAACATGATATCACTGCTAACATGATAACATGATATCAATGATAACATGATATCACTGATAACATGATAACATGATATCACTGATAACATGATAACATGATATCAGTGATAACATGATAACATGATATCACTGATAACATGATATCAATGATAACATGATATTAATGATAACATGATAACATGATATCACTGATAACATGATAACATGATATCAATGATAACATGATAACATGATATCAATGATAACATGATATCAATGATAACATGATAACATGATATCAATGATAACATGATATCACTGATAACATGATAACATGATATCACTGATAACATGATAACATGATATCAATAACATGATAACATGATATCAGTGATTACATGATAACATGATATCGGTGATAACATGATATCGGTGATAACATGATAACACGATATCACTACTAACATGATAACATGATATCAATGATAACATGATATCACTGATAACATGATAACATGATAACATGATATCAATGATAACATGATATCACTGATAACATGATAACATGATATCGGTGATAACATGATAACATGATATCAATGAAACATGATATCAATGATAACATGATAACACGATATCAGTGATAACATGATATCAGTGATTACAAGATAACAATGATAACATGATATCAATGATAACATGATAACACGATATCAGTGATAACATGATATCAGTGATTACATGATATCACTGCTAACATGATATCAATGATAACATAACATGATATCAATGATAACATGATATCACTGATAACATAACATGATATCACTGATAACATGATAACATGATATCACTGATAACATGATATCAATGATAACATGATATCAATGATAACATGATATCAATGATAACATGATATCAATGATAACATGATAACATGATATCGGTGATAACATAATAACATGATATCACTGATAACATGATAACACGATATCACTGATAACATGATATCACTGCTAACATGATATCAATGATAACATGATAACATGATATCAATGATAACATGATATCACTGATAACATAACATGATATCACTGATAACATGATAACATGATATCACTGATAACATGATATCAATGATAACATGATATCAATGATAACATGATATCAATGATAACATGATATCAGTGATTACATGATAACATGATATCGGTGATAACATGATATCAATGATAACATGATGACATGATATCAATGATAACATGATAACAATGATAACATGATATCAATGATTACATGATAACATGATATCGGTGATAACATGATATCAATGATAACATGATAACATGATATCAATGATAACATGATAACAATGATAACATGATATCAATGATAACATGATAACACGATATCAGTGATAACATGATATCAGTGATTACATGATAACAATGATAACATGATATCAATGATAACATGATAACACGATATCAGTGGTAACATGATATCAGTGATTACATGATATCGGTGATAACATGATAACATGATATCACTGCCAACATGATAACATGATATCAATGATAACATGATATCAATGATAACATGATATCAATGATAACATGATAACATGATATCGGTCATAACATGATAACACGATATCGGTGATAACATGATATCACTGCTAACATGATAACATGATATCAATGATAACATGATATCACTGATAACATGATAACATGATATCACTGATAACATGATAACATGATATCAGTGATAACATGATAACATGATATCACTGATAACATGATATCAATGATAACATGATATTAATGATAACATGATAACATGATATCACTGATAACATGATAACATGATATCAATGATAACATGATAACATGATATCAATGATAACATGATATCAATGATAACATGATAACATGATATCAATGATAACATGATATCACTGATAACATGATAACATGATATCACTGATAACATGATAACATGATATCAATAACATGATAACATGATATCAGTGATTACATGATAACATGATATCGGTGATAACATGATATCGGTGATAACATGATAACACGATATCACTACTAACATGATAACATGATATCAATGATAACATGATATCACTGATAACATGATAACATGATAACATGATATCAATGATAACATGATATCACTGATAACATGATAACATGATATCGGTGATAACATGATAACATGATATCAATGATAACATGATATCAATGATAACATGATAACATGATATCAATGAAACATGATATCAATGATAACATGATAACACGATATCAGTGATAACATGATATCAGTGATTACATGATAACAATGATAACATGATATCAATGATAACATGATAACACGATATCAGTGATAACATGATATCAGTGATTACATGATATCACTGCTAACATGATATCAATGATAACATAACATGATATCAATGATAACATGATATCACTGATAACATAACATGATATCACTGATAACATGATAACATGATATCACTGATAACATGATATCAATGATAACATGATATCAATGATAACATGATATCAATGATAACATGATAACATGATATCGGTGATAACATAATAACATGATATCACTGATAACATGATAACACGATATCACTGATAACATGATATCACTGCTAACATGATATCAATGATAACATGATAACATGATATCAATGATAACATGATATCACTGATAACATAACATGATATCACTGATAACATGATAACATGATATCACTGATAACATGATATCAATGATAACATGATATCAATGATAACATGATATCAATGATAACATGATATCAGTGATTACATGATAACATGATATCGGTGATAACATGATATCAATGATAACATGATGACATGATATCAATGATAACATGATAACAATGATAACATGATATCAATGATTACATGATAACATGATATCGGTGATAACATGATATCAATGATAACATGATAACATGATATCAATGATAACATGATAACAATGATAACATGATATCAATGATAACATGATAACACGATATCAGTGATAACATGATATCAGTGATTACATGATAACAATGATAACATGATATCAATGATAACATGATAACACGATATCAGTGATAACATGATATCAGTGATTACATGATATCGGTGATAACATGATAACATGATATCACTGCCAACATGATAACATGATATCAATGATAACATGATATCAATGATAACATGATATCAATGATAACATGATAACATGATATCGGTCATAACATGATAACACGATATCGGTGATAACATGATATCACTGCTAACATGATAACATGATATCAATGATAACATGATATCACTGATAACATGATAACATGATATCACTGATAACATGATAACATGATATCAGTGATAACATGATAACATGATATCACTGATAACATGATATCAATGATAACATGATATTAATGATAACATGATAACATGATATCACTGATAACATGATAACATGATATCAATGATAACATGATAACATGATATCAATGATAACATGATATCAATGATAACATAATAACATGATATCAATGATAACATGATATCAATGATAACATGATATCAATGATAACATAACATGATATCAACGATAACATGGTAACATAATGTCAATTAGAATATGATAACATGATATCACTGATATCATGATATCAATGATAACATGATAACATGATATGAGTGATATCATGATATCAACGATAACATGGTAACATGATATCACTGATAACATGATAACATGATATCAATGATAACATGATAACATGATATTAATGATAACATGATATCAATGATAACATGATATCAATAACATGATAACATGATATCAGTGATTACATGATAACATGATATCGGTGATAACATGATATCGGTGATAACATGATAACATGATATCACTGATAACATGATAACATGATATCGGTGATAACATGATAACACGATATCACTGCTAACATGATAACATGATATCAATGATAACATGATATCACTGATAACATGATAACATGATATCGGTGATAACATGATAACATGATATCAATGATAACATGATATCAATGATAACATGATAACATGATATCAATGATAACATGATATCAATGATAACATGATAACACGATATCAGTGATAACATGATATCAGTGATTACATGATAACAATGATAACATGATATCAATGATAACATGATAACACGATATCAGTGATATCATGTTATCAGTGATATCGGTGATAACATGATAACATGATATCAATGATAACATGATATCAATGATAACAAGATAACATGATATCAATGATAACATGATATCAATGATAACATGATAACACGATATCAGTGATAACATGATATCAGTGATTACTTGATAACAATGATAACATGATATCAATGATAACATGATAACACGATATCAGTGATAACATGATATCAGTGATTACATGATATCGGTGATAACATGATAACATGATATCACTGCTAACATGATAACATGATATCAATGATAACATGATATCAATGATAACATGATAACATGATATCGGTCATAACATGATAACACGATATCGGTGATAACATGATATCACTGCTAACATGATATCACTGCTAACATGATAACATGATATCAATGATAACATGATATCAATGATAACATGATAACATGATATCGGTCATAACATGATAACACGATATCGGTGATAACATGATAACATGATATCACTGATAACATGATATCAATGATAACATGATATTAATGATAACATGATAACATGATATCAGTGATAACATGATAACATGATATCAATGATAACATGATAACATGATATCAATGATAACATGATATCAATAACATGATAACATGATATCAATGATAACATGATATCAATGATAACATGATATCAATGATAACATAACATGATATCAATGATAACATGGTAACATAATGTCAATTATAATATGATAACATGATATCACTGATATCATGATATCAATGATAACATGATAACATGATATGAGTGATATCATGATATCAACGATAACATGGTAACATGATATCACTGATAACATGATAACATGATATCAATGATAACATGATAACATGATATCAATGATAACATGATATCGGTGATAACATGATATCAGTGATTACATGATAACATGATATCGGTGATAACATGATATCGGTGATAACATGATAACATGATATCGGTGATAACATGATAGCATGATATCAATGATAACATGATATCAATGATAACATGATAACATGATATCAATGATAACATGATATCAATGATAACATGATAACATGATATCAATGATAACATGATAACATGATATCAATGATAACATGATATCGGTGATAACATGATATCGGTGATAACATGATAACATGATATCGGTGATAACATGATAACATGATATCAATGATAACATGATATCAATGATAACATGATAACATGATATCAATGATAACATGATATCAATGATAACATGATAACACGATATCAGTGATAACATGATATCAGTGATTACATGATAACAATGATAACATGATATCAATGATAACATGATAACACGATATCAGTGATAACATGATATCAGTGATTACATGATATCGGTGATAACATGATAACATGATATCACTGCTAACATGATAACATGATATCAATGATAACATGATATCACTGATAACATGATATCAATGATAACATGATAACATGATATCAATGATAACATGATATCACTGATAACATGATAACATGATATCACTGATAACATGATAACATGATATCACTGATAACATGATAACATGATATCAATGATAACATGATATCAATGATAACATGATATCAATAACATGATAACATGATATCAGTGATTACATGATAACATGATATCGGTGATAACATGATATCGGTGATAACATGATAACACGATATCACTGCTAACATGATAACATGATATCAATGATAACATGATATCACTGATAACATGATAACATGATAACATGATATCAATGATAACATGATATCGGTGATAACATGATAACATGATATCAATGATAACATGATAACACGATATCAGTGATATCATGTTATCAGTGATATCGGTGATAACATGATAACACGATATCAGTGATAACATGATATCAGTGATTACTTGATAACAATGATAACATGATATCAATGATAACATGATAACACGATATCAGTGATAACATGATATCAGTGATTACATGATATCGGTGATAACATGATAACATGATATCACTGCTAACATGATAACATGATATCAATGATAACATGATATCAATGATAACATGATAACATGATATCGGTCATAACATGATAACACGATATCGGTGATAACATGATATCACTGCTAACATGATAACATGATATCAATGATAACATGATATCACTGATAACATGATAACATGATATCAGTGATAACATGATAACATGATATCACTGATAACATGATATCAATGATAACATGATATTAATGATAACATGATAACATGATATCAGTGATAACATGATAACATGATATCAATGATAACATGATAACATGATATCAATGATAACATGATATCAATAACATGATAACATGATATCAATGATAACATGATATCAATGATAACATGATATCAATGATAACATAACATGATATCAATGATAACATGGTAACATAATGTCAATTATAATATGATAACATGATATCACTGATATCATGATATCAATGATAACATGATAACATGATATGAGTGATATCATGATATCAACGATAACATGGTAACATGATATCACTGATAACATGATAACATGATATCAATGATAACATGATAACATGATATCAATGATAACATGATATCGGTGATAACATGATATCAGTGATTACATGATAACATGATATCGGTGATAACATGATATCGGTGATAACATGATAACATGATATCGGTGATAACATGATAGCATGATATCAATGATAACATGATATCAATGATAACATGATAACATGATATCAATGATAACATGATATCAATGATAACATGATAACATGATATCAATGATAACATGATAACATGATATCAATGATAACATGATATCGGTGATAACATGATATCGGTGATAACATGATAACATGATATCGGTGATAACATGATAACATGATATCAATGATAACATGATATCAATGATAACATGATAACATGATATCAATGATAACATGATATCAATGATAACATGATAACACGATATCAGTGATAACATGATATCAGTGATTACATGATAACAATGATAACATGATATCAATGATAACATGATAACATGATATCACTGCTAACATGATAACATGATATCAATGATAACATGATATCACTGATAACATGATATCAATGATAACATGATAACGGTGATAACATGATAACATGATATCACTGCTAACATGATAACATGATATCAATGATAACATGATATCACTGATAACATGATATCAATGATAACATGATAACATGATATCAATGATAACATGATATCACTGATAACATGATAACATGATATCACTGATAACATGATAACATGATATCACTGATAACATGATAACATGATATCAATGATAACATGATATCAATGATAACATGATATCAATAACATGATAACATGATATCAGTGATTACATGATAACATGATATCGGTGATAACATGATATCGGTGATAACATGATAACACGATATCACTGCTAACATGATAACATGATATCAATGATAACATGATATCACTGATAACATGATAACATGATAACATGATATCAATGATAACATGATATCGGTGATAACATGATAACATGATATCAATGATAACATGATAACATGATATCAATGATAACATGATATCAATGATAACATGATAACACGATATCAGTGATAACATGATATCAGTGATTACATGATAACAATGATAACATGATATCAATGATAACATGATAACACGATATCAGTGATAACATGATATCAGTGATTACATGATATCACTGCTAACATGATATCAATGATAACATGATAACATGATATCAATGATAACATGATATCACTGATAACATAACATGATATCACTGATAACATGATAACATGATATCACTGATAACATGATATCAATGATAACATGATATCAATGATAACATGATATCAATGATAACATGATATCAATGATAACATGATAACATGATATCAGTGATAACATTATAACATGATATCACTGATAACATGATATCAATGATAACATGATATCAATGATAACATGATATCAATGATAACATGATAACATGATATCGGTCATAACATGATAACACGATATCGGTGATAACATGATATCACTGCTAACATGATAACATGATATCAATGATAACATGATATCACTGATAACATGATAACATGATATCGGTGATAACATGATAACATGATATCAATGATAACATGATATCAATGATAACATGATAACATGATATCAATGATAACATGATAACAATGATAACATGATATCAATGATAACATGATAACACGATATCAGTGATAACATGATATCAGTGATTACATGATATCGGTGATAACATGATAACATGATATCATTGATATCATGTTATCAGTGATATCGGTGATAACATGATAACATGATATCAATGATAACATGATATCAATGATAACATGATAACATGATATCAATGATAACATGATATCAATGATAACATGATAACACGATATCAGTGATAACATGATATCAGTGATTACATGATAACAATGATAACATGATATCAATGATAACATGATAACACGATATCAGTGATAACATGATATCAGTGATTACATGATATCGGTGATAACATGATAACATGATATCATTGATATCATGTTATCAGTGATATCGGTGATAACATGATAACATGATATCAATGATAACATGATATCAATGATAACATGATAACATGATATCAATGATAACATGATATCAATGATAACATGATAACACGATATCAGTGATAACATGATATCAGTGATTACATGATATCAATGATAACATGATATCAATGATAACATGATATCGGTGATAACATGATAACATGATATCGGTGATAACATGATAACATGATATCAGTGATAACATGATAACATGATATGACTGATAACATGATATCAATGATAACATGATAACATGATATCAATGATAACATGATATCAATGATAACATGATATCAATGATAACATGATAACATGATAACATGATATCAATGATAACATGATATCAATGATAACATGATATCAATGATAGCATGATATCAATGATAACATGATATCAATGATATCAACGATAACATGGTAACAATGTCAATTATAACATGATATCATGAATCACTGATATCATGATATCAATGATAACATAATATCAATGATAACATGATAACACGATATCAGTGATAAAATGATATCAGTGATTACATGATAACATGATATCAATGACAACATGATAACATGATATCAATGATAACACGATATCAGTGATAACATGATATCAGTGATTACATGATATCGGTGATAACATGATAACATGATATCATTGATATCATGTTATCAGTGATATCGGTGATAACATGATAACATGATATCAATGATAACATGATATCAATGATAACATGATAACATGATATCAATGATAACATGATATCAATGATAACATGATAACACGATATCAGTGATAACATGATATCAGTGATTACATGATATCAATGATAACATGATATCAATGATAACATGATATCGGTGATAACATGATAACATGATATCGGTGATAACATGATAACATGATATCAGTGATAACATGATAACATGATATGACTGATAACATGATATCAATGATAACATGATAACATGATATCAATGATAACATGATATCAATGATAACATGATATCAATGATAACATGATAACATGATAACATGATATCAATGATAACATGATATCAATGATAACATGATATCAATGATAGCATGATATCAATGATAACATGATATCAATGATATCAACGATAACATGGTAACAATGTCAATTATAACATGATATCATGAATCACTGATATCATGATATCAATGATAACATAATATCAATGATAACATGATAACACGATATCAGTGATAAAATGATATCAGTGATTACATGATAACATGATATCAATGACAACATGATAACATGATATCAATGATAACATGATATCAGTGATAACATGATAACATGATATCAATGATAACATGATATCACTGATAACATAACACGATATCAGTGATAAAATGATATCACTGATAACATGATAACATGATATCAATGATAACATGATAACATGATATCAATGATAACATGATATCACTGATAACATGATAACATGATAACATGATATCAATGATAACATGATATCAATGATAACATGATAACATGATATCACTGATAACATGATAACATGATATCAATGATAACATGATATCACTGATAACATATCAATGATAACATGATAACATGATATCAATGATAACATAACATGATAACATGATAACATGATATCAATGATAACATGATATCAATGATAACATGATATCAATGATAACATGATATCGGTGATAACATGATAACATGATATCGGTGATAACATGATAACATGATATCACTGATAACATGATAACATGATATCACTGATAACATGATATCAATGATAACATGATATCACTGATAACATGATATCACTGATAACATATCAATGATAACATGATAACATGATATCAATGATAACATGATAACATGATAACATGACAACATGATAACATGATATCAATGATAACATGATATCAATGATAACATGATATCAATGATAACATGATAACATGATATCAATGATAACATGATATCACTGATAACATGATAACATGATATCAATGATAACATGATATCAATGATAACATAACACGATATCAGTGATAACATGATATCAGTGATTACATGATATCGGTGATAACATGATATCACTGCTAACATGATAACATGATATCAATGATAACATGATATCACTGATAACATGATAACATGATATCAATGATAACATGATATCAATGATAACATGATAACATGATATCACTGATAACATGATAACATGATATCAATGATAACATAATATCACTGATAACATATCAATGATAACATGATAACATGATATCAATGATAACATGATATCAATGATAACATGATATCAATGATAACATGATATCGGTGATAACATGATAACATGATATCGGTGATAACATGATAACATGATATCAGTGATAACATGATATGACTGATAACATGATATCAATGATAACATGATAACATGATATCAATGATAACATGATATCAATGATAACATGATATCAATGATAACATGATAACATGATAACATGATAACATGATATCAATGATAACATGATAACATGATATCAATGATAACATGATATCAATGATAACATGATATCAATGATAGCATGATATCAATGATAACATGATATCAATGATATCAACGATAACATGGTAACAATGTCAATTATAACATGATATCATGAATCACTGATATCATGATATCAATGATAACATAATATCAATGATAACATGATAACACGATATCAGTGATAAAATGATATCAGTGATTACATGATAACATGATATCAATGATAACATGATATCACTGATAACATAACACGATATCAGTGATAAAATGATATCAGTGATTACATGATAACATGATATCAATGATAGCATGATAACATGATATCAATGATAACATGATAACATGATATCAATGATAACATGATAACATGATATCAATGATAACATGATATCACTGATAACATGATAACATGATATCAATGATAACATGATATCAATGATAACATGATAACATGATATCACTGATAACATGATAACATGATATCAATGATAACATGATATCACTGATAACATATCAATGATAACATGATAACATGATATCAATGATAACATGATAACATGATAACATGATAACATGATATCAATGATAACATGATATCAATGATAACATGATATCAATGATAACATGATATCGGTGATAACATGATAACATGATATCGGTGATAACATGATAACATGATATCAGTGATAACATGATAACATGATATCACTGATAACATGATATCAATGATAACATGATATCACTGATAACATGATATCACTGATAACATATCAATGATAACATGATAACATGATATCAATGATAACATGATAACATGATAACATGATAACATGATATCAATGATAACATGATATCAATGATAACATGATATCAATGATAACATGATATCAATGATAACATGATAACATGATATCAATGATAACATGATATCACTGATAACATGATAACATGATATCAATGATAACATGATATCAATGATAACATAACACGATATCAGTGATAACATGATATCAGTGATTACATGATATCGGTGATAACATGATATCACTGCTAACATGATAACATGATATCAATGATAACATGATATCACTGATAACATGATAACATGATATCAATGATAACATGATATCAATGATAACATGATATCACTGATAACATGATAACATGATATCAATGATAACATGATATCACTGATAACATATCAATGATAACATGATAACATGATATCAATGATAACATGATAACATGATAACATGATAACATGATATCAATGATAACATGATATCAATGATAACATGATATCAGTGATAACATGATAACATGATATCAATGATAACATGATATCACTGATAACATAACACGATATCAGTGATAAAATGATATCAGTGATTACATGATAACATGATATCAATGATAACATGATAACATGATATCAATGATAACATGATATCAGTGATAACATGATAACATGATATCAATGATAACATGATATCAATGATAACATGATAACATGATATCACTGATAACATGATAACATGATATCAATGATAACATGATAACATGATATCAATGATAACATGATATCACTGATAACATGATAACATGATATCAATGATAACATGATATCAATGATAACATGATAACATGATATCACTGATAACATGATAACATGATATCAATGATAACATGATATCACTGATAACATATCAATGATAACATGATAACATGATATCAATGATAACATGATAACATGATAACATGATATCAATGATAACATGATATCAATGATAACATGATATCACTGCTAACATGATAACATGATATCAGTGATAACATGATAACATGATATGACTGATAACATGATATCAATGATAACATGATAACATGATATCAATGATAACATGATATCAATGATAACATGATATCAATGATAACATGATAACATGATAACATGATAACATGATATCAATGATAGCATGATATCAATGATAACATGATATCAATGATATCAACGATAACATGGTAACAATGTCAATTATAACATGATATCATGAATCACTGATATCATGATATCAATGATAACATAATATCAATGATAACATGATAACACGATATCAGTGATAAAATGATATCAGTGATTACATGATAACATGATATCAATGACAACATGATAACATGATATCAATGATAACATGATATCAGTGATAACATGATAACATGATATCAATGATAACATGATATCACTGATAACATAACACGATATCAGTGATAAAATGATATCAGTGATTACATGATAACATGATATCAATGATAACATGATAACATGATATCAATGATAACATGATATCAGTGATAACATGATAACATGATATCAATGATAACATGATATCAATGATAACATGATAACATGATATCACTGATAACATGATAACATGATATCAATGATAACATGATAACATGATATCAATGATAACATGATAACATGATATCAATGATAACATGATATCACTGATAACATGATAACATGATATCAATGATAACATGATATCAATGATAACATGATAACATGATATCACTGATAACATGATAACATGATATCAATGATAACATGATATCACTGATAACATATCAATGATAACATGATAACATGATATCAATGATAACATGATAACATGATAACATGATAACATGATATCAATGATAACATGATATCAATGATAACATGATATCAATGATAACATGATATCGGTGATAACATGATAACATGATATCGGTGATAACATGATAACATGATATCAGTGATAACATGATAACATGATATCACTGATAACATGATATCAATGATAACATGATATCACTGATAACATGATATCACTGATAACATATCAATGATAACATGATAACATGATATCAATGATAACATGATATCAATGATAACATAACACGATATCAGTGATAACATGATATCAGTGATTACATGATATCGGTGATAACATGATATCACTGCTAACATGATAACATGATATCAATGATAACATGATATCACTGATAACATGATAACATGATATCAATGATAACATGATATCAATGATAACATGATATCACTGATAACATGATAACATGATATCAATGATAACATGATATCACTGATAACATATCAATGATAACATGATAACATGATATCAATGATAACATGATAACATGATAACATGATAACATGATATCAATGATAACATGATATCAATGATAACATGATATCAGTGATAACATGATAACATGATATCAATGATAACATGATATCACTGATAACATAACACGATATCAGTGATAAAATGATATCAGTGATTACATGATAACATGATATCAATGATAACATGATAACATGATATCAATGATAACATGATATCAGTGATAACATAACATGATATCAATGATAACATGATATCAATGATAACATGATAACATGATATCACTGATAACATGATAACATGATATCAATGATAACATGATAACATGATATCAATGATAACATGATATCACTGATAACATGATAACATGATATCAATGATAACATGATATCAATGATAACATGATAACATGATATCACTGATAACATGATAACATGATATCAATGATAACATGATATCACTGATAACATATCAATGATAACATGATAACATGATATCAATGATAACATGATAACATGATAACATGATATCAATAACATGATATCAATGATAACATGATATCACTGCTAACATGATAACATGATATCAGTGATAACATGATAACATGATATGACTGATAACATGATATCAATGATAACATGATAACATGATATCAATGATAACATGATATCAATGATAACATGATATCAATGATAACATGATAACATGATAACATGATATCAATGATAGCATGATATCAATGATAACATGATATCAATGATATCAACGATAACATGGTAACAATGTCAATT
The DNA here is from genome assembly GCA_030544235.1 of Lepturacanthus savala. Classification (NCBI taxonomy): domain Eukaryota; kingdom Metazoa; phylum Chordata; class Actinopteri; order Scombriformes; family Trichiuridae; genus Lepturacanthus; species Lepturacanthus savala. Next base: position 32,081,746 of record CM060478.1, read on the forward strand.
ATAACATGATATCATGAATCACTGATATCATGATATCAATGATAACATAATATCAATGATAACATGATAACACGATATCAGTGATAAAATGATATCAGTGATTACATGATAACATGATATCAATGACAACATGATAACATGATATCAATGATAACATGATATCAGTGATAACATGATAACATGATATCAATGATAACATGATATCACTGATAACATAACACGATATCAGTGATAAAATGATATCAGTGATTACATGATAACATGATATCAATGATAACATGATAACATGATATCAATGATAACATGATATCAGTGATAACATGATAACATGATATCAATGATAACATGATATCAATGATAACATGATAACATGATATCACTGATAACATGATAACATGATATCAATGATAACATGATAACATGATATCAATGATAACATGATAACATGATATCAATGATAACATGATATCACTGATAACATGATAACATGATATCAATGATAACATGATATCAATGATAACATGATAACATGATATCACTGATAACATGATAACATGATATCAATGATAACATGATATCACTGATAACATATCAATGATAACATGATAACATGATATCAATGATAACATGATAACATGATAACATGATAACATGATATCAATGATAACATGATATCAATGATAACATGATATCAATGATAACATGATATCGGTGATAACATGATAACATGATATCGGTGATAACATGATAACATGATATCAGTGATAACATGATAACATGATATCACTGATAACATGATATCAATGATAACATGATATCACTGATAACATATCACTGATAACATATCAATGATAACATGATAACATGATATCAATGATAACATGATAACATGATAACATGACAACATGATAACATGATATCAATGATAACATGATATCAATGATAACATGATATCAATGATAACATGATAACATGATATCAATGATAACATGATATCACTGATAACATGATAACATGATATCAATGATAACATGATATCAATGATAACATAACACGATATCAGTGATAACATGATATCAGTGATTACATGATATCGGTGATAACATGATATCACTGCTAACATGATAACATGATATCAATGATAACATGATATCACTGATAACATGATAACATGATATCAATGATAACATGATATCAATGATAACATGATAACATGATATCACCGATAACATGATAACATGATATCAATGATAACATAATATCACTGATAACATATCAATGATAACATGATAACATGATATCAATGATAACATGATAACATGATAACATGATAACATGATAACATGATATCAATGATAACATGATATCAATGATAACATGATATCGGTGATAACATGATAACATGATATCAGTGATAACATGATAACATGATATGACTGATAACATGATATCAATGATAACATGATAACATGATATCAATGATAACATGATATCAATGATAACATGATATCAATGATAACATGATAACATGATAACATGATAACATGATATCAATGATAACATAACATGATATCAATGATAACATGATATCAATGATAACATGATATCAATGATAGCATGATATCAATGATAACATGATATCAATGATATCAACGATAACATGGTAACAATGTCAATTATAACATGATATCATGAATCACTGATATCATGATATCAATGATAACATAATATCAATGATAACATGATAACACGATATCAGTGATAAAATGATATCAGTGATTACATGATAACATGATATCGGTGATAACATGATAACATGATATCAATGATAACATGATATCACTGATAACATAACACGATATCAGTGATAAAATGATATCAGTGATTACATGATAACATGATATCAATGATAGCATGATAACATGATATCAATGATAACATGATATCAGTGATAACATGATACCATGATATCAATGATAACATGATATCAATGATAACATGATAACATGATATCACTGATAACATGATAACATGATATCAATGATAACATGATAACATGATATCACTGATAACATGATAACATGATATCAATGATAACATAATATCAATGATAACATGATAACATGATATCACTGATAACATGATAACATGATATCAATGATAACATGATATCACTGATAACATATCAATGATAACATGATAACATATCAATGATAACATGATAACATGATAACATGATAACATGATATCAATGATAACATGATATCAATGATAACATGATATCAATGATAACATGATATCGGTGATAACATGATAACATGATATTGGTGATAACATGATAACATGATATCAGTGATAACATGATAACATGATATCACTGATAACATGATATCAATGATAACATGATATCACTGATAACATGATATCACTGATAACATATCAATGATAACATGATAACATGATATCAATGATAACATGATAACATGATAACATGATAACATGATATCAATGATAACATGATATCAATGATAACATGATATCACTGATAACATGATAACATGATATCAATGATAACATGATATCAATGATAACATAACACGATATCAGTGATAACATGATATCAGTGATTACATGATATCGGTGATAACATGATATCACTGCTAACATGATAACATGATATCAATGATAACATGATATCACTGATAACATGATAACATGATATCAATGATAACATGATATCAATGATAACATGATAACATGATATCACTGATAACATGATAACATGATATCAATGATAACATGATATCACTGATAACATATCAATGATAACATGATAACATGATATCAATGATAACATGATAACATGATAACATGATAACATGATAACATGATATCAATGATAACATGATATCAATGATAACATGATATCAGTGATAACATGATAACATGATATCAATGATAACATGATATCACTGATAACATAACACGATATCAGTGATAAAATGGTATCAGTGATTACATGATAACATGATATCAATGATAACATGATAACATGATATCAATGATAACATGATATCAGTGATAACATGATAACATGATATCAATGATAACATGATATCAATGATAACATGATAACATGATATCACTGATAACATGATAACATGATATCAATGATAACATGATAACATGATATCAATGATAACATGATATCACTGATAACATGATAACATGATATCAATGATAACATGATATCAATGATAACATGATAACATGATATCACTGATAACATGATAACATGATATCAATGATAACATGATATCACTGATAACATATCAATGATAACATGATAACATGATATCAATGATAACATGATATCAATGATAACATGATATCAATGATAACATGATATCACTGATAACATATCAATGATAACATGATAACATGATATCAATGATAACATGATAACATGATAACATGATAACATGATATCAATGATAACATGATATCAATGATAACATGATATCAATGATAACATGATATCGGTGATAACATGATAACATGATATCGGTGATAACATGATAACATGATATCACTGATAACATGATATCAATGATAACATGATATCACTGATAACATGATATCAATGATAACATGATAACATGATATCAATGATAACATGATATCACTGCTAACATGATAACATGATATCAATGATAACATGATATCACTGATAACATGATAACATGATATCAATGATAACATGATATCACTGATAACATATCAATGATAACATGATAACATGATATCAATGATAACATGATAACATGATAACATGATAACATGATAACATGATATCAATGATAACATGATATCAATGATAACATGATATCGGTGATAACATGATAACATGATATCGGTGATAACATGATAACATGATATCAGTGATAACATGATAACATGATATGACTGATAACATGATATCAATGATAACATGATAACATGATATCAATGATAACATGATATCAATGATAACATGATATCAATGATAACATGATAACATGATAACATGATAACATGATATCAATGATAACATGATAACATGATATCAATGATAACATGATAACATGATATCAATGATAACATGATATCAATGATAACATGATATCAATGATAACATGATAACATGATAACATGATAACATGATATCAATGATAACATGATAACATGATATCAATGATAACATGATAACATGATAACATGATAACATGATATCAATGATAACATGATATCAATGATAACATAATATCACTGATAACATATCAATGATAACATGATAACATGATATCAATGATAACATGATAACATGATAACATGATAACATGATAACATGATATCAATGATAACATGATATCAATGATAACATGATATCGGTGATAACATGATAACATGATATCAGTGATAACATGATAACATGATATGACTGATAACATGATATCAATGATAACATGATAACATGATATCAATGATAACATGATATCAATGATAACATGATATCAATGATAACATGATAACATGATAACATGATAACATGATATCAATGATAACATAACATGATATCAATGATAACATGATATCAATGATAACATGATATCAATGATAGCATGATATCAATGATAACATGATATCAATGATATCAACGATAACATGGTAACAATGTCAATTATAACATGATATCATGAATCACTGATATCATGATATCAATGATAACATAATATCAATGATAACATGATAACACGATATCAGTGATAAAATGATATCAGTGATTACATGATAACATGATATCGGTGATAACATGATAACATGATATCAATGATAACATGATATCACTGATAACATAACACGATATCAGTGATAAAATGATATCAGTGATTACATGATAACATGATATCAATGATAGCATGATAACATGATATCAATGATAACATGATATCAGTGATAACATGATACCATGATATCAATGATAACATGATATCAATGATAACATGATAACATGATATCACTGATAACATGATAACATGATATCAATGATAACATGATAACATGATATCACTGATAACATGATAACATGATATCAATGATAACATAATATCAATGATAACATGATAACATGATATCACTGATAACATGATAACATGATATCAATGATAACATGATATCACTGATAACATATCAATGATAACATGATAACATATCAATGATAACATGATAACATGATAACATGATAACATGATATCAATGATAACATGATATCAATGATAACATGATATCAATGATAACATGATATCGGTGATAACATGATAACATGATATTGGTGATAACATGATAACATGATATCAGTGATAACATGATAACATGATATCACTGATAACATGATATCAATGATAACATGATATCACTGATAACATGATATCACTGATAACATATCAATGATAACATGATAACATGATATCAATGATAACATGATAACATGATAACATGATAACATGATATCAATGATAACATGATATCAATGATAACATGATATCACTGATAACATGATAACATGATATCAATGATAACATGATATCAATGATAACATAACACGATATCAGTGATAACATGATATCAGTGATTACATGATATCGGTGATAACATGATATCACTGCTAACATGATAACATGATATCAATGATAACATGATATCAATGATAACATGATATCAATGATAACATGATATCGGTGATAACATGATAACATGATATTGGTGATAACATGATAACATGATATCAGTGATAACATGATAACATGATATCACTGATAACATGATATCAATGATAACATGATATCACTGATAACATGATATCACTGATAACATATCAATGATAACATGATAACATGATATCAATGATAACATGATAACATGATAACATGATAACATGATATCAATGATAACATGATATCAATGATAACATGATATCACTGATAACATGATAACATGATATCAATGATAACATGATATCAATGATAACATAACACGATATCAGTGATAACATGATATCAGTGATTACATGATATCGGTGATAACATGATATCACTGCTAACATGATAACATGATATCAATGATAACATGATATCACTGATAACATGATAACATGATATCAATGATAACATGATATCAATGATAACATGATAACATGATATCACTGATAACATGATAACATGATATCAATGATAACATGATATCACTGATAACATATCAATGATAACATGATAACATGATATCAATGATAACATGATAACATGATAACATGATAACATGATAACATGATATCAATGATAACATGATATCAATGATAACATGATATCAGTGATAACATGATAACATGATATCAATGATAACATGATATCACTGATAACATAACACGATATCAGTGATAAAATGGTATCAGTGATTACATGATAACATGATATCAATGATAACATGATAACATGATATCAATGATAACATGATATCAGTGATAACATGATAACATGATATCAATGATAACATGATATCAATGATAACATGATAACATGATATCACTGATAACATGATAACATGATATCAATGATAACATGATAACATGATATCAATGATAACATGATATCACTGATAACATGATAACATGATATCAATGATAACATGATATCAATGATAACATGATAACATGATATCACTGATAACATGATAACATGATATCAATGATAACATGATATCACTGATAACATATCAATGATAACATGATAACATGATATCAATGATAACATGATATCAATGATAACATGATATCAATGATAACATGATATCACTGATAACATATCAATGATAACATGATAACATGATATCAATGATAACATGATAACATGATAACATGATAACATGATATCAATGATAACATGATATCAATGATAACATGATATCAATGATAACATGATATCGGTGATAACATGATAACATGATATCGGTGATAACATGATAACATGATATCACTGATAACATGATATCAATGATAACATGATATCACTGATAACATGATATCAATGATAACATGATAACATGATATCAATGATAACATGATATCACTGCTAACATGATAACATGATATCAATGATAACATGATATCACTGATAACATGATAACATGATATCAATGATAACATGATATCACTGATAACATATCAATGATAACATGATAACATGATATCAATGATAACATGATAACATGATAACATGATAACATGATAACATGATATCAATGATAACATGATATCAATGATAACATGATATCGGTGATAACATGATAACATGATATCGGTGATAACATGATAACATGATATCAGTGATAACATGATAACATGATATGACTGATAACATGATATCAATGATAACATGATAACATGATATCAATGATAACATGATATCAATGATAACATGATATCAATGATAACATGATAACATGATAACATGATAACATGATATCAATGATAACATGATAACATGATATCAATGATAACATGATAACATGATATCAATGATAACATGATATCAATGATAACATGATATCAATGATAACATGATAACATGATAACATGATAACATGATATCAATGATAACATGATAACATGATATCAATGATAACATGATAACATGATAACATGATAACATGATATCAATGATAACATGATATCAATGATAACATAATATCACTGATAACATATCAATGATAACATGATAACATGATATCAATGATAACATGATAACATGATAACATGATAACATGATAACATGATATCAATGATAACATGATATCAATGATAACATGATATCGGTGATAACATGATAACATGATATCAGTGATAACATGATAACATGATATGACTGATAACATGATATCAATGATAACATGATAACATGATATCAATGATAACATGATATCAATGATAACATGATATCAATGATAACATGATAACATGATAACATGATAACATGATATCAATGATAACATAACATGATATCAATGATAACATGATATCAATGATAACATGATATCAATGATAGCATGATATCAATGATAACATGATATCAATGATATCAACGATAACATGGTAACAATGTCAATTATAACATGATATCATGAATCACTGATATCATGATATCAATGATAACATAATATCAATGATAACATGATAACACGATATCAGTGATAAAATGATATCAGTGATTACATGATAACATGATATCGGTGATAACATGATAACATGATATCAATGATAACATGATATCACTGATAACATAACACGATATCAGTGATAAAATGATATCAGTGATTACATGATAACATGATATCAATGATAGCATGATAACATGATATCAATGATAACATGATATCAGTGATAACATGATACCATGATATCAATGATAACATGATATCAATGATAACATGATAACATGATATCACTGATAACATGATAACATGATATCAATGATAACATGATAACATGATATCACTGATAACATGATAACATGATATCAATGATAACATAATATCAATGATAACATGATAACATGATATCACTGATAACATGATAACATGATATCAATGATAACATGATATCACTGATAACATATCAATGATAACATGATAACATATCAATGATAACATGATAACATGATAACATGATAACATGATATCAATGATAACATGATATCAATGATAACATGATATCAATGATAACATGATATCGGTGATAACATGATAACATGATATTGGTGATAACATGATATCACTGATAACATGATATCACTGATAACATATCAATGATAACATGATAACATGATATCAATGATAACATGATAACATGATAACATGATAACATGATATCAATGATAACATGATATCAATGATAACATGATATCACTGATAACATGATAACATGATATCAATGATAACATGATATCAATGATAACATAACACGATATCAGTGATAACATGATATCAGTGATTACATGATATCGGTGATAACATGATATCACTGCTAACATGATAACATGATATCAATGATAACATGATATCACTGATAACATGATAACATGATATCAATGATAACATGATATCAATGATAACATGATAACATGATATCACTGATAACATGATAACATGATATCAATGATAACATGATATCACTGATAACATATCAATGATAACATGATAACATGATATCAATGATAACATGATAACATGATAACATGATAACATGATAACATGATATCAATGATAACATGATATCAATGATAACATGATATCAGTGATAACATGATAACATGATATCAATGATAACATGATATCACTGATAACATAACACGATATCAGTGATAAAATGGTATCAGTGATTACATGATAACATGATATCAATGATAACATGATAACATGATATCAATGATAACATGATATCAGTGATAACATGATAACATGATATCAATGATAACATGATATCAATGATAACATGATAACATGATATCACTGATAACATGATAACATGATATCAATGATAACATGATAACATGATATCAATGATAACATGATATCACTGATAACATGATAACATGATATCAATGATAACATGATATCAATGATAACATGATAACATGATATCACTGATAACATGATAACATGATATCAATGATAACATGATATCACTGATAACATATCAATGATAACATGATAACATGATATCAATGATAACATGATATCAATGATAACATGATATCAATGATAACATGATATCACTGATAACATATCAATGATAACATGATAACATGATATCAATGATAACATGATAACATGATAACATGATAACATGATATCAATGATAACATGATATCAATGATAACATGATATCAATGATAACATGATATCGGTGATAACATGATAACATGATATCGGTGATAACATGATAACATGATATCACTGATAACATGATATCAATGATAACATGATATCACTGATAACATGATATCAATGATAACATGATAACATGATATCAATGATAACATGATATCACTGCTAACATGATAACATGATATCAATGATAACATGATATCACTGATAACATGATAACATGATATCAATGATAACATGATATCACTGATAACATATCAATGATAACATGATAACATGATATCAATGATAACATGATAACATGATAACATGATAACATGATAACATGATATCAATGATAACATGATATCAATGATAACATGATATCGGTGATAACATGATAACATGATATCGGTGATAACATGATAACATGATATCAGTGATAACATGATAACATGATATGACTGATAACATGATATCAATGATAACATGATAACATGATATCAATGATAACATGATATCAATGATAACATGATATCAATGATAACATGATAACATGATAACATGATAACATGATATCAATGATAACATGATAACATGATATCAATGATAACATGATAACATGATATCAATGATAACATGATATCAATGATAACATGATATCAATGATAACATGATAACATGATAACATGATAACATGATATCAATGATAACATGATAACATGATATCAATGATAACATGATAACATGATAACATGATAACATGATATCAATGATAACATGATATCAATGATAACATAATATCACTGATAACATATCAATGATAACATGATAACATGATATCAATGATAACATGATAACATGATAACATGATAACATGATAACATGATATCAATGATAACATGATATCAATGATAACATGATATCGGTGATAACATGATAACATGATATCAGTGATAACATGATAACATGATATGACTGATAACATGATATCAATGATAACATGATAACATGATATCAATGATAACATGATATCAATGATAACATGATATCAATGATAACATGATAACATGATAACATGATAACATGATATCAATGATAACATAACATGATATCAATGATAACATGATATCAATGATAACATGATATCAATGATAGCATGATATCAATGATAACATGATATCAATGATATCAACGATAACATGGTAACAATGTCAATTATAACATGATATCATGAATCACTGATATCATGATATCAATGATAACATAATATCAATGATAACATGATAACACGATATCAGTGATAAAATGATATCAGTGATTACATGATAACATGATATCGGTGATAACATGATAACATGATATCAATGATAACATGATATCACTGATAACATAACACGATATCAGTGATAAAATGATATCAGTGATTACATGATAACATGATATCAATGATAGCATGATAACATGATATCAATGATAACATGATATCAGTGATAACATGATACCATGATATCAATGATAACATGATATCAATGATAACATGATAACATGATATCACTGATAACATGATAACATGATATCAATGATAACATGATAACATGATATCACTGATAACATGATAACATGATATCAATGATAACATAATATCAATGATAACATGATAACATGATATCACTGATAACATGATAACATGATATCAATGATAACATGATATCACTGATAACATATCAATGATAACATGATAACATGATATCAATGATAACATGATAACATGATAACATGATAACATGATATCAATGATAACATGATATCAATGATAACATGATATCAATGATAACATGATATCGGTGATAACATGATAACATGATATTGGTGATAACATGATAACATGATATCAGTGATAACATGATAACATGATATCACTGATAACATGATATCAATGATAACATGATATCACTGATAACATGATATCACTGATAACATATCAATGATAACATGATAACATGATATCAATGATAACATGATAACATGATAACATGATAACATGATATCAATGATAACATGATATCAATGATAACATGATATCACTGATAACATGATAACATGATATCAATGATAACATGATATCAATGATAACATAACACGATATCAGTGATAACATGATATCAGTGATTACATGATATCGGTGATAACATGATATCACTGCTAACATGATAACATGATATCAATGATAACATGATATCAATGATAACATGATATCGGTGATAACATGATAACATGATATCAGTGATAACATGATAACATGATATGACTGATAACATGATATCAATGATAACATGATAACATGATATCAATGATAACATGATATCAATGATAACATGATATCAATGATAACATGATAACATGATAACATGATAACATGATATCAATGATAACATAACATGATATCAATGATAACATGATATCAATGATAACATGATATCAATGATAGCATGATATCAATGATAACATGATATCAATGATATCAACGATAACATGGTAACAATGTCAATTATAACATGATATCATGAATCACTGATATCATGATATCAATGATAACATAATATCAATGATAACATGATAACACGATATCAGTGATAAAATGATATCAGTGATTACATGATAACATGATATCGGTGATAACATGATAACATGATATCAATGATAACATGATATCACTGATAACATAACACGATATCAGTGATAAAATGATATCAGTGATTACATGATAACATGATATCAATGATAGCATGATAACATGATATCAATGATAACATGATATCAGTGATAACATGATACCATGATATCAATGATAACATGATATCAATGATAACATGATAACATGATATCACTGATAACATGATAACATGATATCAATGATAACATGATAACATGATATCACTGATAACATGATAACATGATATCAATGATAACATAATATCAATGATAACATGATAACATGATATCACTGATAACATGATAACATGATATCAATGATAACATGATATCACTGATAACATATCAATGATAACATGATAACATGATATCAATGATAACATGATAACATGATAACATGATAACATGATATCAATGATAACATGATATCAATGATAACATGATATCAATGATAACATGATATCGGTGATAACATGATAACATGATATTGGTGATAACATGATAACATGATATCAGTGATAACATGATAACATGATATCACTGATAACATGATATCAATGATAACATGATATCACTGATAACATGATATCACTGATAACATATCAATGATAACATGATAACATGATATCAATGATAACATGATAACATGATAACATGATAACATGATATCAATGATAACATGATATCAATGATAACATGATATCACTGATAACATGATAACATGATATCAATGATAACATGATATCAATGATAACATAACACGATATCAGTGATAACATGATATCAGTGATTACATGATATCGGTGATAACATGATATCACTGCTAACATGATAACATGATATCAATGATAACATGATATCACTGATAACATGATAACATGATATCAATGATAACATGATATCAATGATAACATGATAACATGATATCACTGATAACATGATAACATGATATCAATGATAACATGATATCACTGATAACATATCAATGATAACATGATAACATGATATCAATGATAACATGATAACATGATAACATGATAACATGATAACATGATATCAATGATAACATGATATCAATGATAACATGATATCAGTGATAACATGATAACATGATATCAATGATAACATGATATCACTGATAACATAACACGATATCAGTGATAAAATGGTATCAGTGATTACATGATAACATGATATCAATGATAACATGATAACATGATATCAATGATAACATGATATCAGTGATAACATGATAACATGATATCAATGATAACATGATATCAATGATAACATGATAACATGATATCACTGATAACATGATAACATGATATCAATGATAACATGATAACATGATATCAATGATAACATGATATCACTGATAACATGATAACATGATATCAATGATAACATGATATCAATGATAACATGATAACATGATATCACTGATAACATGATAACATGATATCAATGATAACATGATATCACTGATAACATATCAATGATAACATGATAACATGATATCAATGATAACATGATATCAATGATAACATGATATCAATGATAACATTATATCACTGATAACATATCAATGATAACATGATAACATGATATCAATGATAACATGATAACATGATAACATGATAACATGATATCAATGATAACATGATATCAATGATAACATGATATCAATGATAACATGATATCGGTGATAACATGATAACATGATATCGGTGATAACATGATAACATGATATCACTGATAACATGATATCAATGATAACATGATATCACTGATAACATGATATCAATGATAACATGATAACATGATATCAATGATAACATGATATCACTGCTAACATGATAACATGATATCAATGATAACATGATATCACTGATAACATGATAACATGATATCAATGATAACATGATATCACTGATAACATATCAATGATAACATGATAACATGATATCAATGATAACATGATAACATGATAACATGATAACATGATAACATGATATCAATGATAACATGATATCAATGATAACATGATATCGGTGATAACATGATAACATGATATCGGTGATAACATGATAACATGATATCAGTGATAACATGATAACATGATATGACTGATAACATGATATCAATGATAACATGATAACATGATATCAATGATAACATGATATCAATGATAACATGATATCAATGATAACATGATAACATGATAACATGATAACATGATATCAATGATAACATATCAATGATAACATGATAACATGATATCAATGATAACATGATAACATGATAACATGATAACATGATATCAATGATAACATGATATCAATGATAACATGATATCACTGATAACATGATAACATGATATCAATGATAACATGATATCAATGATAACATAACACGATATCAGTGATAACATGATATCAGTGATTACATGATATCGGTGATAACATGATATCACTGCTAACATGATAACATGATATCAATGATAACATGATATCACTGATAACATGATAACATGATATCAATGATAACATGATATCAATGATAACATGATAACATGATATCACTGATAACATGATAACATGATATCAATGATAACATGATATCACTGATAACATATCAATGATAACATGATAACATGATATCAATGATAACATGATAACATGATAACATGATAACATGATATCAATGATAACATGATATCAATGATAACATGATATCAATGATAACATGATATCGGTGATAACATGATAACATGATATCGGTGATAACATGATAACATGATATCAGTGATAACATGATAACATGATATCACTGATAACATGATATCAATGATAACATGATATCACTGATAACATATCACTGATAACATATCAATGATAACATGATAACATGATATCAATGATAACATGATAACATGATAACATGACAACATGATAACATGATATCAATGATAACATGATATCAATGATAACATGATATCAATGATAACATGATAACATGATATCAATGATAACATGATATCACTGATAACATGATAACATGATATCAATGATAACATGATATCAATGATAACATAACACGATATCAGTGATAACATGATATCAGTGATTACATGATATCGGTGATAACATGATATCACTGCTAACATGATAACATGATATCAATGATAACATGATATCACTGATAACATGATAACATGATATCAATGATAACATGATATCAATGATAACATGATAACATGATATCACCGATAACATGATAACATGATATCAATGATAACATAATATCACTGATAACATATCAATGATAACATGATAACATGATATCAATGATAACATGATAACATGATAACATGATAACATGATAACATGATATCAATGATAACATGATATCAATGATAACATGATATCGGTGATAACATGATAACATGATATCAGTGATAACATGATAACATGATATGACTGATAACATGATATCAATGATAACATGATAACATGATATCAATGATAACATGATATCAATGATAACATGATATCAATGATAACATGATAACATGATAACATGATAACATGATATCAATGATAACATAACATGATATCAATGATAACATGATATCAATGATAACATGATATCAATGATAGCATGATATCAATGATAACATGATATCAATGATATCAACGATAACATGGTAACAATGTCAATTATAACATGATATCATGAATCACTGATATCATGATATCAATGATAACATAATATCAATGATAACATGATAACACGATATCAGTGATAAAATGATATCAGTGATTACATGATAACATGATATCGGTGATAACATGATAACATGATATCAATGATAACATGATATCACTGATAACATAACACGATATCAGTGATAAAATGATATCAGTGATTACATGATAACATGATATCAATGATAGCATGATAACATGATATCAATGATAACATGATATCAGTGATAACATGATACCATGATATCAATGATAACATGATATCAATGATAACATGATAACATGATATCACTGATAACATGATAACATGATATCAATGATAACATGATAACATGATATCACTGATAACATGATAACATGATATCAATGATAACATAATATCAATGATAACATGATAACATGATATCACTGATAACATGATAACATGATATCAATGATAACATGATATCACTGATAACATATCAATGATAACATGATAACATATCAATGATAACATGATAACATGATAACATGATAACATGATATCAATGATAACATGATATCAATGATAACATGATATCAATGATAACATGATATCGGTGATAACATGATAACATGATATTGGTGATAACATGATAACATGATATCAGTGATAACATGATAACATGATATCACTGATAACATGATATCAATGATAACATGATATCACTGATAACATGATATCACTGATAACATATCAATGATAACATGATAACATGATATCAATGATAACATGATAACATGATAACATGATAACATGATATCAATGATAACATGATATCAATGATAACATGATATCACTGATAACATGATAACATGATATCAATGATAACATGATATCAATGATAACATAACACGATATCAGTGATAACATGATATCAGTGATTACATGATATCGGTGATAACATGATATCACTGCTAACATGATAACATGATATCAATGATAACATGATATCACTGATAACATGATAACATGATATCAATGATAACATGATATCAATGATAACATGATAACATGATATCACTGATAACATGATAACATGATATCAATGATAACATGATATCACTGATAACATATCAATGATAACATGATAACATGATATCAATGATAACATGATAACATGATAACATGATAACATGATAACATGATATCAATGATAACATGATATCAATGATAACATGATATCAGTGATAACATGATAACATGATATCAATGATAACATGATATCACTGATAACATAACACGATATCAGTGATAAAATGGTATCAGTGATTACATGATAACATGATATCAATGATAACATGATAACATGATATCAATGATAACATGATATCAGTGATAACATGATAACATGATATCAATGATAACATGATATCAATGATAACATGATAACATGATATCACTGATAACATGATAACATGATATCAATGATAACATGATAACATGATATCAATGATAACATGATATCACTGATAACATGATAACATGATATCAATGATAACATGATATCAATGATAACATGATAACATGATATCACTGATAACATGATAACATGATATCAATGATAACATGATATCACTGATAACATATCAATGATAACATGATAACATGATATCAATGATAACATGATATCAATGATAACATGATATCAATGATAACATGATATCACTGATAACATATCAATGATAACATGATAACATGATATCAATGATAACATGATAACATGATAACATGATAACATGATATCAATGATAACATGATATCAATGATAACATGATATCAATGATAACATGATATCGGTGATAACATGATAACATGATATCGGTGATAACATGATAACATGATATCACTGATAACATGATATCAATGATAACATGATATCACTGATAACATGATATCAATGATAACATGATAACATGATATCAATGATAACATGATATCACTGCTAACATGATAACATGATATCAATGATAACATGATATCACTGATAACATGATAACATGATATCAATGATAACATGATATCACTGATAACATATCAATGATAACATGATAACATGATATCAATGATAACATGATAACATGATAACATGATAACATGATAACATGATATCAATGATAACATGATATCAATGATAACATGATATCGGTGATAACATGATAACATGATATCGGTGATAACATGATAACATGATATCAGTGATAACATGATAACATGATATGACTGATAACATGATATCAATGATAACATGATAACATGATATCAATGATAACATGATATCAATGATAACATGATATCAATGATAACATGATAACATGATAACATGATAACATGATATCAATGATAACATGATAACATGATATCAATGATAACATGATAACATGATATCAATGATAACATGATATCAATGATAACATGATATCAATGATAACATGATAACATGATAACATGATAACATGATATCAATGATAACATGATAACATGATATCAATGATAACATGATAACATGATAACATGATAACATGATATCAATGATAACATGATATCAATGATAACATAATATCACTGATAACATATCAATGATAACATGATAACATGATATCAATGATAACATGATAACATGATAACATGATAACATGATAACATGATATCAATGATAACATGATATCAATGATAACATGATATCGGTGATAACATGATAACATGATATCAGTGATAACATGATAACATGATATGACTGATAACATGATATCAATGATAACATGATAACATGATATCAATGATAACATGATATCAATGATAACATGATATCAATGATAACATGATAACATGATAACATGATAACATGATATCAATGATAACATAACATGATATCAATGATAACATGATATCAATGATAACATGATATCAATGATAGCATGATATCAATGATAACATGATATCAATGATATCAACGATAACATGGTAACAATGTCAATTATAACATGATATCATGAATCACTGATATCATGATATCAATGATAACATAATATCAATGATAACATGATAACACGATATCAGTGATAAAATGATATCAGTGATTACATGATAACATGATATCGGTGATAACATGATAACATGATATCAATGATAACATGATATCACTGATAACATAACACGATATCAGTGATAAAATGATATCAGTGATTACATGATAACATGATATCAATGATAGCATGATAACATGATATCAATGATAACATGATATCAGTGATAACATGATACCATGATATCAATGATAACATGATATCAATGATAACATGATAACATGATATCACTGATAACATGATAACATGATATCAATGATAACATGATAACATGATATCACTGATAACATGATAACATGATATCAATGATAACATAATATCAATGATAACATGATAACATGATATCACTGATAACATGATAACATGATATCAATGATAACATGATATCACTGATAACATATCAATGATAACATGATAACATATCAATGATAACATGATAACATGATAACATGATAACATGATATCAATGATAACATGATATCAATGATAACATGATATCAATGATAACATGATATCGGTGATAACATGATAACATGATATTGGTGATAACATGATAACATGATATCAGTGATAACATGATAACATGATATCACTGATAACATGATATCAATGATAACATGATATCACTGATAACATGATATCACTGATAACATATCAATGATAACATGATAACATGATATCAATGATAACATGATAACATGATAACATGATAACATGATATCAATGATAACATGATATCAATGATAACATGATATCACTGATAACATGATAACATGATATCAATGATAACATGATATCAATGATAACATAACACGATATCAGTGATAACATGATATCAGTGATTACATGATATCGGTGATAACATGATATCACTGCTAACATGATAACATGATATCAATGATAACATGATATCAATGATAACATGATATCAATGATAACATGATATCGGTGATAACATGATAACATGATATTGGTGATAACATGATAACATGATATCAGTGATAACATGATAACATGATATCACTGATAACATGATATCAATGATAACATGATATCACTGATAACATGATATCACTGATAACATATCAATGATAACATGATAACATGATATCAATGATAACATGATAACATGATAACATGATAACATGATATCAATGATAACATGATATCAATGATAACATGATATCACTGATAACATGATAACATGATATCAATGATAACATGATATCAATGATAACATAACACGATATCAGTGATAACATGATATCAGTGATTACATGATATCGGTGATAACATGATATCACTGCTAACATGATAACATGATATCAATGATAACATGATATCACTGATAACATGATAACATGATATCAATGATAACATGATATCAATGATAACATGATAACATGATATCACTGATAACATGATAACATGATATCAATGATAACATGATATCACTGATAACATATCAATGATAACATGATAACATGATATCAATGATAACATGATAACATGATAACATGATAACATGATAACATGATATCAATGATAACATGATATCAATGATAACATGATATCAGTGATAACATGATAACATGATATCAATGATAACATGATATCACTGATAACATAACACGATATCAGTGATAAAATGGTATCAGTGATTACATGATAACATGATATCAATGATAACATGATAACATGATATCAATGATAACATGATATCAGTGATAACATGATAACATGATATCAATGATAACATGATATCAATGATAACATGATAACATGATATCACTGATAACATGATAACATGATATCAATGATAACATGATAACATGATATCAATGATAACATGATATCACTGATAACATGATAACATGATATCAATGATAACATGATATCAATGATAACATGATAACATGATATCACTGATAACATGATAACATGATATCAATGATAACATGATATCACTGATAACATATCAATGATAACATGATAACATGATATCAATGATAACATGATATCAATGATAACATGATATCAATGATAACATGATATCACTGATAACATATCAATGATAACATGATAACATGATATCAATGATAACATGATAACATGATAACATGATAACATGATATCAATGATAACATGATATCAATGATAACATGATATCAATGATAACATGATATCGGTGATAACATGATAACATGATATCGGTGATAACATGATAACATGATATCACTGATAACATGATATCAATGATAACATGATATCACTGATAACATGATATCAATGATAACATGATAACATGATATCAATGATAACATGATATCACTGCTAACATGATAACATGATATCAATGATAACATGATATCACTGATAACATGATAACATGATATCAATGATAACATGATATCACTGATAACATATCAATGATAACATGATAACATGATATCAATGATAACATGATAACATGATAACATGATAACATGATAACATGATATCAATGATAACATGATATCAATGATAACATGATATCGGTGATAACATGATAACATGATATCGGTGATAACATGATAACATGATATCAGTGATAACATGATAACATGATATGACTGATAACATGATATCAATGATAACATGATAACATGATATCAATGATAACATGATATCAATGATAACATGATATCAATGATAACATGATAACATGATAACATGATAACATGATATCAATGATAACATGATAACATGATATCAATGATAACATGATAACATGATATCAATGATAACATGATATCAATGATAACATGATATCAATGATAACATGATAACATGATAACATGATAACATGATATCAATGATAACATGATAACATGATATCAATGATAACATGATAACATGATAACATGATAACATGATATCAATGATAACATGATATCAATGATAACATAATATCACTGATAACATATCAATGATAACATGATAACATGATATCAATGATAACATGATAACATGATAACATGATAACATGATAACATGATATCAATGATAACATGATATCAATGATAACATGATATCGGTGATAACATGATAACATGATATCAGTGATAACATGATAACATGATATGACTGATAACATGATATCAATGATAACATGATAACATGATATCAATGATAACATGATATCAATGATAACATGATATCAATGATAACATGATAACATGATAACATGATAACATGATATCAATGATAACATAACATGATATCAATGATAACATGATATCAATGATAACATGATATCAATGATAGCATGATATCAATGATAACATGATATCAATGATATCAACGATAACATGGTAACAATGTCAATTATAACATGATATCATGAATCACTGATATCATGATATCAATGATAACATAATATCAATGATAACATGATAACACGATATCAGTGATAAAATGATATCAGTGATTACATGATAACATGATATCGGTGATAACATGATAACATGATATCAATGATAACATGATATCACTGATAACATAACACGATATCAGTGATAAAATGATATCAGTGATTACATGATAACATGATATCAATGATAGCATGATAACATGATATCAATGATAACATGATATCAGTGATAACATGATACCATGATATCAATGATAACATGATATCAATGATAACATGATAACATGATATCACTGATAACATGATAACATGATATCAATGATAACATGATAACATGATATCACTGATAACATGATAACATGATATCAATGATAACATAATATCAATGATAACATGATAACATGATATCACTGATAACATGATAACATGATATCAATGATAACATGATATCACTGATAACATATCAATGATAACATGATAACATATCAATGATAACATGATAACATGATAACATGATAACATGATATCAATGATAACATGATATCAATGATAACATGATATCAATGATAACATGATATCGGTGATAACATGATAACATGATATTGGTGATAACATGATAACATGATATCAGTGATAACATGATAACATGATATCACTGATAACATGATATCAATGATAACATGATATCACTGATAACATGATATCACTGATAACATATCAATGATAACATGATAACATGATATCAATGATAACATGATAACATGATAACATGATAACATGATATCAATGATAACATGATATCAATGATAACATGATATCACTGATAACATGATAACATGATATCAATGATAACATGATATCAATGATAACATAACACGATATCAGTGATAACATGATATCAGTGATTACATGATATCGGTGATAACATGATATCACTGCTAACATGATAACATGATATCAATGATAACATGATATCACTGATAACATGATAACATGATATCAATGATAACATGATATCAATGATAACATGATAACATGATATCACTGATAACATGATAACATGATATCAATGATAACATGATATCACTGATAACATATCAATGATAACATGATAACATGATATCAATGATAACATGATAACATGATAACATGATAACATGATAACATGATATCAATGATAACATGATATCAATGATAACATGATATCAGTGATAACATGATAACATGATATCAATGATAACATGATATCACTGATAACATAACACGATATCAGTGATAAAATGGTATCAGTGATTACATGATAACATGATATCAATGATAACATGATAACATGATATCAATGATAACATGATATCAGTGATAACATGATAACATGATATCAATGATAACATGATATCAATGATAACATGATAACATGATATCACTGATAACATGATAACATGATATCAATGATAACATGATAACATGATATCAATGATAACATGATATCACTGATAACATGATAACATGATATCAATGATAACATGATATCAATGATAACATGATAACATGATATCACTGATAACATGATAACATGATATCAATGATAACATGATATCACTGATAACATATCAATGATAACATGATAACATGATATCAATGATAACATGATATCAATGATAACATGATATCAATGATAACATGATATCACTGATAACATATCAATGATAACATGATAACATGATATCAATGATAACATGATAACATGATAACATGATAACATGATATCAATGATAACATGATATCAATGATAACATGATATCAATGATAACATGATATCGGTGATAACATGATAACATGATATCGGTGATAACATGATAACATGATATCACTGATAACATGATATCAATGATAACATGATATCACTGATAACATGATATCAATGATAACATGATAACATGATATCAATGATAACATGATATCACTGCTAACATGATAACATGATATCAATGATAACATGATATCACTGATAACATGATAACATGATATCAATGATAACATGATATCACTGATAACATATCAATGATAACATGATAACATGATATCAATGATAACATGATAACATGATAACATGATAACATGATAACATGATATCAATGATAACATGATATCAATGATAACATGATATCGGTGATAACATGATAACATGATATCGGTGATAACATGATAACATGATATCAGTGATAACATGATAACATGATATGACTGATAACATGATATCAATGATAACATGATAACATGATATCAATGATAACATGATATCAATGATAACATGATATCAATGATAACATGATAACATGATAACATGATAACATGATATCAATGATAACATGATAACATGATATCAATGATAACATGATAACATGATATCAATGATAACATGATATCAATGATAACATGATATCAATGATAACATGATAACATGATAACATGATAACATGATATCAATGATAACATGATAACATGATATCAATGATAACATGATAACATGATAACATGATAACATGATATCAATGATAACATGATATCAATGATAACATAATATCACTGATAACATATCAATGATAACATGATAACATGATATCAATGATAACATGATAACATGATAACATGATAACATGATAACATGATATCAATGATAACATGATATCAATGATAACATGATATCGGTGATAACATGATAACATGATATCAGTGATAACATGATAACATGATATGACTGATAACATGATATCAATGATAACATGATAACATGATATCAATGATAACATGATATCAATGATAACATGATATCAATGATAACATGATAACATGATAACATGATAACATGATATCAATGATAACATAACATGATATCAATGATAACATGATATCAATGATAACATGATATCAATGATAGCATGATATCAATGATAACATGATATCAATGATATCAACGATAACATGGTAACAATGTCAATTATAACATGATATCATGAATCACTGATATCATGATATCAATGATAACATAATATCAATGATAACATGATAACACGATATCAGTGATAAAATGATATCAGTGATTACATGATAACATGATATCGGTGATAACATGATAACATGATATCAATGATAACATGATATCACTGATAACATAACACGATATCAGTGATAAAATGATATCAGTGATTACATGATAACATGATATCAATGATAGCATGATAACATGATATCAATGATAACATGATATCAGTGATAACATGATACCATGATATCAATGATAACATGATATCAATGATAACATGATAACATGATATCACTGATAACATGATAACATGATATCAATGATAACATGATAACATGATATCACTGATAACATGATAACATGATATCAATGATAACATAATATCAATGATAACATGATAACATGATATCACTGATAACATGATAACATGATATCAATGATAACATGATATCACTGATAACATATCAATGATAACATGATAACATGATATCAATGATAACATGATAACATGATAACATGATAACATGATATCAATGATAACATGATATCAATGATAACATGATATCAATGATAACATGATATCGGTGATAACATGATAACATGATATTGGTGATAACATGATAACATGATATCAGTGATAACATGATAACATGATATCACTGATAACATGATATCAATGATAACATGATATCACTGATAACATGATATCACTGATAACATATCAATGATAACATGATAACATGATATCAATGATAACATGATAACATGATAACATGATAACATGATATCAATGATAACATGATATCAATGATAACATGATATCACTGATAACATGATAACATGATATCAATGATAACATGATATCAATGATAACATAACACGATATCAGTGATAACATGATATCAGTGATTACATGATATCGGTGATAACATGATATCACTGCTAACATGATAACATGATATCAATGATAACATGATATCACTGATAACATGATAACATGATATCAATGATAACATGATATCAATGATAACATGATAACATGATATCACTGATAACATGATAACATGATATCAATGATAACATGATATCACTGATAACATATCAATGATAACATGATAACATGATATCAATGATAACATGATAACATGATAACATGATAACATGATAACATGATATCAATGATAACATGATATCAATGATAACATGATATCAGTGATAACATGATAACATGATATCAATGATAACATGATATCACTGATAACATAACACGATATCAGTGATAAAATGGTATCAGTGATTACATGATAACATGATATCAATGATAACATGATAACATGATATCAATGATAACATGATATCAGTGATAACATGATAACATGATATCAATGATAACATGATATCAATGATAACATGATAACATGATATCACTGATAACATGATAACATGATATCAATGATAACATGATAACATGATATCAATGATAACATGATATCACTGATAACATGATAACATGATATCAATGATAACATGATATCAATGATAACATGATAACATGATATCACTGATAACATGATAACATGATATCAATGATAACATGATATCACTGATAACATATCAATGATAACATGATAACATGATATCAATGATAACATGATATCAATGATAACATGATATCAATGATAACATTATATCACTGATAACATATCAATGATAACATGATAACATGATATCAATGATAACATGATAACATGATAACATGATAACATGATATCAATGATAACATGATATCAATGATA
This sequence comes from Lepturacanthus savala, assembly GCA_030544235.1. Classification (NCBI taxonomy): domain Eukaryota; kingdom Metazoa; phylum Chordata; class Actinopteri; order Scombriformes; family Trichiuridae; genus Lepturacanthus; species Lepturacanthus savala. The sequence continues at coordinate 32,109,541 of CM060478.1, forward strand.
ACATGATATCAATGATAACATGATATCGGTGATAACATGATAACATGATATCGGTGATAACATGATAACATGATATCACTGATAACATGATATCAATGATAACATGATATCACTGATAACATGATATCAATGATAACATGATAACATGATATCAATGATAACATGATATCACTGCTAACATGATAACATGATATCAATGATAACATGATATCACTGATAACATGATAACATGATATCAATGATAACATGATATCACTGATAACATATCAATGATAACATGATAACATGATATCAATGATAACATGATAACATGATAACATGATAACATGATAACATGATATCAATGATAACATGATATCAATGATAACATGATATCGGTGATAACATGATAACATGATATCGGTGATAACATGATAACATGATATCAGTGATAACATGATAACATGATATGACTGATAACATGATATCAATGATAACATGATAACATGATATCAATGATAACATGATATCAATGATAACATGATATCAATGATAACATGATAACATGATAACATGATAACATGATATCAATGATAACATATCAATGATAACATGATAACATGATATCAATGATAACATGATAACATGATAACATGATAACATGATATCAATGATAACATGATATCAATGATAACATGATATCACTGATAACATGATAACATGATATCAATGATAACATGATATCAATGATAACATAACACGATATCAGTGATAACATGATATCAGTGATTACATGATATCGGTGATAACATGATATCACTGCTAACATGATAACATGATATCAATGATAACATGATATCACTGATAACATGATAACATGATATCAATGATAACATGATATCAATGATAACATGATAACATGATATCACTGATAACATGATAACATGATATCAATGATAACATGATATCACTGATAACATATCAATGATAACATGATAACATGATATCAATGATAACATGATAACATGATAACATGATAACATGATAACATGATATCAATGATAACATGATATCAATGATAACATGATATCAGTGATAACATGATAACATGATATCAATGATAACATGATATCACTGATAACATAACACGATATCAGTGATAAAATGGTATCAGTGATTACATGATAACATGATATCAATGATAACATGATAACATGATATCAATGATAACATGATATCAGTGATAACATGATAACATGATATCAATGATAACATGATATCAATGATAACATGATAACATGATATCACTGATAACATGATAACATGATATCAATGATAACATGATAACATGATATCAATGATAACATGATATCACTGATAACATGATAACATGATATCAATGATAACATGATATCAATGATAACATGATAACATGATATCACTGATAACATGATAACATGATATCAATGATAACATGATATCACTGATAACATATCAATGATAACATGATAACATGATATCAATGATAACATGATATCAATGATAACATGATATCAATGATAACATTATATCACTGATAACATATCAATGATAACATGATAACATGATATCAATGATAACATGATAACATGATAACATGATAACATGATATCAATGATAACATGATATCAATGATAACATGATATCAATGATAACATGATATCGGTGATAACATGATAACATGATATCGGTGATAACATGATAACATGATATCACTGATAACATGATATCAATGATAACATGATATCACTGATAACATGATATCAATGATAACATGATAACATGATATCAATGATAACATGATATCACTGCTAACATGATAACATGATATCAATGATAACATGATATCACTGATAACATGATAACATGATATCAATGATAACATGATATCACTGATAACATATCAATGATAACATGATAACATGATATCAATGATAACATGATAACATGATAACATGATAACATGATAACATGATATCAATGATAACATGATATCAATGATAACATGATATCGGTGATAACATGATAACATGATATCGGTGATAACATGATAACATGATATCAGTGATAACATGATAACATGATATGACTGATAACATGATATCAATGATAACATGATAACATGATATCAATGATAACATGATATCAATGATAACATGATATCAATGATAACATGATAACATGATAACATGATAACATGATATCAATGATAACATGATAACATGATATCAATGATAACATGATAACATGATATCAATGATAACATGATATCAATGATAACATGATATCAATGATAACATGATAACATGATAACATGATAACATGATATCAATGATAACATGATAACATGATATCAATGATAACATGATAACATGATAACATGATAACATGATATCAATGATAACATGATATCAATGATAACATGATATCAATGATAACATGATATCGGTGATAACATGATAACATGATATTGGTGATAACATGATAACATGATATCAGTGATAACATGATAACATGATATCACTGATAACATGATATCAATGATAACATGATATCACTGATAACATGATAACATGATATCAATGATAACATGATATCACTGATAACATGATAACATGATATCAATGATAACATGATATCAATGATAACATGATATCACTGATAACATGATAACATGATATCAATGATAACATGATATCACTGATAACATGATAACATGATATCAATGATAACATGATATCAATGATAACATGATAACATGATATCACTGATAACATGATAACATGATATCAATGATAACATGATATCACTGATAACATATCAATGATAACATGATAACATGATATCAATGATAACATGATAACATGATAACATGATAACATGATAACATGATATCAATGATAACATGATATCAATGATAACATGATATCAGTGATAACATGATAACATGATATCAATGATAACATGATATCACTGATAACATAACACGATATCAGTGATAAAATGGTATCAGTGATTACATGATAACATGATATCAATGATAACATGATAACATGATATCAATGATAACATGATATCAGTGATAACATGATAACATGATATCAATGATAACATGATATCAATGATAACATGATAACATGATATCACTGATAACATGATAACATGATATCAATGATAACATGATAACATGATATCAATGATAACATGATATCACTGATAACATGATAACATGATATCAATGATAACATGATATCAATGATAACATGATAACATGATATCACTGATAACATGATAACATGATATCAATGATAACATGATATCACTGATAACATATCAATGATAACATGATAACATGATATCAATGATAACATGATATCAATGATAACATGATATCAATGATTATATGATATCAATGATAACATGATATCACTGATAACATATCAATGATAACATGATAACATGATATCAATGATAACATGATATCAATGATAACATGATATCAATGATAACATGATATCGGTGATAACATGATAACATGATATCGGTGATAACATGATAACATGATATCACTGATAACATGATAACATGATATCAATGATAACATGATATCACTGCTAACATGATAACATGATATCAATGATAACATGATATCACTGATAACATGATAACATGATATCAATGATAACATGATATCACTGATAACATATCAATGATAACATGATAACATGATATCAATGATAACATGATAACATGATAACATGATAACATGATAACATGATATCAATGATAACATGATATCAATGATAACATGATATCGGTGATAACATGATAACATGATATCGGTGATAACATGATAACATGATATCAGTGATAACATGATAACATGATATGACTGATAACATGATATCAATGATAACATGATAACATGATATCAATGATAACATGATATCAATGATAACATGATATCAATGATAACATGATAACATGATAACATGATAACATGATATCAATGATAACATGATAACATGATATCAATGATAACATGATATCAATGATAACATGATATCAATGATAACATGATATCAATGATAGCATGATATCAATGATAACATGATATCAATGATATCAACGATAACATGGTAACAATGTCAATTATAACATGATATCATGAATCACTGATATCATGATATCAATGATAACATAATATCAATGATAACATGATAACACGATATCAGTGATAAAATGATATCAGTGATTACATGATAACATGATATCGGTGATAACATGATAACATGATATCAATGATAACATGATATCAATGATAACATGATATCACTGATAACATAACACGATATCAGTGATAAAATGATATCAGTGATTACATGATAACATGATATCAATGATAACATGATAACATGATATCAATGATAACATGATATCAGTGATAACATGATAACATGATATCAATGATAACATGATAACATGATATCAATGATAACATGATAACATGATATCAATGATAACATGATATCACTGATAACATGATAACATGATATCAATGATAACATGATATCAATGATAACATGATAACATGATATCACTGATAACATGATAACATGATATCAATGATAACATGATATCACTGATAACATATCAATGATAACATGATAACATGATATCAATGATAACATGATAACATGATAACATGATAACATGATATCAATGATAACATGATATCAATGATAACATGATATCAATGATAACATGATATCGGTGATAACATGATAACATGATATCAGTGATAACATGATAACATGATATCACTGATAACATGATATCAATGATAACATGATATCACTGATAACATGATATCACTGATAACATATCAATGATAACATGATAACATGATATCAATGATAACATGATAACATGATATCAATGATAACATGATATCAATGATAACATGATATCAATGATAGCATGATATCAATGATAACATGATATCAATGATATCAACGATAACATGGTAACAATGTCAATTATAACATGATATCATGAATCACTGATATCATGATATCAATGATAACATAATATCAATGATAACATGATAACACGATATCAGTGATAAAATGATATCAGTGATTACATGATAACATGATATCGGTGATAACATGATAACATGATATCAATGATAACATGATATCACTGATAACATAACACGATATCAGTGATAAAATGATATCAGTGATTACATGATAACATGATATCAATGATAGCATGATAACATGATATCAATGATAACATGATATCAGTGATAACATGATAACATGATATCAATGATAACATGATAACATGATATCACTGATAACATGATAACATGATATCAATGATAACATGATAACATGATATCAATGATTACATGATAACATGATATCAATGATAACATGATATCACTGATAACATGATAACATGATATCAATGATAACATGATATCAATGATAACATGATAACATGATATCACTGATAACATGATAACATGATATCAATGATAACATGATATCACTGATAACATATCAATGATAACATGATAACATGATATCAATGATAACATGATATCAATGATAACATGATATCAATGATAACATGATATCGGTGATAACATGATAACATGATATCGGTGATAACATGATAACATGATATCAGTGATAACATGATAACATGATATCACTGATAACATGATATCAATGATAACATGATATCACTGATAACATGATATCACTGATAACATATCAATGATAACATGATAACATGATAACATGATAACATGATAACATGATATCAATGATAACATGATATCAATGATAACATGATATCAATGATAACATGATAACATGATATCAATGATAACATGATATCACTGATAACATGATAACATGATATCAATGATAACATGATATCAATGATAACATAACACGATATCAGTGATAACATGATATCAGTGATTACATGATATCGGTGATAACATGATATCACTGCTAACATGATAACATGATATCAATGATAACATGATATCACTGATAACATGATAACATGATATCAATGATAACATGATATCAATGATAACATGATAACATGATATCACTGATAACATGATAACATGATATCAATGATAACATGATATCACTGATAACATATCAATGATAACATGATAACATGATATCAATGATAACATGATAACATGATAACATGATAACATGATAACATGATATCAATGATAACATGATATCAATGATAACATGATATCAGTGATAACATGATAACATGATATCAATGATAACATGATATCACTGATAACATAACACGATATCAGTGATAAAATGGTATCAGTGATTACATGATAACATGATATCAATGATAACATGATAACATGATATCAATGATAACATGATATCAGTGATAACATGATAACATGATATCAATGATAACATGATATCAATGATAACATGATAACATGATATCACTGATAACATGATAATATGATATCAATGATAACATGATAACATGATATCAATGATAACATGATATCACTGATAACATGATAACATGATATCAATGATAACATGATATCAATGATAACATGATAACATGATATCACTGATAACATGATAACATGATATCAATGATAACATGATATCACTGATAACATATCAATGATAACATGATAACATGATATCAATGATAACATGATATCAATGATAACATGATATCACTGATAACATATCAATGATAACATGATAACATGATATCAATGATAACATGATAACATGATAACATGATAACATGATATCAATGATAACATGATATCAATGATAACATGATATCAATGATAACATGATATCGGTGATAACATGATAACATGATATCGGTGATAACATGATAACATGATATCAGTGATAACATGATAACATGATATCACTGATAACATGATATCAATGATAACATGATATCACTGATAACATGATATCAATGATAACATGATAACATGATATCAATGATAACATGATATCACTGCTAACATGATAACATGATATCAATGATAACATGATATCACTGATAACATGATAACATGATATCAATGATAACATGATATCACTGATAACATGATAACATGATATCAATGATAACATGATATCACTGATAACATATCAATGATAACATGATAACATGATATCAATGATAACATGATAACATGATAACATGATAACATGATATCAATGATAACATGATATCAATGATAACATGATATCGGTGATAACATGATATCACTGCTAACATGATAACATGATATCAATGATAACATGATATCACTGATAACATGATAACATGATATCAATGATAACATGATATCAATGATAACATGATAACATGATATCACTGATAACATGATAACATGATATCAATGATAACATGATATCACTGATAACATATCAATGATAACATGATAACATGATATCAATGATAACATGATAACATGATAACATGATAACATGATAACATGATATCAATGATAACATGATATCAATGATAACATGATATCAGTGATAACATGATAACATGATATCAATGATAACATGATATCACTGATAACATAACACGATATCAGTGATAAAATGGTATCAGTGATTACATGATAACATGATATCAATGATAACATGATAACATGATATCAATGATAACATGATATCAGTGATAACATGATAACATGATATCAATGATAACATGATATCAATGATAACATGATAACATGATATCACTGATAACATGATAATATGATATCAATGATAACATGATAACATGATATCAATGATAACATGATATCACTGATAACATGATAACATGATATCAATGATAACATGATATCAATGATAACATGATAACATGATATCACTGATAACATGATAACATGATATCAATGATAACATGATATCACTGATAACATATCAATGATAACATGATAACATGATATCAATGATAACATGATATCAATGATAACATGATATCACTGATAACATATCAATGATAACATGATAACATGATATCAATGATAACATGATAACATGATAACATGATAACATGATATCAATGATAACATGATATCAATGATAACATGATATCAATGATAACATGATATCGGTGATAACATGATAACATGATATCGGTGATAACATGATAACATGATATCAGTGATAACATGATAACATGATATCACTGATAACATGATATCAATGATAACATGATATCACTGATAACATGATATCAATGATAACATGATAACATGATATCAATGATAACATGATATCACTGCTAACATGATAACATGATATCAATGATAACATGATATCACTGATAACATGATAACATGATATCAATGATAACATGATATCACTGATAACATGATAACATGATATCAATGATAACATGATATCACTGATAACATATCAATGATAACATGATAACATGATATCAATGATAACATGATAACATGATAACATGATAACATGATATCAATGATAACATGATATCAATGATAACATGATATCGGTGATAACATGATAACATGATATCGGTGATAACATGATAACATGATATCAGTGATAACATGATAACATGATATGACTGATAACATGATATCAATGATAACATGATAACATGATATCAATGATAACATGATATCAATGATAACATGATAACATGATAACATGATATCAATGATAACATGATAACATGATATCAATGATAACATGATATCAATGATAACATGATATCAATGATAGCATGATATCAATGATAACATGATATCAATGATATCAACGATAACATGGTAACAATGTCAATTATAACATGATATCATGAATCACTGATATCATGATATCAATGATAACATAATATCAATGATAACATGATAACACGATATCAGTGATAAAATGATATCAGTGATTACATGATAACATGATATCGGTGATAACATGATAACATGATATCAATGATAACATGATATCAACCCTAACCCTAACCCTAACCCTAACCCTAACCCTCTCCTGGAGCTGCCACCTTATCGTGGTGGAGGGGTTTGCGTGTTCCAATGATCCCAGGAGCTATGTTGTCGGGGGCTTATGCCCCTGGTAGGGTCACCCATGGCAATCAGGTCCTGGGGGAGGGACCAGACGAAGAGCGGCTCAAAACCCTCTGATGATGAGAAAGAACATTGGGCCAGCGTTAACCCTGCCCGGGTGTGGGTTACCGGGGCCCCCCTCTGGAGCCAGGCCTGGGGGAGGGGCTCGGGTGCGAGCGCCTGGTGGCCGGGCCTTTGCCCACGGGGTCCGGCCGGGCTTAGCCCGAAGCGGCGACGTGGGCCCCCCTCCCCATGGACTCACCACCCGTGGGGGGGGCCACAGGGGGACGATGCGGAGAGAGTTGGGCGGCAGTCGGAGGCGGGGACCCTGGCGGTCCGACCCCCGGCTGCAGAAACTGGCTCTGGGGACGTGGAACGTCACCTCTCTGGCGGGGAAGGAGCCTGAGCTGGTGCGCGAGGTTGAGAGATACCGACTAGATATAGTCGGGCTCGCCTCGACGCACAGTGTGGGCTCCGGAACCAGTTTCCTCGAGAGGGGTTGGATTCTCTACCACTCTGGAGTTGCCCCCGGTGAGAGGCGCAGAGCTGGGGTGGGAATGCTTGTTTCCCCCCGGCTCGGTGCCTTTACATTGGGGTTCACCCCGGTGGACGAGAGGGTAGCCTCCCTCCGCCTTCGGGTGGGGGGACGGGTCCTGACTGTCGTTTGTGCCTATGCGCCGAATGACAGTTCAGAGTACCCACCCTTCTTGGAGTCCTTGGATAGGGTGCTGGAGGGCGCCCCTTCTGGGGACTCCATCGTCCTCCTGGGGGACTTCAATGCTCACGTGGGCAATGACAGTGTGACCTGGAGAGGCGTGATTGGGAGGAACGGCCCCCCTGATCTGAACCCGAATGGTGTTTCGTTGTTGGACTTCTGTGCTCGTCATGGATTGTCCATAACGAACACCATGTTCAGGCATAAGGGTGTCCATATGTGCACTTGGCACCAGGACACCCTTGGCCGCAGTTCGATGATCGACTTTGTTGTCGTGTCGTCGGACTTGCGGCCTCATGTCCTGGACACTCGGGTGAAGAGAGGGGCGGAGCTGTCAACTGATCACCACCTGGTAGTGAGTTGGCTCCGATGGTGGGGGAAGAGGCCGGTCAGACCTGGCAGACCCAAACGTTCTGTGAGGGTTTGCTGGGAACGTCTGGACGAATCTCCTGTCAGAAGGAACTTCAACTCGCACCTCCGGGAGAGCTTCACCCACGTCCCGGGGGAGGCGGGGGACATTGAGTCCGAGTGGACCTTGTTCCGCGCCTCTATTGTTGAGGCGGCTGATCGGAGCTGTGGCCGTAAGGTCGTCGGTGCCTGTCGTGGCGGCAATCCCCGAACCCGCTGGTGGACACCGGCGGTAAGGGATGCCGTCAAGCTGAAGAAGGAGTCCTACAGAACCTTCTTGGCCTGTGGGTCTCCGGAAGCAGCTGACGGGTATCGGCGTGCTAAGCGGATCGCAGCCTCGGTGGTTGCCGAGGCAAAAACTCGGGCGTGGGAGGAGTTCGGTGAGGCCATGGAGAAAGACTTTCGAACGGCTTCGAGGAAGTTCTGGACCACCATTCGGCGTCTCAGGAGGGGAAAGCGGCGCACCGTTGACACTGTGTTCAGTGGAGACGGGGTGCTGCTGACCTCGACTCGGGACGTCCTGGATCGGTGGGGGGAATACTTCGAAGACCTCCTCAATCCCACCAGCACGTCTTCTGTTGAAGAAGCAGAGTCTGGGGGATCAGTGGTGGACTCGCCTATCTCTGGGGCTGAGATCGCCGAGGTAGTCAAAAAGCTCCTCGGCGGCAAGGCCCCGGGGGTGGATGAGATTCGCCCTGAGTTCCTCAGGGCTCTGGATGTTGTAGGGCTGTCTTGGTTGACACGTCTCTGCAACATCGCGTGGACATCGGGGGCAGTGCCTCTGGACTGGCAAACCGGGGTGGTGGTTCCCCTTTATAAAAGGGGGGACCAGAGGGTGTGTTCCAACTATAGAGGGATCACACTCCTCAGCCTCCCTGGGAAAGTCTATTCGGGGGTACTGGAGAGGAGGGTCCGTAAGATAGTCGAACCTCGGATTCAGGAGGAGCAGTGTGGTTTTCGTCCTGGTCGTGGAACTGTGGACCAGCTCTATACCCTTAGCAGGGTGCTTGAGGGTGCGTGGGAGTTCGCCCAACCAGTCTACATGTGTTTTGTGGATCTGGAGAAGGCGTTCGACCGTGTCCCTCGGGCAGTCCTGTGGGGGGTGCTCCGGGAGTATGGGGTCCCGGACCCGTTGACACGGGCTGTCCGGTCCCTGTACTCTCGGTGCCAGAGCTTGGTCCGCATTGCCGGTAATAAGACGAACTTGTTTCCAGTGGGGGTTGGACTCCGTCAGGGCTGCCCTTTGTCACCGATTCTGTTCATAACTTTTATGGACAGAATTTCTAGGCGCAGCCAGGGCGTCGAGGGGCTGCGGTTTGGTGGCCTCAGGATTGGGTCGTTGCTATTTGCGGACGATCTGGTCCTGTTGGCTTCATCGAGCCGTGACCTTCAGCTCTCACTGGAGCAGTTCGCAGCCGAGTGTGAAGCGGCTGGGATGAAAATCAGCACCTCCAAATCCGAGGCCATGGTTCTGGACCGGAAAAGGGTGGAGTGTCGACTCCAGGTCGGGGATGAGATCCTGCCTCAAGTGGAGGAGTTCAAGTATCTCGGGGTCTTGTTCACGAGTGGGGGGAGGATGGAGCGGGAGATTGACCGGCGGATCGGTGAGGCGTCTGCAGTGATGCGGGCCCTGCATCGGTCCGTCGTGGTGAAGAAGGAGCTGAGCCGAAAGGCGAAGCTCCTGATTTACCAGTCAGTCTACGTTCCTACCCTCACCTATGGTCACGAGCTTTGGGTAGTGACCGAAAGAACGAGATCGCGAATACAAGCGGCCGAAATGGGTTTCCTTCGCCGGGTGGCTGGGCTCTCCCTTAGAGATAGGGTGAGGAGCTCGGTCATCCGCGAGGAGCTCAGAGTAGAACCGCTGCTCCTCCACATCGAGAGGAGCCAGTTGAGGTGGCTCGGGCATCTAGTGAGGATGCCTCCTGGACGCCTCCCTGGTGAGGTGTTCCGGGCACGTCCCTCCGGGCGGCGGCCCCGGGGAAGACCCAGGACACGCTGGAGAGACTATGTCTCTCGGGTGGTCTGGGAACGCCTTGGGGTCCCCCCGGAAGAGCTGGAGGAAGTAGCTGGGGAGAGGGAAGTCTGGGCTTCCCTGCTGAAGCTGCTGCCCCCGCGACCCGATTACGGATAAGCGGAAGAAGACGAGACGAGACGAGACATGATATCACTGATAACATAACACGATATCAGTGATAAAATGATATCAGTGATTACATGATAACATGATATCAATGATAACATGATAACATGATATCAATGATAACATGATATCAGTGATAACATGATAACATGATATCAATGATAACATGATAACATGATATCAATGATAACATGATAACATGATATCAATGATAACATGATAACATGATATCAATGATAACATGATATCACTGATAACATGATAACATGATATCAATGATAACATGATATCAATGATAACATGATAACATGATATCACTGATAACATGATAACATGATATCAATGATAACATGATATCACTGATAACATATCAATGATAACATGATAACATGATATCAATAATAACATGATAACATGATAACATGATAACATGATATCAATGATAACATGATATCAATGATAACATGATATCAATGATAACATGATATCGGTGATAACATGATAACATGATATCAGTGATAACATGATAACATGATATCACTGATAACATGATATCAATGATAACATGATATCACTGATAACATGATATCACTGATAACATATCAATGATAACATGATAACATGATATCAATGATAACATGATAACATGATAACATGATATCAATGATAACATGATATCAATGATAACATGATATCAATGATAACATGATAACATGATATCAATGATAACATGATATCAATGATAACATGATAACATGATATCACTGATAACATGATAACATGATATCAATGATAACATGATATCAATGATAACATGATAACATGATATCAATGATAACATGATATCAATGATAACATGATAACATGCTAACAATGATAACATGATATCAATGATAACATGATAACATGATATCAATGATAACATGATATCAATGATAACATGATAACATGATATCACTGATAACATGATAACATGATATCAATGATAACATGATATCACTGATAACATATCAATGATAACATGATAACATGATATCAATGATAACATGATAACATGATAACATGATAACATGATAACATGATATCAATGATAACATGATATCAATGATAACATGATATCAGTGATAACATGATAACATGATATCAATGATAACATGATATCACTGATAACATAACACGATATCAGTGATAAAATGGTATCAGTGATTACATGATAACATGATATCAATGATAACATGATAACATGATATCAATGATAACATGATATCAGTGATAACATGATAACATGATATCAATGATAACATGATATCAATGATAACATGATAACATGATATCACTGATAACATGATAACATGATATCAATGATAACATGATATCACTGATAACATATCAATGATAACATGATAACATGATATCAATGATAACATGATATCAATGATAACATGATATCAATGATAACATGATATCACTGATAACATATCAATGATAACATGATAACATGATATCAATGATAACATGATATCACTGATAACATGATAACATGATATCAATGATAACATGATATCAATGATAACATGATAACATGATATCACTGATAACATGATAACATGATATCAATGATAACATGATATCACTGATAACATATCAATGATAACATGATAACATGATATCAATGATAACATGATATCAATGATAACATGATATCAATGATAACATGATATCACTGATAACATATCAATGATAACATGATAACATGATATCAATGATAACATGATAACATGATAACATGATATCAATGATAACATGATATCAATGATAACATGATATCAATGATAACATGATATCGGTGATAACATGATAACATGATATCGGTGATAACATGATAACATGATATCAGTGATAACATGATAACATGATATCACTGATAACATGATATCAATGATAACATGATATCACTGATAACATGATATCAATGATAACATGATAACATGATATCAATGATAACATGATATCACTGCTAACATGATAACATGATATCAATGATAACATGATATCACTGATAACATGATAACATGATATCAATGATAACATGATATCACTGATAACATATCAATGATAACATGATAACATGATATCAATGATAACATGATAACATGATAACATGATAACATGATAACATGATATCAATGATAACATGATATCAATGATAACATGATATCGGTGATAACATGATAACATGATATCGGTGATAACATGATAACATGATATCAGTGATAACATGATAACATGATATGACTGATAACATGATATCAATGATAACATGATAACATGATATCAATGATAACATGATATCAATGATAACATGATATCAATGATAACATGATAACATGATAACATGATAACATGATATCAATGATAACATGATAACATGATATCAATGATAACATGATAACATGATAACATGATAACATGATATCAATGATAACATGATATCAATGATAACATGATATCAATGATAACATGATATCGGTGATAACATGATAACATGATATCAGTGATAACATGATAACATGATATCACTGATAACATGATATCAATGATAACATGATATCACTGATAACATGATAACATGATATCAATGATAACATGATATCACTGATAACATATCAATGATAACATGATAACATGATATCAATGATAACATGATAACATGATAACATGATAACATGATAACATGATATCAATGATAACATGATATCAATGATAACATGATATCGGTGATAACATGATAACATGATATCGGTGATAACATGATAACATGATATCAGTGATAACATGATAACATGATATGACTGATAACATGATATCAATGATAACATGATAACATGATATCAATGATAACATGATATCAATGATAACATGATATCAATGATAACATGATAACATGATAACATGATAACATGATATCAATGATAACATGATAACATGATATCAATGATAACATGATAACATGATAACATGATAACATGATATCAATGATAACATGATATCAATGATAACATGATATCAATGATAACATGATATCGGTGATAACATGATAACATGATATCAGTGATAACATGATAACATGATATCACTGATAACATGATATCAATGATAACATGATATCACTGATAACATGATATCACTGATAACATATCAATGATAACATGATAACATGATATCAATGATAACATGATAACATGATATCAATGATAACATGATATCAATGATAACATGATATCAATGATAGCATGATATCAATGATAACATGATATCAATGATATCAACGATAACATGGTAACAATGTCAATTATAACATGATATCATGAATCACTGATATCATGATATCAATGATAACATAATATCAATGATAACATGATAACACGATATCAGTGATAAAATGATATCAGTGATTACATGATAACATGATATCGGTGATAACATGATAACATGATATCAATGATAACATGATATCACTGATAACATAACACGATATCAGTGATAAAATGATATCAGTGATTACATGATAACATGATATCAATGATAGCATGATAACATGATATCAATGATAACATGATATCAGTGATAACATGATAACATGATATCAATGATAACATGATAACATGATATCACTGATAACATGATAACATGATATCAATGATAACATGATAACATGATATCAATGATTACATGATAACATGATATCAATGATAACATGATATCACTGATAACATGATAACATGATATCAATGATAACATGATATCAATGATAACATGATAACATGATATCACTGATAACATGATAACATGATATCAATGATAACATGATATCACTGATAACATATCAATGATAACATGATAACATGATATCAATGATAACATGATAACATGATAACATGATAACATGATATCAATGATAACATGATATCAATGATAACATGATATCAATGATAACATGATATCGGTGATAACATGATAACATGATATCGGTGATAACATGATAACATGATATCAGTGATAACATGATAACATGATATCACTGATAACATGATATCAATGATAACATGATATCACTGATAACATGATATCACTGATAACATATCAATGATAACATGATAACATGATAACATGATAACATGATAACATGATATCAATGATAACATGATATCAATGATAACATGATATCAATGATAACATGATAACATGATATCAATGATAACATGATATCACTGATAACATGATAACATGATATCAATGATAACATGATATCAATGATAACATAACACGATATCAGTGATAACATGATATCAGTGATTACATGATATCGGTGATAACATGATATCACTGCTAACATGATAACATGATATCAATGATAACATGATATCACTGATAACATGATAACATGATATCAATGATAACATGATATCAATGATAACATGATAACATGATATCACTGATAACATGATAACATGATATCAATGATAACATGATATCACTGATAACATATCAATGATAACATGATAACATGATATCAATGATAACATGATAACATGATAACATGATAACATGATAACATGATATCAATGATAACATGATATCAATGATAACATGATATCAGTGATAACATGATAACATGATATCAATGATAACATGATATCACTGATAACATAACACGATATCAGTGATAAAATGGTATCAGTGATTACATGATAACATGATATCAATGATAACATGATAACATGATATCAATGATAACATGATATCAGTGATAACATGATAACATGATATCAATGATAACATGATATCAATGATAACATGATAACATGATATCACTGATAACATGATAATATGATATCAATGATAACATGATAACATGATATCAATGATAACATGATATCACTGATAACATGATAACATGATATCAATGATAACATGATATCAATGATAACATGATAACATGATATCACTGATAACATGATAACATGATATCAATGATAACATGATATCACTGATAACATATCAATGATAACATGATAACATGATATCAATGATAACATGATATCAATGATAACATGATATCACTGATAACATATCAATGATAACATGATAACATGATATCAATGATAACATGATAACATGATAACATGATAACATGATATCAATGATAACATGATATCAATGATAACATGATATCAATGATAACATGATATCGGTGATAACATGATAACATGATATCGGTGATAACATGATAACATGATATCAGTGATAACATGATAACATGATATCACTGATAACATGATATCAATGATAACATGATATCACTGATAACATGATATCAATGATAACATGATAACATGATATCAATGATAACATGATATCACTGCTAACATGATAACATGATATCAATGATAACATGATATCACTGATAACATGATAACATGATATCAATGATAACATGATATCACTGATAACATGATAACATGATATCAATGATAACATGATATCACTGATAACATATCAATGATAACATGATAACATGATATCAATGATAACATGATAACATGATAACATGATAACATGATATCAATGATAACATGATATCAATGATAACATGATATCGGTGATAACATGATAACATGATATCGGTGATAACATGATAACATGATATCAGTGATAACATGATAACATGATATGACTGATAACATGATATCAATGATAACATGATAACATGATATCAATGATAACATGATATCAATGATAACATGATAACATGATAACATGATATCAATGATAACATGATAACATGATATCAATGATAACATGATATCAATGATAACATGATATCAATGATAGCATGATATCAATGATAACATGATATCAATGATATCAACGATAACATGGTAACAATGTCAATTATAACATGATATCATGAATCACTGATATCATGATATCAATGATAACATAATATCAATGATAACATGATAACACGATATCAGTGATAAAATGATATCAGTGATTACATGATAACATGATATCGGTGATAACATGATAACATGATATCAATGATAACATGATATCACTGATAACATAACACGATATCAGTGATAAAATGATATCAGTGATTACATGATAACATGATATCAATGATAACATGATAACATGATATCAATGATAACATGATATCAGTGATAACATGATAACATGATATCAATGATAACATGATAACATGATATCAATGATAACATGATAACATGATATCAATGATAACATGATAACATGATATCAATGATAACATGATATCACTGATAACATGATAACATGATATCAATGATAACATGATATCAATGATAACATGATAACATGATATCACTGATAACATGATAACATGATATCAATGATAACATGATATCACTGATAACATATCAATGATAACATGATAACATGATATCAATGATAACATGATAACATGATAACATGATAACATGATATCAATGATAACATGATATCAATGATAACATGATATCAATGATAACATGATATCACTGATAACATGATATCACTGATAACATATCAATGATAACATGATAACATGATATCAATGATAACATGATAACATGATAACATGATATCAATGATAACATGATATCAATGATAACATGATATCAATGATAACATGATAACATGATATCAATGATAACATGATATCAATGATAACATGATAACATGATATCACTGATAACATGATAACATGATATCAATGATAACATGATATCAATGATAACATGATAACATGATATCAATGATAACATGATATCAATGATAACATGATAACATGCTAACAATGATAACATGATATCAATGATAACATGATAACATGATATCAATGATAACATGATATCAATGATAACATGATAACATGATATCACTGATAACATGATAACATGATATCAATGATAACATGATATCACTGATAACATATCAATGATAACATGATAACATGATATCAATGATAACATGATAACATGATAACATGATAACATGATAACATGATATCAATGATAACATGATATCAATGATAACATGATATCAGTGATAACATGATAACATGATATCAATGATAACATGATATCACTGATAACATAACACGATATCAGTGATAAAATGGTATCAGTGATTACATGATAACATGATATCAATGATAACATGATAACATGATATCAATGATAACATGATATCAGTGATAACATGATAACATGATATCAATGATAACATGATATCAATGATAACATGATAACATGATATCACTGATAACATGATAACATGATATCAATGATAACATGATAACATGATATCAATGATAACATGATATCACTGATAACATGATAACATGATATCAATGATAACATGATATCAATGATAACATGATAACATGATATCACTGATAACATGATAACATGATATCAATGATAACATGATATCACTGATAACATATCAATGATAACATGATAACATGATATCAATGATAACATGATATCAATGATAACATGATATCAATGATAACATGATATCACTGATAACATATCAATGATAACATGATAACATGATATCAATGATAACATGATAACATGATAACATGATAACATGATATCAATGATAACATGATATCAATGATAACATGATATCAATGATAACATGATATCGGTGATAACATGATAACATGATATCGGTGATAACATGATAACATGATATCAGTGATAACATGATAACATGATATCACTGATAACATGATATCAATGATAACATGATATCACTGATAACATGATATCAATGATAACATGATATCACTGATAACATGATATCAATGATAACATGATAACATGATATCAATGATAACATGATATCACTGCTAACATGATAACATGATATCAATGATAACATGATATCACTGATAACATGATAACATGATATCAATGATAACATGATATCACTGATAACATATCAATGATAACATGATAACATGATATCAATGATAACATGATAACATGATAACATGATAACATGATAACATGATATCAATGATAACATGATATCAATGATAACATGATATCGGTGATAACATGATAACATGATATCGGTGATAACATGATAACATGATATCAGTGATAACATGATAACATGATATGACTGATAACATGATATCAATGATAACATGATAACATGATATCAATGATAACATGATATCAATGATAACATGATATCAATGATAACATGATAACATGATAACATGATAACATGATATCAATGATAACATGATAACATGATATCAATGATAACATGATATCAATGATAACATGATATCAATGATATCAACGATAACATGGTAACAATGTCAATTATAACATGATATCATGAATCACTGATATCATGATATCAATGATAACATAATATCAATGATAACATGATAACACGATATCAGTGATAAAATGATATCAGTGATTACATGATAACATGATATCGGTGATAACATGATAACATGATATCAATGATAACATGATATCACTGATAACATAACACGATATCAGTGATAAAATGATATCAGTGATTACATGATAACATGATATCAATGATAACATGATCACATGATATCAATGATAACATGATAACATGATATCAATGATAACATGATATCAGTGATAACATGATAACATGATATCAATGATAACATGATAACATGATATCAATGATAACATGATAACATGATATCAATGATAACATGATATCACTGATAACATGATAACATGATATCAATGATAACATGATATCAATGATAACATGATAACATGATATCACTGATAACATGATAACATGATATCAATGATAACATGATATCACTGATAACATATCAATGATAACATGATAACATGATATCAATGATAACATGATAACATGATAACATGATAACATGATATCAATGATAACATGATATCAATGATAACATGATATCAATGATAACATGATATCGGTGATAACATGATAACATGATATCAGTGATAACATGATAACATGATATCACTGATAACATGATATCAATGATAACATGATATCACTGATAACATGATATCACTGATAACATATCAATGATAACATGATAACATGATATCAATGATAACATGATAACATGATATCAATGATAACATGATATCAATGATAACATGATATCAATGATAGCATGATATCAATGATAACATGATATCAATGATATCAACGATAACATGGTAACAATGTCAATTATAACATGATATCATGAATCACTGATATCATGATATCAATGATAACATAATATCAATGATAACATGATAACACGATATCAGTGATAAAATGATATCAGTGATTACATGATAACATGATATCGGTGATAACATGATAACATGATATCAATGATAACATGATATCACTGATAACATAACACGATATCAGTGATAAAATGATATCAGTGATTACATGATAACATGATATCAATGATAGCATGATAACATGATATCAATGATAACATGATATCAGTGATAACATGATAACATGATATCAATGATAACATGATAACATGATATCACTGATAACATGATAACATGATATCAATGATAACATGATAACATGATATCAATGATTACATGATAACATGATATCAATGATAACATGATATCACTGATAACATGATAACATGATATCAATGATAACATGATATCAATGATAAAATGATAACATGATATCACTGATAACATGATAACATGATATCAATGATAACATGATATCACTGATAACATATCAATGATAACATGATAACATGATATCAATGATAACATGATAACATGATAACATGATAACATGATATCAATGATAACATGATATCAATGATAACATGATATCAATGATAACATGATATCGGTGATAACATGATAACATGATATCGGTGATAACATGATAACATGATATCAGTGATAACATGATAACATGATATCACTGATAACATGATAACATGATATCACTGATAACATGATAATATGATATCAATGATAACATGATAACATGATATCAATGATAACATGATATCACTGATAACATGATAACATGATATCAATGATAACATGATATCAATGATAACATGATAACATGATATCACTGATAACATGATAACATGATATCAATGATAACATGATATCACTGATAACATATCAATGATAACATGATAACATGATATCAATGATAACATGATATCAATGATAACATGATATCACTGATAACATATCAATGATAACATGATAACATGATATCAATGATAACATGATAACATGATAACATGATAACATGATATCAATGATAACATGATATCAATGATAACATGATATCAATGATAACATGATATCGGTGATAACATGATAACATGATATCGGTGATAACATGATAACATGATATCAGTGATAACATGATAACATGATATCACTGATAACATGATATCAATGATAACATGATATCACTGATAACATGATATCAATGATAACATGATAACATGATATCAATGATAACATGATATCACTGCTAACATGATAACATGATATCAATGATAACATGATATCACTGATAACATGATAACATGATATCAATGATAACATGATATCACTGATAACATGATAACATGATATCAATGATAACATGATATCACTGATAACATATCAATGATAACATGATAACATGATATCAATGATAACATGATAACATGATAACATGATAACATGATATCAATGATAACATGATATCAATGATAACATGATATCGGTGATAACATGATAACATGATATCGGTGATAACATGATAACATGATATCAGTGATAACATGATAACATGATATGACTGATAACATGATATCAATGATAACATGATAACATGATATCAATGATAACATGATATCAATGATAACATGATAACATGATAACATGATATCAATGATAACATGATAACATGATATCAATGATAACATGATATCAATGATAACATGATATCAATGATAGCATGATATCAATGATAACATGATATCAATGATATCAACGATAACATGGTAACAATGTCAATTATAACATGATATCATGAATCACTGATATCATGATATCAATGATAACATAATATCAATGATAACATGATAACACGATATCAGTGATAAAATGATATCAGTGATTACATGATAACATGATATCGGTGATAACATGATAACATGATATCAATGATAACATGATATCACTGATAACATAACACGATATCAGTGATAAAATGATATCAGTGATTACATGATAACATGATATCAATGATAACATGATAACATGATATCAATGATAACATGATATCAGTGATAACATGATAACATGATATCAATGATAACATGATAACATGATATCAATGATAACATGATAACATGATATCAATGATAACATGATAACATGATATCAATGATAACATGATATCACTGATAACATGATAACATGATATCAATGATAACATGATATCAATGATAACATGATAACATGATATCACTGATAACATGATAACATGATATCAATGATAACATGATATCACTGATAACATATCAATGATAACATGATAACATGATATCAATGATAACATGATAACATGATAACATGATAACATGATATCAATGATAACATGATATCAATGATAACATGATATCAATGATAACATGATATCGGTGATAACATGATAACATGATATCAGTGATAACATGATAACATGATATCACTGATAACATGATATCAATGATAACATGATAACATGCTATCAATGATAACATGATAACATGATAACATGATATCAATGATAACATGATATCAATGATAACATGATATCAATGATAACATGATAACATGATATCAATGATAACATGATATCAATGATAACATGATAACATGATATCACTGATAACATGATAACATGATATCAATGATAACATGATATCAATGATAACATGATAACATGATATCAATGATAACATGATATCAATGATAACATGATAACATGCTAACAATGATAACATGATATCAATGATAACATGATAACATGCTATCAATGATAACATGATAACATGATATCAATGATAACATAATATCAATGATAACATGATAACATAATATCAATGATAACATGATATCACTGATAACATGATAACATGATATCAATGATAACATGATATCAATGATAACATGATAACATATCAGTGATTACATGATATCACTGATAACATAACATGATATCAACGATAACATGGTAACATGATATCAACGATAATATGGTAACATGATATCAATGATAGCATGATATCAATGATAACATGATAACATGATATCAAGGATAACATGGTAACAATGTCAATTATAACATGATATCATGAATCACTGATATCATGATATCAATGATAACATGATATCGGTGATAACATGATAACATGATATCGGTGATAACATGATATCAGTGATAACATGATAACATGATATCACTGATAACATGATATCAATGATAACATGATATCACTGATAACATGATATCACTGATAACATATCAATGATAACATGATAACATGATATCAATGATAACATGATAACATGATAACATGATAACATGTTAACATGATATCAATGACAACATGATATCAATGATAACATGATATCAATGATAACATGATATCAATGATAACATGATAACATGATATCAATGATAACATGATAACATGATATCACTGATAACATGATAACATGATATCAATGATAACATGATATCAATGATAACATGATAACATGATATCAATGATAACATGATATCAATGATAACATGATAACATGCTAACAATGATAACATGATATCAATGATAACATGATAACATGCTATCAATGATAACATGATAACATGATATCAATGATAACATAATATCAATGATAACATGATAACATAATATCAATGATAACATGATATCACTAATAACATGATAACATGATATCAATGATAACATGATATCAATGATAACATGATAACATATCAGTGATTACATGATATCACTGATAACATAACATGATATCAACGATAACATGGTAACATGATATCAACGATAATATGGTAACATGATATCAATGATAGCATGATATCAATGATAACATGATATCAATGATAGCATGATATCAATGATAACATGATATCAATGATAACATGATAACATGATATCAAGGATAACATGGTAACAATGTCAATTATAACATGATATCATGAATCACTGATATCATGATATCAATGATAACATAATATCAATGATAACATGATAACACGATATCAGTGATAAAATGATATCAGTGATTACATGATAACATGATAACATGATATCAATGATAACATGATATCACTGATAACATGATAACATGATATCAATGATAACATGATATCAACGATAACATGGTAACATGATATCAATGATAGCATGATCGCATGATATCAATGATAACATGATATCAATGATAACATGATAACATGATAACATGATATCGGTGATAACATGATAACATGATATCACTGATAACATGATAACATGATATCAATGATAACATGATAACATGATATCAATGATAACATGATAACATGATATCAACGATAACATGGTAACATGATATCAATGATAGCATGATATCAATGATAACATGATATCAATGATAGCATGATATCAATGATAACATGATAACACGATATCAGTGATAAAATGATATCAGTGATTACATGATATCAATGATAGCATGATATCAATGATAACATGATAACACGATATCAGTGATAAAATGATATCAGTGATTACATGATAACATGATATCGGTGATAACATGATAACATGATATCAATGATAACATGATAACATGATATCAATGATAACATGATATCACTGATAACATGATAACATGATATCAATGATAACATAACACGATATCAGTGATAACATGATATCAGTGATTACATGATATCGGTGATAACATGATATCACTGCTAACATGATAACATGATATCAATGATAACATGATATCACTGATAACATGATAACATGATATCAATGATAACATGATATCAATGATAACATGATAACATGATATTACTGATAACATGATAACATGATATCAATGATAACATGATATCGCTGATAACATATCAATGATAACATGATAACATGATATCAATGATAACATGATAACATGATAACATGATAACATGATAACATGATATCAATGATAACATGATATCAATGATAACATGATATCGGTGATAACATGATAACATGATATCGGTGATAACATGATAACATGATATCAGTGATAACATGATAACATGATATCACTGATAACATGATATCAATGATAACATGATAACATGATATCAATGATAACATGATATCAATGATAACATGATATCAATGATAACATGATAACATGATAACATGATATCAATGATAACATGATATCAATGATAACATGATATCAATGATAACATGATATCAATGATAACATGATAACATGATATCAATGATAACATGATATCACTGATAACATGATAACATGATATCAATGATAACATGATAACATGATATCAATGATAACATGATATCAATGATAACATGATAACATGATATCAATGATAACATGATATCAATGATAACATGATAACATGCTATCAATGATAACATGATATCAATGATAACATGATAACATGCTATCAATGATAACATGATAACATGATATCAATGATAACATAATATCAATGATAACATGATAACATAATATCAATGATAACATGATATCACTGATAACATGATAACATGATATCAATGATAACATGATAACATATCAGTGATTACATGATATCACTGATATCATTACATGATAACATAACATGATATCAACGATAACATGGTAACATGATATCAACGATAACATGGTAACATGATATCAATGATAGCATGATATCAATGATAACATGATATCAATGATAGCATGATATCAATGATAACATGATATCAATGATATCAACGATAACATGGTAACAATGTCAATTATAACATGATATCATGAATCACTGATATCATGATATCAATGATAACATAATATCAATGATAACATGATAACACGATATCAGTGATAAAATGATATCAGTGATTACATGATAACATGATATCGGTGATAACATGATAACATGATATCAATGATAACATGATATCAATGATAACATGATAACATGATATCACTGATAACATGATAACATGATATCAATGATAACATGATAACATGATATCAATGATAACATGATATCACTGATAACATGATAACATGATATCAATGATAACATGATAACATGATATCAACGATAACATGGTAACATGATATCAATGATAGCATGATATCAATGATAACATGATATCAATGATAGCATGATATCAATGATAACATGATATCAATGATAACATGATAACATGATATCAAGGATAACATGGTAACAATGTCAATTATAACATGATATCATGAATCACTGATATCATGATATCAATGATAACATAATATCAATGATAACATGATAACACGATATCAGTGATAAAATGATATCAGTGATTACATGATAACATGATAACATGATAACATGATATCAATGATAACATGATATCACTGATAACATAACACGATATCAGTGATAAAATGATATTACTGATAACATGATAACATGATATCAATGATAACATGATAACATGATATCACTGATAACATGATATCAATGATAACATGATAACATGCTAACAATGATAACATGATATCAATGATAACATGATAACATGCTATCAATGATAACATGATAACATGATAACATGATATCAGTGATAACATGATAACATGATATCACTGATAACATGATATCAATGATAACATGATAACATGCTAACAATGATAACATGATATCAATGATAACATGATAACATGCTATCAATGATAACATGATAACATGATAACATGATATCAATGATAACATGATATCAATGATAACATGATATCAATGATAACATGATAACATGATATCAATGATAACATGATATCAATGATAACATGATAACATGATATCACTGATAACATGATAACATGATATCAATGATAACATGATATCAATGATAACATGATAACATGATATCAATGATAACATGATATCAATGATAACATGATAACATGCTAACAATGATAACATGATATCAATGATAACATGATAACATGCTATCAATGATAACATGATAACATGATATCAATGATAACATAATATCAATGATAACATGATAACATAATATCAATGATAACATGATATCACTGATAACATGATAACATGATATCAATGATAACATGATATCAATGATAACATGATAACATATCAGTGATTACATGATATCACTGATAACATAACATGATATCAACGATAACATGGTAACATGATATCAACGATAATATGGTAACATGATATCAATGATAGCATGATATCAATGATAACATGATAACATGATATCAAGGATAACATGGTAACAATGTCAATTATAACATGATATCATGAATCACTGATATCATGATATCAATGATAACATGATATCGGTGATAACATGATAACATGATATCGGTGATAACATGATATCAGTGATAACATGATAACATGATATCACTGATAACATGATATCAATGATAACATGATATCACTGATAACATGATATCACTGATAACATATCAATGATAACATGATAACATGATATCAATGATAACATGATAACATGATAACATGATAACATGTTAACATGATATCAATGACAACATGATATCAATGATAACATGATATCAATGATAACATGATATCAATGATAACATGATAACATGATATCAATGATAACATGATAACATGATATCACTGATAACATGATAACATGATATCAATGATAACATGATAACATGCTATCAATGATAACATGATAACATGATATCAATGATAACATAATATCAATGATAACATGATAACATAATATCAATGATAACATGATATCACTGATAACATGATAACATGATATCAATGATAACATGATAACATATCAGTGATTACATGATATCACTGATATCATTACATGATAACATAACATGATATCAACGATAACATGGTAACATGATATCAACGATAACATGGTAACATGATATCAATGATAGCATGATATCAATGATAACATGATATCAATGATAGCATGATATCAATGATAACATGATATCAATGATATCAACGATAACATGGTAACAATGTCAATTATAACATGATATCATGAATCACTGATATCATGATATCAATGATAACATAATATCAATGATAACATGATAACACGATATCAGTGATAAAATGATATCAGTGATTACATGATAACATGATATCGGTGATAACATGATAACATGATATCAATGATAACATGATATCAATGATAACATGATAACATGATATCACTGATAACATGATAACATGATATCAATGATAACATGATAACATGATATCAATGATAACATGATATCACTGATAACATGATAACATGATATCAATGATAACATGATAACATGATATCAACGATAACATGGTAACATGATATCAATGATAGCATGATATCAATGATAACATGATATCAATGATAGCATGATATCAATGATAACATGATATCAATGATAACATGATAACATGATATCAAGGATAACATGGTAACAATGTCAATTATAACATGATATCATGAATCACTGATATCATGATATCAATGATAACATAATATCAATGATAACATGATAACATGATATCAATGATAACATAATATCAATGATAACATGATAACATAATATCAATGATAACATGATATCACTGATAACATGATAACATGATATCAATGATAACATGATAACATATCAGTGATTACATGATATCACTGATATCATTACATGATAACATAACATGATATCAACGATAACATGGTAACATGATATCAACGATAACATGGTAACATGATATCAATGATAGCATGATATCAATGATAACATGATATCAATGATAGCATGATATCAATGATAACATGATATCAATGATATCAACGATAACATGGTAACAATGTCAATTATAACATGATATCATGAATCACTGATATCATGATATCAATGATAACATAATATCAATGATAACATGATAACACGATATCAGTGATAAAATGATATCAGTGATTACATGATAACATGATATCGGTGATAACATGATAACATGATATCAATGATAACATGATATCAATGATAACATGATAACATGATATCACTGATAACATGATAACATGATATCAATGATAACATGATAACATGATATCAATGATAACATGATATCACTGATAACA
Organism: Lepturacanthus savala; assembly: GCA_030544235.1. NCBI lineage: Eukaryota > Metazoa > Chordata > Actinopteri > Scombriformes > Trichiuridae > Lepturacanthus > Lepturacanthus savala. The sequence goes on from CM060478.1 coordinate 32,140,541, forward strand.
TGATAACATGATATCAATGATAACATGATAACATGATATCAACGATAACATGGTAACATGATATCAATGATAGCATGATATCAATGATAACATGATATCAATGATAGCATGATATCAATGATAACATGATATCAATGATAACATGATAACATGATATCAAGGATAACATGGTAACAATGTCAATTATAACATGATATCATGAATCACTGATATCATGATATCAATGATAACATAATATCAATGATAACATGATAACACGATATCAGTGATAAAATGATATCAGTGATTACATGATAACATGATAACATGATAACATGATATCAATGATAACATGATATCACTGATAACATAACACGATATCAGTGATAAAATGATATTACTGATAACATGATAACATGATATCAATGATAACATGATAACATGATATCACTGATAACATGATATCAATGATAACATGATAACATGCTAACAATGATAACATGATATCAATGATAACATGATAACATGCTATCAATGATAACATGATAACATGATAACATGATATCAGTGATAACATGATAACATGATATCACTGATAACATGATATCAATGATAACATGATAACATGCTAACAATGATAACATGATATCAATGATAACATGATAACATGCTATCAATGATAACATGATAACATGATAACATGATATCAATGATAACATGATATCAATGATAACATGATATCAATGATAACATGATAACATGATATCAATGATAACATGATATCAATGATAACATGATAACATGATATCACTGATAACATGATAACATGATATCAATGATAACATGATATCAATGATAACATGATAACATGATATCAATGATAACATGATATCAATGATAACATGATAACATGCTAACAATGATAACATGATATCAATGATAACATGATAACATGCTATCAATGATAACATGATAACATGATATCAATGATAACATAATATCAATGATAACATGATAACATAATATCAATGATAACATGATATCACTGATAACATGATAACATGATATCAATGATAACATGATATCAATGATAACATGATAACATATCAGTGATTACATGATATCACTGATAACATAACATGATATCAACGATAACATGGTAACATGATATCAACGATAATATGGTAACATGATATCAATGATAGCATGATATCAATGATAACATGATAACATGATATCAAGGATAACATGGTAACAATGTCAATTATAACATGATATCATGAATCACTGATATCATGATATCAATGATAACATGATATCGGTGATAACATGATAACATGATATCGGTGATAACATGATATCAGTGATAACATGATAACATGATATCACTGATAACATGATATCAATGATAACATGATATCACTGATAACATGATATCACTGATAACATATCAATGATAACATGATAACATGATATCAATGATAACATGATAACATGATAACATGATAACATGTTAACATGATATCAATGACAACATGATATCAATGATAACATGATATCAATGATAACATGATATCAATGATAACATGATAACATGATATCAATGATAACATGATAACATGATATCACTGATAACATGATAACATGATATCAATGATAACATGATATCAATGATAACATGATATCAATGATAACATGATAACATGATATCAATGATAACATGATATCAATGATAACATGATAACATGCTAACAATGATAACATGATATCAATGATAACATGATAACATGCTATCAATGATAACATGATAACATGATATCAATGATAACATAATATCAATGATAACATGATAACATAATATCAATGATAACATGATATCACTAATAACATGATAACATGATATCAATGATAACATGATATCAATGATAACATGATAACATATCAGTGATTACATGATATCACTGATAACATAACATGATATCAACGATAACATGGTAACATGATATCAACGATAACATGGTAACATGATATCAATGATAGCATGATATCAATGATAACATGATATCAATGATAGCATGATATCAATGATAACATGATATCAATGATATCAACGATAACATGGTAACAATGTCAATTATAACATGATATCATGAATCACTGATATCATGATATCAATGATAACATAATATCAATGATAACATGATAACACGATATCAGTGATAAAATGATATCAGTGATTACATGATAACATGATATCGGTGATAACATGATAACATGATATCAATGATAACATGATATCAATGATAACATGATAACATGATATCACTGATAACATGATAACATGATATCAATGATAACATGATAACATGATATCAATGATAACATGATATCACTGATAACATGATAACATGATATCAATGATAACATGATAACATGATATCAACGATAACATGGTAACATGATATCAATGATAGCATGATATCAATGATAACATGATATCAATGATAGCATGATATCAATGATAACATGATATCAATGATAACATGATAACATGATATCAAGGATAACATGGTAACAATGTCAATTATAACATGATATCATGAATCACTGATATCATGATATCAATGATAACATAATATCAATGATAACATGATAACACGATATCAGTGATAAAATGATATCAGTGATTACATGATAACATGATAACATGATAACATGATATCAATGATAACATGATATCACTGATAACATAACACGATATCAGTGATAAAATGATATTACTGATAACATGATAACATGATATCAATGATAACATGATAACATGATATCATTGATAACATGATATCAATGATAACATGATAACATGCTAACAATGATAACATGATATCAATGATAACATGATAACATATCAGTGATTACATGATATCACTGATAACATAACATGATATCAACGATAACATGGTAACATGATATCAACGATAATATGGTAACATGATATCAATGATAGCATGATATCAATGATAACATGATATCAATGATAGCATGATATCAATGATAACATGATATCAATGATAACATGATAACATGATATCAAGGATAACATGGTAACAATGTCAATTATAACATGATATCATGAATCACTGATATCATGATATCAATGATAACATAATATCAATGATAACATGATAACACGATATCAGTGATAAAATGATATCAGTGATTACATGATAACATGATAACATGATATCAATGATAACATGATATCACTGATAACATGATAACATGATATCAATGATAACATGATATCAACGATAACATGGTAACATGATATCAATGATAGCATGATAGCATGATATCAATGATAACATGATATCAATGATAACATGATAACATGATATCGGTGATAACATGATAACATGATATCACTGATAACATGATAACATGATATCAATGATAACATGATAACATGATATCAATGATAACATGATAACATGATATCAACGATAACATGGTAACATGATATCAATGATAGCATGATATCAATGATAACATGATATCAATGATAGCATGATATCAATGATAACATGATAACACGATATCAGTGATAAAATGATATCAGTGATTACATGATATCAATGATAGCATGATATCAATGATAACATGATAACACGATATCAGTGATAAAATGATATCAGTGATTACATGATAACATGATATCGGTGATAACATGATAACATGATATCAATGATAACATGATAACATGATATCAATGATAACATGATATCACTGATAACATGATAACATGATATCAATGATAACATAACACGATATCAGTGATAACATGATATCAGTGATTACATGATATCGGTGATAACATGATATCACTGCTAACATGATAACATGATATCAATGATAACATGATATCACTGATAACATGATAACATGATATCAATGATAACATGATATCAATGATAACATAACATGATATCACTGATAACATGATAACATGATATCAATGATAACATGATATCGCTGATAACATATCAATGATAACATGATAACATGATATCAATGATAACATGATAACATGATAACATGATAACATGATAACATGATATCAATGATAACATGATATCAATGATAACATGATATCGGTGATAACATGATAACATGATATCGGTGATAACATGATAACATGATATCAGTGATAACATGATAACATGATATCACTGATAACATGATATCAATGATAACATGATAACATGATATCAATGATAACATGATATCAATGATAACATGATATCAATGATAACATGATAACATGATAACATGATAACATGATATCAATGATAACATGATATCAATGATAACATGATATCAATGATAACATGATATCAATGATAACATGATAACATGATATCAATGATAACATGATAACATGATATCACTGATAACATGATAACATGATATCAATGATAACATGATAACATGATATCAATGATAACATGATATCAATGATAACATGATAACATGATATCAATGATAACATGATATCAATGATAACATGATAACATGCTATCAATGATAACATGATATCAATGATAACATGATAACATGCTATCAATGATAACATGATAACATGATATCAATGATAACATAATATCAATGATAACATAACATAATATCAATGATAACATGATATCACTGATAACATGATAACATGATATCAATGATAACATGATAACATATCAGTGATTACATGATATCACTGATATCATTACATGATAACATAACATGATATCAACGATAACATGGTAACATGATATCAACGATAACATGGTAACATGATATCAATGATAGCATGATATCAATGATAACATGATATCAATGATAGCATGATATCAATGATAACATGATATCAATGATATCAACGATAACATGGTAACAATGTCAATTATAACATGATATCATGAATCACTGATATCATGATATCAATGATAACATAATATCAATGATAACATGATAACACGATATCAGTGATAAAATGATATCAGTGATTACATGATAACATGATATCGGTGATAACATGATAACATGATATCAATGATAACATGATATCAATGATAACATGATAACATGATATCACTGATAACATGATAACATGATATCAATGATAACATGATAACATGATATCAATGATAACATGATAACATGATATCAATGATAACATGATATCACTGATAACATGATAACATGATATCAATGATAACATGATAACATGATATCAACGATAACATGGTAACATGATATCAATGATAGCATGATATCAATGATAACATGATATCAATGATAGCATGATATCAATGATAACATGATATCAATGATAACATGATAACATGATATCAAGGATAACATGGTAACAATGTCAATTATAACATGATATCATGAATCACTGATATCATGATATCAATGATAACATAATATCAATGATAACATGATAACACGATATCAGTGATAAAATGATATCAGTGATTACATGATAACATGATAACATGATAACATGATATCAATGATAACATGATATCACTGATAACATAACACGATATCAGTGATAAAATGATATTACTGATAACATGATAACATGATATCAATGATAACATGATATCACTGATAACATGATAACATGATATCAATGATAACATGATAACATGATATCAACGATAACATGGTAACATGATATCAATGATAGCATGATAGCATGATATCAATGATAACATGATATCAATGATAACATGATAACATGATATCGGTGATAACATGATAACATGATATCACTGATAACATGATAACATGATATCAATGATAACATGATAACATGATATCAATGATAACATGATAACATGATATCAACGATAACATGGTAACATGATATCAATGATAGCATGATATCAATGATAACATGATATCAATGATAACATGATAACATGATATCACTGATAACATGATAACATGATATCAATGATATCAATGATAACATGATATCAATGATAACATGATAACATGATATCAATGATAACATGATATCACTGATAACATGATAACATGATATCAATGATAACATGATAACATGATATCAACGATAACATGGTAACATGATATCAATGATAGCATGATATCAATGATAACATGATATCAATGATAGCATGATATCAATGATAACATGATATCAATGATAACATGATAACATGATATCAAGGATAACATGGTAACAATGTCAATTATAACATGATATCATGAATCACTGATATCATGATATCAATGATAACATAATATCAATGATAACATGATAACACGATATCAGTGATAAAATGATATCAGTGATTACATGATAACATGATAACATGATAACATGATATCAATGATAACATGATATCACTGATAACATAACACGATATCAGTGATAAAATGATATTACTGATAACATGATAACATGATATCACTGATAACATGATATCACTGATAACATGATAACATGATATCAATGATAACATGATAACATGATATCAACGATAACATGGTAACATGATATCAATGATAGCATGATAGCATGATATCAATGATAACATGATATCAATGATAACATGATAACATGATATCGGTGATAACATGATAACATGATATCAATGATAACATGATATCAATGATAACATGATAACATGATATCACTGATAACATGATAACATGATATCAATGATATCAATGATAACATGATATCAATGATAACATGATAACATGATATCAATGATAACATGATATCACTGATAACATGATAACATGATATCAATGATAACATGATAACATGATATCAACGATAACATGGTAACATGATATCAATGATAGCATGATATCAATGATAACATGATATCAATGATAGCATGATATCAATGATAACATGATATCAATGATAACATGATAACATGATATCAAGGATAACATGGTAACAATGTCAATTATAACATGATATCATGAATCACTGATATCATGATATCAATGATAACATAATATCAATGATAACATGATAACACGATATCAGTGATAAAATGATATCAGTGATTACATGATAACATGATAACATGATAACATGATATCAATGATAACATGATATCACTGATAACATAACACGATATCAGTGATAAAATGATATTACTGATAACATGATAACATGATATCAATGATAACATGATATCACTGATAACATGATAACATGATATCAATGATAACATGATAACATGATATCAACGATAACATGGTAACATGATATCAATGATAGCATGATAGCATGATATCAATGATAACATGATATCAATGATAACATGATAACATGATATCGGTGATAACATGATAACATGATATCACTGATATCAACGATAACATGGTAACAATGTCAATTATAACATGATATCATGAATCACTGATATCATGATATCAATGATAACATAATATCAATGATAACATGATAACACGATATCAGTGATAAAATGATATCTGTGATTACATGATAACATGATATCGGTGATAACATGATAACATGATATCAATGATAACATGATATCACTGATAACATAACACGATATCAGTGATAAAATGATATCAGTGATTACATGATAACATGATATCAATGATAACATGATAACATGATATCAATGATAACATGATATCACTGATAACATGATAACATGATATCAATGATAACATGATAACATGATATCAATGATAACATGATATCACTGATAACATGATAACATGATATCAATGATAACATGATAACATGATATCAACGATAACATGGTAACATGATATCAATGATAGCATGATATCAATGATAACATGATATCAATGATAACATGATAACATGATATCAACGATAACATGGTAACATAATGTCAATTATTACATGATAACATGATATCACTGATATCATGATATCAATGATAACATGATAACATGATATGAGTGATATCATGATATCAACGATAACATGGTAACATGATATCAATAACATGATATAAGTGATAACATGATATAAGTGATAACATGATATCAATAACATGATATACGTGATAACATGATATAAGTGATAACATGATATCAATGATAACATGATATCAATGATAATATGGTAACATGATATCAGTGATAACATCATATCAGTGATAACATAACATGATATCAATAACATATCAGTGATTACGTGATATCAGTGATAACATGATATAAGTGATAACATGATATCAGTGATAACATGATAAAATGATATCAATGATAACATGATATCAATAACATGATAACATGATGTCAATAACATGATAACATGATATCAATGATAACATGATAACATATCAGTGATAACATGACCTCAATGATAACATGATATCAAGGATAACATGGTAACATATCAATGATAACATGATATCAGTGATAAAATGATATCAATGATAACATGATAACATGATATCGGTGATAACATGATAACATGATATCACTGATAACATGATAACATGATATCAATGATAACATGATATCAATGATAACATGATATCAATGATAACATGATAACATGATATAAATGATAACATGATATCAATGATAACATGATAACATGATATCAATGATAACATGATATCAATGATAACATGATAACATGATATCAACGATAACATGGTAACATAATGTCAATTATTACATGATAACATGATATCACTGATATCATGATATCAATGATAACATGATAACATGATATCAATGATAACATGATATCAATGATAACATGATAACATGATATCAATGATAACATGATATCAATGATAACATGATAAAATGCTATCAATGATAACATGATATCAAGGATAACATGATAACATGCTATCAATGATAACATGATAACATGATATCAATGATAACATAATATCAATGATAACATGATATCACTGATAACATGATAACATATCAGTGATTACATGATATCACTGATAACATAACATGATATCAACGATAACATGGTAACATGATATCAACGATAACATGGTAACATGATATCAATGATAGCATGATATCAATGATAACATGATATCAATGATAGCATGATATCAATGATAACATGATATCAATGATATCAACGATAACATGGTAACATGATATCAATGATAGCATGATATCAATGATATCATGAATCACTGTTATCATGATATCAATGATAACATAATATCAATGATAACATGATAACACGATATCAGTGATAAAATGATATCAGTGATTACATGATAACATGATATCGGTGATAACATGATAACATGATATCAATGATAACATGATATCACTGATAACATAACACGATATCAGTGATAAAATGATATCAGTGATAACATGATAACATGATATCAATGATAACATGATAACATGATATCAATGATAACATGATATCACTGATAACATGATAACATGATATCAATGATAACATGATAACATGATATCAACGATAACATGGTAACATGATATCAATGATAGCATGATATCAATGATAACATGATATCAATGATAACATGATAACATGATATCAACGATAACATGGTAACATAATGTCAATTATTACATGATAACATGATATCACTGATATCATGATATCAATGATAACATGATAACATGATATGAGTGATATCATGATATCAACGATAACATGGTAACATGATATCAATAACATGATATAAGTGATAACATGATATAAGTGATAACATGATATCAATAACATGATATACGTGATAACATGATATCAATGATAACATGATATCAATGATAACATGATATAAGTGATAACATCATATCAGTGATAACATGATATCAGTGATAATATGGTAACATGATATCAATGATAACATGATATCAATGTTAACATGATATCAGTGATAACATGATATCAGTGATAATATGGTAACATGATATCAGTGATAACATCATATCAGTAATAACATAACATGATATCAATAACATATCAGTGATTACATGATATCAGTGATAACATGATATAAGTGATAACATGATATCAGTGATAACATGATCAAATGATATCAATGATAACATGGTAACATAATGTCAATTATTACATGATATCACTGATAACATGATAACATGATATCAATGATAACATGATAACATGATATCAACGATAACATGGTAACATGATATCAATGATAGCATGATATCAATGATAACATGATATCAATGATAACATGATAACATGATATCAACGATAACATGGTAACATAATGTCAATTATTACATGATAACATGATATCACTGATATCATGATATCAATGATAACATGATAACATGATATGAGTGATATCATGATATCAAAGATAACATGGTAACATGATATCAATAACATGATATAAGTGATAACATGATATAAGTGATAACATGATATCAATAACATGATATACGTGATAACATGATATAAGTGATAACATGATATCAATGATAACATGATATCAACGATAACATGGTAACATGATATCAATGATAACATGATATCAATGATAACATGATATAAGTGATAACATCATATCAGTGATAACATGATATCAGTGATAATATGGTAACATGATATCAATGATAACATGATATCAATGTTAACATGATATCAGTGATAACATGATATCAGTGATAATATGGTAACATGATATCAGTGATAACATCATATCAGTGATAACATAACATGATATCAATAACATATCAGTAATTACATGATATCAGTGATAACATGATATAAGTGATAACATGATATCAGTGATAACATGATAAAATGATATCAATGATAACATGATATCAATAACATGATAACATGATGTCAATAACATGATAACATGATATCAATGATAACATGATAACATGATATCAGTGATAACATGACATCAATGATAACATGATATCAAGGATAAAATGGTAACATATCAATGATAACATGATATCAGTGATAAAATGATATCAATGATAACATGATAACATGATATCGGTGATAACATGATAACATGATATCACTGATAACATGATAACATGATATCAATGATAACATGATATCAATGATAACATGATATCAATGATAACATGATAACATGATATCAATGATAACATGATATCAATGATAACATGATAACATGATATCACTGATAACATGATAACATGATATCAATGATAACATGATAACATGATATCAACGATAACATGGTAACATGATATCAATGATAGCATGATATCAATGATAACATGATAACACGATATCAGTGATAAAATGATATCAGTGATTACATGATAACATGATATCGGTGATAACATGATAACATGATATCAATGATAACATGATATTGCTGATAACATAACACGATATCAGTGATAAAATGATATCAGTGATAAAATGATATCAGTGATTACATGATAACATGATATCAATGATAACATGATAACATGATAACATGATATCAATGATAACATGATAACATGATATCAATGATAACATGATATCACTGATAACATGATAACATGATATCAATGATAACATGATATCAATGATAACATAACACGATATCAGTGATAACATGATATCAGTGATTACATGATATCGGTGATAACATGATATCACTGCTAACATGATAACATGATATCAATGATAACATGATATCACTGATAACATGATAACATGATATCAATGATAACATGATATCAATGATAACATAACATGATATCACTGATAACATGATAACATGATATCAATGATAACATGATATCACTGATAACATATCAATGATAACATGATAACATGATATCAATGATAACATGATAACATGATAACATGATATCAATGATAACATGATATCAATGATAACATGATATCGGTGATAACATGATAACATGATATCGGTTATAACATGATAACATGATATCAGTGATAACATGATAACAGGATATCACTGATAACATGATATCAATGATAACATGATATCACTGATAACATGATAACATGATATCAATGATAACATGATAACATGATATCACTGATAACATGGTAACATGATATCAATGATAACATGATATCACTGATAACATATCAATGATAACATGATAACATGATATCAATGTTAACATGATATCAGTGATAACATGATATCAGTGATAATATGGTAACATGATATCAGTGATAACATCATATCAGTGATAACATAACATGATATCAATAACATATCAGTGATTACATGATATCAGTGATAACATGATATAAGTGATAACATGATATCAGTGATAACATGATAAAATGATATCAATGATAACATGGTAACATAATGTCAATTATTACATGATAACATGATATCACTGATATCATGATATCAATGATAACATGATAACATGATATGAGTGATATCATGACATCAACGATAACATGGTAACATGATATCAATAACATGATATAAGTGATAACATGATATAAGTGATAACATGATATCAATAACATGATATACGTGATAACATGATATAAGTGATAACATGATATCAATGATAACATGATATCAACGATAACATGGTAACATGATATCAATGATAACATGATATCAATGATAACATGATATCAATGATAACATGATAACATGATATCACTGATAACATGATAACATGATATCAATGATAACATGATAACATGATATCAATGATAACATGATAACATGATATCAATGATAACATGATATCAATGATAACATGATAACATGCTATCAATGATAACATAATATCAATGATAACATGATAACATGATATCATGATATCACTGATAACATGATAACATGATATCAATGATAACATGATATCAATGATAACATGATAACATGATATTGCTGATAACATAACACGATATCAGTGATAAAATGATATCAGTGATAAAATGATATCAGTGATTACATGATAACATGATATCAATGATAACATGATAACATGATAACATGATATCAATGATAACATGATAACATGATATCAATGATAACATGATATCACTGATAACATGATAACATGATATCAATGATAACATGATATCAATGATAACATAACACGATATCAGTGATAACATGATATCAGTGATTACATGATATCGGTGATAACATGATATCACTGCTAACATGATAACATGATATCAATGATAACATGATATCACTGATAACATGATAACATGATATCAATGATAACATGATATCAATGATAACATGATAACATGATAACATGATATCACTGATAACATGATAACATGATATCAATGATAACATGATATCACTGACAACATATCAATGATAACATGATAACATGATAACATGATAACATGATATCAATGATAACATGATATCAATGATAACATGATATCGGTGATAACATGATAACATGATATCGGTGATAACATGATAACATGATATCAGTGATAACATGATAACATGATATCACTGATAACATATCAATGATAACATGATAACATGATAACATGATATCAATGATAACATGATATCAATGATAACATGATATCAATGATAACATGATATCGGTGATAACATGATAACATGATATCGGTGATAACATGATAACATGATATCAGTGATAACATGATAACATGATATCACTGATAACATGATATCAATGATAACATGATAACATGATATCAGTGATAACATGATATCAGTGATTACATGATAACATGATATCGGTGATTACATGATAACACGATATCACTGATAACATATCGGTGATAACATGATAACATGATTTCAGTGATAACATGATATCAGTGATAACATGATATCAATGATAACATGATAACATGATGTCAGTGATAACATGATATCAGTGATTACATGATATCGGTGATAACATGATAACACGATATCACTGATAACATGATATCGGTGATAACATGATAACATGATTTCAGTGATAACATTATATCAGTGATAACATGATATCAATGTTAACATGATATCAGTGATAACATGATATCACTGATAATATGGTAACATGATATCAGTGATAACATCATATCAGTGATAACAAAACATGATATTAATAACATATCAGTGATTACATGATATCAGTGATAACATGATATAAGTGATAACATGATATCAGTCATAACATGATAACATGATATCACTGATATCATATCAATGATAACATGATAACATATGAGTGATATCATGATATCAACGATAACATGGTAACATGATATCAATAACATGATATAAGTGATAACATGATATCAATAACATGATATAAGTGATAACATGATATAAGTGATAATATGATATCAATAACATGATATCAATAACATGATATACGTGATAACATGATATAAGTGATAATATGATATCAATAACATGATATAAGTGATAACATGATATCAGTGATAACATGATAACATGATATCAATGATAACATGATATCACTGATAACATGATAACATGATATCAATGATAACATGATATCAATGATAACATGATAACATGATATCACTGATAACATAACATGATATCAATGATAACATGATATCACTGACAACATATCAATGATAACATGATAACATGATATCAATGATAACATGATAACATGATAACATGATAACATGATATCAATGATAACATGATATCAATGATAACATGATATCGGTGATAACATGATAACATGATATCAGTGATAACATGATAACATGATATCACTGATAACATGATATCAATGATAACATGATATCACTGATAACATGATATCAATGATAACATGATATCAATGATAACATGATATCGGTGATAACATGATAACATGATATCGGTGATAACATGATAACATGATATCAGTGATAACATGATAACATGATATCACTGATAACATGATATCAATGATAACATGATAACATGATATCAGTGATAACATGATATCAGTGATTACATGATAACATGATATCAGTGATAACATGATATCAGTGATTACATGATATCGGTGATAACATGATAACACGATATCACTGATAACATGATATCGGTGATAACATGATAACATGATTTCAGTGATAACATGATATCAGTGATAACATGATATCAATGTTAACATGATATCAGTGATTATATGATAACACGATATCACTGATAACATGATATCGGTGATAACATGATAACATGATTTCAGTGATAACATGATATCAGTGATAACATGATATCAATGTTAACATGATATCAGTGATAACATGATATCACTGATAATATGGTAACATGATATCAGTGATAACATCATATCAGTGATAACATAACATGATATTAATAAGATATCAGTGATTACATGATATCAGTGATAACATGATATAAGTGATAACATGATATCAGTCATAACATGATAACATGATATCACTGATATCATATCAATGATAACATGATAACATATGAGTGATATCATGATATCAACGATAACATGGTAACATGATATCAATAACATGATATAAGTGATAACATGATATCAATAACATGATATAAGTGATAACATGATATAAGTGATAATATGATATCAATAACATGATATCAATAACATGATATACGTGATAACATGATATAAGTGATAATATGATATCAATAACATGATATAAGTGATAACATGATATCAGTGATAACATGATAACATGATATCAATGATAACATGATAACATGATATCAATGATAACATGATATCAGTGATAACATGATAACATGATATCAACGATAACATGGTAACATGATATCAATAACATGATATCAATGATAACATGATATCAACGATAACATAACATGATATGAATGATATCATAACATGATATCAGTGATGACATGATATCAATGATAACATGATATCAATGATAACATGGTAACATGATATCAATGATAACATAACATTATATCAGTGATAACATGATATCAATGATAACATGATAACATGATATCAGTGATAACATGATATCAATGATAACATGGTAACATGATATCAATGATAACATGATAACATGATATCAGTGACATCATGATATCAATGATAACATGATATCAACGATAACATGGTAACATGATATCAATGATAACATGATAACATGATATGAGTGATATCATGATATCAACGATAACATGGTAACATGATATCAATAACATGATATCAATGATAACATGATATCAACGATAACATGGTAACATGATATCAATAACATGATATCAATGATAACATGATATCAATGATAACATGATATCAACGATAACATGATATCAACGATAACATAACATGATATCAATGATATCATAACATGATATCAGTGATGACATGATATCAATGATAACATGATATCAATGATAACATGGTAACATGATATCAATGATAACATAACATTATATCAGTGATAACATGATATCAATGATAACATGATATCAGTGATAACATGATATCAATGATAACATGATATCAATGATAACATGGTAACATGATATCAATGATAACATGATAACATGATATCAGTGATATCATGATATCAATGATAACATGATATCAACGATAACATGGTAACATGATATCAATAACATGATATAAGTGATAACATGATATAAGTGATAACATGATATCAATAACATGATATGTGATAACATGATATCAATAACATGATGTAAGTGATAATATGATATCAATAACATGATATAAGTGATAACATGATATCAATAAAATGATAACATGATATAGTGTTTCAAATGTTTTTATTGTGAAGCATACAGTATATCAAATACACATTTATCTTGGTTCATGGGACAAAAATTAGAAAAATGCACAAAAAAATGAGCAAATAAATACCGTCAGTGCCGTTAACCATTCTTTGAAAGTAGGTGTCTCCGTTTTTTTTTTCCAGTTTTCTCATTTTTCACAGATGGGTGATATTTCTGGGAATATACTACAGTGTCTGGCATTTAGGGAGCAAGTGTTGATATAACTCAGGCTTTCCTTCCATATCTCCTCCATTATCCCCATACCCAATTCTTTTTCCCAGCTTCCTTCATGTAATCTGTATTCAACTGGTCTAGCTCCTGAAATGAATCACATACACTCACCGTCCACTTTATTAGGTACACCATGCTAGTAACGGGTTGGACCCCTTTTGCCTTCAGAACTGCCTCAATTCTCCGTGGCATAGATTCAACAAGGTGCTGGAAGCATTCCTCAGAGAGTTTGGTCCATATTGACATGATGGCATCACACAGTTGGTGCAGATTTGTCGGCTGCACATCCATGATGCGAATCTCCCGTTCCACCACATCCCAAAGATGCTCTATTGGATTGAGATCTGGTGAATGTGGAGGCCATTTGAGTACAGTGAACTCATTGTCATGTTCAAGAAACCAGTCTGAGATGATTCCAGCTTTATGACATGGAGCATTATCCTGCTGAAAGTAGCATCAGAAGTTGGGTACATTGTGGTCATAAAGGGATGGACATGGTCAGCAACAATACTCAGGTAGGCTGTGGCGTTGCCCCACACCATTCCACCACCACCACCAGCCTGAACCGTTGATACAAGGCAGGATGGATCCATGCTTTCATGTTGTTGACGCCAAATTCTGACCCTACCATCCGAATGTCGCAGCAGAAATCGAGACTCATCAGACCAGGCAACGTTTTTCCAATCTCCTACTGTCCAATTTCGATGAGCTTGTGCAAATTGTAGCCTCAGTTTCCTGTTCTTAGCTGAAAGGAGTGGCACCCGGCGTGGTCTTCTGCTGCTGTAGCCCATCTGCCTCAAAGTTGGACTTACTGTGCGTTCAGAGATGCTCTTCTGCCTACCGTGGTTGTAACAGGTGGTTATTTGAGTCACTGTTGCCTTTCTATCAGCTCCAACCGGTCTGGCCATTCTCCTCTGACCTCTGGCATCAACAAGGCATTTCCACCCACAGAACTGCCGCTCACTGGATATTTTTTCTTTTTCGGACCATTCTCTGTAAACCCTAGAGATGGTTGTGCGTGAAAATCCCAGTAGATCAGCAGTTTCTGAAATACTCAGACCAGCCCTTCTGGCACCAACAACCATGCCACGTTCAAAGTCACTCAAATCACCTTTCTTCCCCATACTGATGCTCGGTTTGAACTGCAGGAGATTGTCTTGACCATGTCTACATGCCTAAATGCACTGAGTTGCCGCCATGTGATTGGCTGATTAGAAATTAAGTGTTAATGAGCAGTTGGACAGGTGTACCTAATAAAGTGGCCGGTGAGTGTATAACTGAAATTACATACCTCCTTTTCAAACTGGTCCAGGTGAGTCCTTTCAAAATGTCTGACTTGGAGATATCTAAAAAATTCACTTTTTGACAAACCATATTCTCCTGTAGTTGTTGAAATGATGCAAATGAACCACTAATGTACAGATCACCTACACTGTGCAGTCTGAGTTCTTTCCATCTGTCAAAGCCGCCACTTATAATAGGAGTGAATGATAGACTTGCTGATATTGGGAGTGTAAAGGATAGTTTCCTAGGTTTGACTTGTTTTGATATTTGCGTCCAGATTTGAGTAGTGCTGTGTATAATTGGGTTGTAGCTATAGAGTGATTTTTTTAAGATGGATGCGAGACATTACAATAGCACCAATTGAATAGGGAAAACAATCCTCTCGCTCTATGTCCAGCCAGCTGACGAGTACAACTGTCTCATCTAGCCAGTAGAAGATGCTATCGTTGAAACGAAGGATCATTGAAACGAAAATGGCATTCGGAAAAGCCATACGATTTCCACTTTGAAGAAAGTGAGGAAAGTTTTGATTGTTATTGTCAGAGGCTAGAGCAGTAGTTTGCAGCTAATGGCTTAGACACCATGCAAGAGAAGACCAAAGTGGTGTTTCTTACGGTCGTAGGGAAAAGGGCACATAGCTTGCTAATGGACTTGTGTGCTCCCGCAAAGCCGTCTGAGAAAACATACAAGGATTTGGTGGGACTGTTAGAGAAACACTACATTCCTGAAACCAATTTCATCACGGAAAGATGCAAATTCCATGGAAGAAACCAAAAGGAAAAAGAAACAATAAGTGAGTACATTGCTAGTTTAAGGAAGTTAGCTGCTACTTGCAAGTTTGGAGTTTTTTTAAACGAAAGATTACGTGATAGATTCGTGTGTGGTGTTAGGAGCAATGACATGAGAGATCGCTTGCTCAGCACAGCTCAAAATAAAGAAAGAATTAACATTGGCGCTTGCAGTCGAAAGGGCGTTTGCATTTGAAGTCACAAAGGACAGTGCACAGCGGTTTTCACAGAAAACCTATAAGGCGAATCAAGGGGTTTTTTAAAAAGTAGGCAACTGGACTTTTTCTTTGAGCTTGAAGACGTTTCACCTTTCATCCGAAAGGCTTCTTCAGTTCTAGCCTGATGATGGAAACCAGGAGCTATATCTCTGGATCACAGAGGGTGGAGCTATAGACCACACCTCCCATCCCATAACAAAGGGTCACTTAGGTCACCCTTCAAGGTGTGAATTTGGATGAGAGTCGTTGTGGTAACGACTCTCATTCCAAGTCACACCTTGAATTGGAATGAGAGTCGTTACCACAAGTCGTTGTAGTCACATGATCCAGAGAAAGAGTCCTGCTCTGATGGTGAAGAGCAGTTAAACTTCCTGGGATGAGATCTCAAGGCAGGATGGTATGTAGCAGATAGGTTATGACGCAGTCCCCCTCCTCTGTTCAAAGTAGTAAAACAGAGGAGGGGGACTGCGTCATAACCTATCTGCTACATACACAAAATTTCTGTTACTCACAGATCATAGGCCATTATTAAAAATCTTAGGAACACAAACTGGAGTTCCTACTCTAGCCGCAGCAAGGATGCAAAGGTGGGCTCTAATCTTAGCTGCGTATACCTATGAAATCCAATACAAAAGGTCAGAGCAGCATAGCAATGCTGATGCGTTGTCACGGTTACCTGTGAAGCCTAGTATGAATGTTGCATCTAATCCAGTGTACAGAGGTGCATATCTTGAAGAATTGCCCGTCACCGCTAAAGAGGTAGCTAAAGAAACCGATAAAGACCCTGTGCTGAAGGTAGTTAAGCAACTGGTTTTAACAGGATGGCCTAAACATGTACAAGATGAAGTACTGAAGTCTTATTTTCAGAGAAAGTATGAGCTTACTGTTGAGAATGATTGTCTATTGTGGGGATTACAAGTGGTAGTTCCAGAGAAACTGAAGGATAGACTATTGTCTGAGCTTCATGAACACCACTGGGGCATAGTAAAAATGAAATCCCTTGCAAGGAGTCTCTTCTGGTGGCCTACCTTAGATGAACATATTGAACAAGTGGTGAGTGAGTGTAGTGTTTGTCAGCAACAGCGTAGCATGCCTGCCACTACATGTGTACATACTTGGAAATGGTCTTCTAGTCCCTGGGAGAGAAAACACCTTGATTTTGCTGAAGACCACAAGCAGATGTTCTTAGTAGTGATGGATGCTTATGCTAGATGGCCTGAGATTATTCCTATGCACACCACTACATCAGCGAAAACAGTTGAGGCACTGAGAACCTTATTTTCGGTTTATGGGTTACCAAAAGAAGTCGTTACAGACAACAGACCTCAGTTTGTGTTGCAAGAATTTGAGTCTTTTCTTGCTAAGAATGGAGTGAAACACATAACTTCACCTGCATATTATCCTGCAAGTAATGGTTTAGCTGAGAGACTAGTACAGAATCTTAAATCACTTGCGAAGAACAGAGAACTTGGTGGTATGACATTAGAGCATTGTGTTGCGAACTTTGTGTTTGGTTACAGAAACACACCCCACACAACCACAGGCCACACACCATCTGAGCTGTTTCTAAGGAGACAGGTGCAAACCAGGTTGTCTCTGATTAAACCTGAGTTTTCCCAAAGAATGCAAACCAAGACAAAACCACATCTTCCCCATGTAAGGTTTTTTTCTGTGGGTCAACAGGTTTTCATAAAGAATTACAGGGGAGGGGAGAAATGGTTGAATGGGGTAATACATAGAGTGTTGGGTCCTGTGACTTACAGTGTTGAAGTAAATGGAAAATGTGTGAAAAGACATGTAAACCAAATGTTGAGTACTAAAGCAAACCATGCTCAGTTGACACAAGAGGATTCTTGTGCAATTTTGGACTTTGAGGGGTCCAATACAGAGACTGACATGGAACAGTCTATGCCAGTGGCTGTGGATGAACAACCCACAGCACCTTCACCAATGCCAGTGGTGGAGCGCCATACACGTCCTGTGAGAAACAGACATCCCCCTGTCAGACTGAACTTGTAATCGCAGATATTGAGTTAAAAAAACCTGCCGTGGAAATAGAGCAGAACTATGTGCAGCGTACATGAGTTCATAAATAAACGAGTTTGTGTTTTCTTGCATATTAGCCATCTTGTTCTTCCAGTTGTCTGCTTAAGCAGTTTTTACAAGTGTGCAATACACCACAAAGTCCTTTTCAGCTTTCACAACCAACAAAAAGGGAATCTTACGACCCAGACGAGCAAAGTCTTCAAAGGGGATGTTTCTCTGAGGTTCAGGTTCAGTGTTTGTGTCCAGGATGAGTCCTCATGACCGAGCACAGTAATGCAAAAGTCTATGGTTTAAGTAGGGCCTGTATGATGAGCTGCAGGTGATTCCACTGATCACCTGCTCTGGGGCTTCCCCGGGTGTTTGGCAGGGGCCCGGCCTGCCTTAGGCGTCTGGGGTTTCCTGGGTTGATTGCCAGGGGTTTGAGCGGCTTGGTGGCCTCTGCTGGCAGGTCGGGGCGTGACAGTCTGCTGTTTGTGAGCAGGGGAAACAAACACACGACTGAGGTAAATCCAGATGTTTGCTTATCTTTTGTTTATTCATGGTCAAGTGTTTCATTTCATTGCGTGTTTGTGTGTTTGATTTGCATGGTTGTGTTTTATTAGTTTGCTACCCTTTATGATGTTTATAACTGCATGCTTACTTGGCCTGGTATGACGTCATGTGTGTTGCTATGGACACTTTGGCATGGTGTGAACAGATTCATGCAAACTTTTGGAGATCACAGCTTATTGATGGTTTCAGCAGGGCGATGCCACTGCTGCTTTGTCAGCCTGTAACTGTGTAAATTAGTTATTGCCCTTATTCATTGTGATGGTTTTAACAGCATTTTGTGGAACTGTTTGTGAAAAATATATTCACTGCCCTTTTGTTTTATTATTCAATAAATATTGACTTTTATTTTCAACTGAAACCTTCTGTCTTACTAACCTACCTGTGCAAGGGAACCCTCTTGTCTAAAACTTTGTTGCGGTAGATCTAAATCTTGTGGTGCAAGGCCACAGGTGGCGTTGTCCACAAATTAAGCCAAGACCTTTTAATACACCCGCTGGGTCACAAGTAGTTAAAAGGACATTATGTGACCATTCAGTTTTAAAATATATATAGAGATTATTCAGCCTATATTCACCCCCACAAATAATTATGAGATTGGGTAATATTATCAGAAAACATGGCATTAATTTCCACTGCTACACAGATGACATGCAGCTATACTTATCAATTAAACCCGATCAGATCAGGCTAGTACATAAACTAAGTACCTGTGTTAGAGACATAAAGACCTGGATGTCCATTAATTATCTGTTACTCAACCCTGATAAAACTGAAGTAGGCTAAAAGTGTTAGAGAGTCTCTATCTGAGCAGATAGTCACTCTGGATAATGTGAGGATAGCCTCCAGCACCACAGTTAAAAACCTAGAAGTTTTATTTGAGCCAGACTTATCATTCAAAGCTCATATTAATCATGCCTGTAGAACAGCCTACAATTTGAAATATCCTGTCTAAAAATGACTAATCCATGCGTTTGTTACATCTAGACTAGATTACTGTAACTCCCTATTAGTAGCGTGTGCTAAAAGTTCCCTAAAACGTTTTCAGCTGGTTCAAAATGCAGCGGCTCATTTATTAACAGGAACTAATAGAAGAGAGCACATCAGCCCCATACTCCAAGCCCTTCATTGGCTTCCTGTTGAGTTTAGAATTAAATTTAAAATCCTACTCCTCACTTATAAAACCATTAATGGTATGGACCCCTCTTATCTTAAAGATGCTCTGGTCCCATACCATCCAAACATAACACTTGTCTCTCAGAATGCAGGTCTACTGGTAGTTCCACGGGTCTAAAAAAGTACAGTAGGAACTAGAGCCTTTAGTTACCAAGCCCCTGTTTTATGGAACCAACTCCCAACTGATATTAAAGAGGCCGACACAGTCTGTGCATTTAAGGTTAGACTGAAAACATTCCTGTTCCAAAAGGCCTATGGTCAGGGTAGTTAAAGGTAGACTTAAACCCACAGTTCAGTCTAAGCTGCCCTAGGAGTCAGAATACTGGGGGAAGTACAGTCACTGAGTCCTATCATCTCTGTCTGGCACCATGTACCACTGTCATTAATAAACAGTATCTAGTTTATACTTGGTCTTTACATCACTATTCACCTGGAGTCCTTCTCCCCACTCCCTGAAGACTGAAACATCTTATAGACTAATACATCATCATCAGATGGATATCTGTCTGTCCTGGTTCATCTATAGTCTGTCCGTCCATGGGAGTGGATCTCTCCTTCACTGTGGTCCTCCCCGAGGTTTCTCCTTTTCCCCACTGGGTTTTGGAGTTTTTCCTTGCCGAGAAGGAGGGTCTAGGTCTGGATGTCTGGGTCACTTTGGACTGGATTTTGTGAAGCATTTTGAGACAACTGTGTTGTAAAATTGGGCTATATAAATAAAGTGAATTGAATTGAATTGAACAGCTTATGAGGTTTATCCCCAAATTAAAAAAAAGTCTGCTTAGTAAAAGTAAACACTTTTTTTCAGACAGAAGCGTATTGAGCTGATATTTGAGGACTGAGATTTTGTTGTATTTCTCTGCAGAGGGCTGGGCAGCGTTTTCTGCATCTAGTTTTCATATCTGCTCCTCTAGGTCTGTCTGTTTTTGTTTGTTGCGTTTCTTTTGTGAGGACTGATAAGAAATAATGCATCCTCTTAAATATGCTTCCCACAAGAGAACTGGGGATATGTCATCTTTATCATTTGTTTCAAAAAATATTTCTGAGTCTCCAAATATTCGCAGAAAGTTTTTCTTGTTAGCAACTGTGGATCAAGGATCTAAAGTTTCTTCTCAGCTCAAGCAGCTTCAGTGAAACAGAAATGATCTGAGATTATTATATTGTGATATTTAACATTATTTACCCAAGAAATAAGTTTGCTGTCTAACAGAAAAAAATATTTATTCTAGAGTATACATTATGAGCTTGAGAATGAAACGAATACTCTCTACTGGTTGCATTCAAAATTCTCCACACATCAAATAAATTGGTATTTTTAATAAATGAATTCAGTAAGTTGGAAGCATTGGATTGAGGTGATCGTTGATTTGATGATCTGTCCAGATATATATCACTATTTCTGTGTATTTTGTTCCAAGTAGTACTTTTGCCCACCCTACCCTTATCCCGATGCTCTCCTTAGAGAAAAAACCCTGCAAAAAGAAAAAGCCGTCTCCCAACGGGTCATCCTAGAGTCAAAAATCTGAGGGTGAAAAGCGGCCTCCTCCCAACAGGTCCGGTCTCTCCAACTCTTATCAAAAAACTGTTCTTAATCATCATCCTAAGCCTACAGTAACTGTGTAGCTCGGCAGTTATGTAAACAACCAACAACCTGAATAAATTGTGTTTATATTGATTCTAACAATAACTGGGGAATATTCATATTCAAAAGAGTCTTAGGACACAGTCTTTAGTTCCTCTCCAGATGCCACCATCTAATCCGGGTTGAATGTCTATATGAACCTGAAAAGTTTTATGGAGGAACCATGGAGTAGGGAGAGGTGCTAACACTGTTATCCTCTCAGCAAGAGAGCTATGTCCTAGTTTATCAAGCCAAATGTGGAGGGAATGTCTTCTAACACATTAAGACTAATAACATTGATTGTGGCTTTAACTGTAAACAAAATGCCTGCAAATGGCGTGATTTCTGGTCACCTGTTGGAAGTCAACAGACTCAGTTCATCTCAGGGAATGAGATTTACACATATCTGGACCCTTGTTGTAGTCTCACCATCACCTCACTCTGGTGACCCAAAATGGCGAGTTGCGTATAGGCGCGCTTCTTCTGGGTCCATGAAGAGGCTCTCTGACCCGTTGTGTGTCACCGGTAGTTTAGCAGGATACAGGAGTCCAAACTTGACCCCAGGTTTGTCGCGTAGTATCTTCCTGGCTGGGGGGTCAACCACACCTCCTCCTAGCAACGGGGTCAACGACACCTCCTCCTAGCTACGGGGTCAACGACACCTCCTCCTAGCAACGGGGTCAACGACACCTCCTCCTAGCAACGGGGTCACCCACACCTCCTCCTAGCAGTGGGGTCAACCACACCTCCTCCTAGCAACGGGGTCACCCACACCTCCTCCTAGCAGTGGGGTCAACCACACCTCCTCCTAGCAACGGGGTCACCCACACCTCCTCCTAGCAACGGGGTCACCCACACCTCCTCCTAGCAACGGGGTCAACCACACCTCCTCTTAGCAACGGGGTCACCCACACCTCCTCCTAGCAGTGGAGTCAACCACACCTCCTCCTAACAGTGGGGTCACCCACACCTCCTCCTAGCAACGGGGTCAACGACATCTCCTCCTAGGAACGGGGTCACCCACACCTCCTCCTAGCAACGGGGTCAACGACACCTCCTCCTAGCAGTGGGGTCAACCACACATCCTCCTAGCAACGGGGTCACCCACACCTCCTCCTAGCAGTGGGGTCACCAAAACCTCCTCCTAGGAACGGGGTCACCCACACCTCCTCCTAGCAACGGGGTCAACGACACCTCCTCCTAGCAGTGGGGTCAACCACACATCCTCCTAGCAACGGGGTCACCCACACCTCCTCCTAGCAGTGGGGTCACCAAAACCTCCTCCTAGCAATGGGGTCACCCACACCTCCTCCTAGCAAAAGGGTCAACGACACATCCTCCTAGCAACGGGGTCACCCACACCTCCTCCTAGCAAAAGGGTCAACGACACCTCCTCCTAGCAACGGGGTCACCCACACCTCCTCCTAGCAACGGGGTCAACGACACCTCCTCCTAGCAGTGGGGTCAACCACACCTCCTCCTAGAAACGGGGTCACCCACACCTCCTCCTAGCAACGGGGTCAACGACACCTCCTCCTAGCAGTGGGGTCAACCACACCTCCTCCTAGCAACGGGGTCACCCACACCTCCTCCTAGCAGTGGGGTCACCCAAACCTCCTCCTAGCAACGGGGTCACCCACACCTCCTCCTAGCAGTGGGGTCACCCACACCTCCTCCTAGCAACGGGGTCAACCTCCTCTTAGCAGTGGAGTCAACCACACCTCCTCCTAGCAACAGGGTCACCGACACCTCCTCCTAGCAGTGGGGTCACCCACACCTCCTCCTAGCAACGGGGTCAACGACACCTCCTCCTAGCAACGGGGTCACCAACACCTCCTCCTAGCAACGGGGTCAACAACACCTCCTCCTAGCAGTGGGGTCAACCACACCTCCTCCTAGCAACGGGGTCAACCACACCTCCTCCTAGCAACGGGGTCAACCACACCTCCTCCTAGCAACAGGGTCACCCACACCTCCTCCTAGCAACGGGGTCACCCACACCTCCTCCTAGCAACGGGGTCAACGACACCTCCTCCTAGCAACGGGGTCAACCACACCTCCTCCCAGCAGTGGGGTCACCCACACCTCCTCCTAGCAACGGGGTCACCCACACCTCCTCCTAGCAGTGGGGTCACCCACACCTCCTCCTAGCAACGGTGTCAACCTCCTCTTAGCAGTGGAGTCAAACACACCTCCTCCTAGCAACGGGGTCAGCCACACCTCCTCCTAGCAACGGGGTCACGCACACCTCCTCCTAGCAGTGGGGTCAACGACACCTCCTCCTAGCAACGGGGTCAACCACACCTCCTCCTAGCAACAGGGTCACCCACACCTCCTCCTAGGAGTGGGGTCACCCACACTTCCTCCTAGCAACGGGGTCAACGACACCTCCTCCTAGCAACGGGGTCACCCACACCTCCTCCTAGCAGTGGAGTCAACCACACCTCCTCCTAGCAACGGGGTCACCCACACCTCCTCCTAGCAACGGGGTCACCCACACCTCCTCCTAGCAGTGGGGTCACCCACACCTCCTCCTAGCAACGGGGTCACCCACACCTCCTCCTAGCAGTGGAGTCAACCACACCTCCTCCTAGCAACGGGGTCACCCACACCTCCTCCTAGCAGCGGAATCAAACACACCTCCTCCTAGCAACGGGGTCACCCACACCTCCTCCTAGCAGTGGGGTCAACCACACCTCCTCCTAGCAACGGGGTCACCCACACCTCCTCCTAGCAGTGGGGTCACCCAAACCTCCTCCTAGCAACGGGGTCACCACACCTCCTCCTAGCAGTGGGGTCACCCACACCTCCTCCTAGCAACGGGGTCAACCTCCTCTTAGCAGTGGAGTCAACCACACCTCCTTCTAGCAACGGGGTCACCCACATCTCCTTCTAGCAGTGGAGTCAACCACACCTCCTCCTAGCAACAGGGTCGCCGACACCTCCTCCTAGCAGTGGGGTCACCCACACCTCCTCCTAGCAACGGGGTCAACGACACCTCCTCCTAGCAACGGGGTCACCAACACCTCCTCCTAGCAACAGGGTCAACAACACCTCCTCCTAGCAGTGGGGTCAACCACACCTCCTCCTAGCAACGGGGTCAACCACACCTCCTCCTAGCAACGGGGTCAACCACACCTCCTCCTAGCAACGGGGTCACCCACACCTCCTCCTAGCAACGGGGTCACCCACACCTCCTCCTAGCAACGGGGTCAACGACACCTCCTCCTAGCAACGGGGTCAACCACACCTCCTCCTAGCAACGGGGTCACCCACACCTCCTCCTAGCAACGGGGTCACCCACACCTCCTCCTAGCAACGGGGTCAACGACATCTCCTCCTAGGAACGGGGTCACCCACACCTCCTCCTAGCAACGGGGTCAACGACACCTCCTCCTAGCAGTGGGGTCAACCACACATCCTCCTAGCAACGGGGTCACCCACACCTCCTCCTAGCAGTGGGGTCACCAAAACCTCCTCCTAGGAACGGGGTCACCCACACCTCCTCCTAGCAACGGGGTCAACGACACCTCCTCCTAGCAGTGGGGTCAACCACACATCCTCCTAGCAACGGGGTCACCCACACCTCCTCCTAGCAGTGGGGTCACCAAAACCTCCTCCTAGCAATGGGGTCACCCACACCTCCTCCTAGCAAAAGGGTCAACGACACCTCCTCCTAGCAACGGGGTCACCCACACCTCCTCCTAGCAAAAGGGTCAACGACACCTCCTCCTAGCAACGGGGTCACCCACACCTCCTCCTAGCAACGGGGTCAACGACACCTCCTCCTAGCAGTGGGGTCAACCACACCTCCTCCTAGAAACGGGGTCACCCACACCTCCTCCTAGCAACGGGGTCAACGACACCTCCTCCTAGCAGTGGGGTCAACCACACCTCCTCCTAGCAACGGGGTCACCCACACCTCCTCCTAGCAGTGGGGTCACCCAAACCTCCTCCTAGCAACGGGGTCACCCACACCTCCTCCTAGCAGTGGGGTCACCCACACCTCCTCCTAGCAACGGGGTCAACCTCCTCTTAGCAGTGGAGTCAACCACACCTCCTCCTAGCAACAGGGTCACCGACACCTCCTCCTAGCAGTGGGGTCACCCACACCTCCTCCTAGCAACGGGGTCAACGACACCTCCTCCTAGCAACGGGGTCACCAACACCTCCTCCTAGCAACGGGGTCAACAACACCTCCTCCTAGCAGTGGGGTCAACCACACCTCCTCCTAGCAACGGGGTCAACCACACCTCCTCCTAGCAACGGGGTCAACCACACCTCCTCCTAGCAACAGGGTCACCCACACCTCCTCCTAGCAACGGGGTCACCCACACCTCCTCCTAGCAACGGGGTCAACGACACCTCCTCCTAGCAACGGGGTCAACCACACCTCCTCCCAGCAGTGGGGTCACCCACACCTCCTCCTAGCAACGGGGTCACCCACACCTCCTCCTAGCAGTGGGGTCACCCACACCTCCTCCTAGCAACGGTGTCAACCTCCTCTTAGCAGTGGAGTCAAACACACCTCCTCCTAGCAACGGGGTCAGCCACACCTCCTCCTAGCAACGGGGTCACGCACACCTCCTCCTAGCAGTGGGGTCAACGACACCTCCTCCTAGCAACGGGGTCAACCACACCTCCTCCTAGCAACAGGGTCACCCACACCTCCTCCTAGGAGTGGGGTCACCCACACTTCCTCCTAGCAACGGGGTCAACGACACCTCCTCCTAGCAACGGGGTCACCCACACCTCCTCCTAGCAGTGGAGTCAACCACACCTCCTCCTAGCAACGGGGTCACCCACACCTCCTCCTAGCAACGGGGTCACCCACACCTCCTCCTAGCAGTGGGGTCACCCACACCTCCTCCTAGCAACGGGGTCACCCACACCTCCTCCTAGCAGTGGAGTCAACCACACCTCCTCCTAGCAACGGGGTCACCCACACCTCCTCCTAGCAGCGGAATCAAACACACCTCCTCCTAGCAACGGGGTCACCCACACCTCCTCCTAGCAGTGGGGTCAACCACACCTCCTCCTAGCAACGGGGTCACCCACACCTCCTCCTAGCAGTGGGGTCACCCAAACCTCCTCCTAGCAACGGGGTCACCACACCTCCTCCTAGCAGTGGGGTCACCCACACCTCCTCCTAGCAACGGGGTCAACCTCCTCTTAGCAGTGGAGTCAACCACACCTCCTTCTAGCAACGGGGTCACCCACATCTCCTTCTAGCAGTGGAGTCAACCACACCTCCTCCTAGCAACAGGGTCACCGACACCTCCTCCTAGCAGTGGGGTCACCCACACCTCCTCCTAGCAACGGGGTCAACGACACCTCCTCCTAGCAACGGGGTCACCAACACCTCCTCCTAGCAACAGGGTCAACAACACCTCCTCCTAGCAGTGGGGTCAACCACACCTCCTCCTAGCAACGGGGTCAACCACACCTCCTCCTAGCAACGGGGTCAACCACACCTCCTCCTAGCAACGGGGTCACCCACACCTCCTCCTAGCAACGGGGTCACCCACACCTCCTCCTAGCAACGGGGTCAACGACACCTCCTCCTAGCAACAGGGTCACCCACACCTCCTCCCAGCAGTGGGGTCACCCACACCTCCTCCTAGCAATGGGGTCACCCACACCTCCTCCTAGCAGTGGGGTCACCCACACCTCCTCCTCGCAACGGGGTCAACCTCCTCTTAGCAGTGGAGTCAAACACACCTCCTCCTAGCAACGGGGTCACCCACACCTCCTCCTAGCAAGGGGGTCACGCACACCTCCTCCTAGCAGTGGGGTCAACCACACCTCCTCCTAGCAACAGGGTCACCCACACCTCCTCCTAGGAGTGGGGTCACCCACACCTCCTCCTAGCAACGGGGTCAACGACACCTCCTCCTAGCAACGGGGTCACCAACACCTCCTCCTAGCAACAGGGTCAACAACACCTCCTCCTAGCAGTGGGGTCAACCACACCTCCTCCTAGCAACGGGGTCAACGACACCTCCTCCTAGCAACGGGGTCACCCACACCTCCTCCTAGCAATGGAGTCAACCACACCTCCTCCTAGCAACGGGGTCACCCACACCTCCTCCTAGCAGTGGGGTCACCCACACCTCCTCCTAGAAACGGGGTCACACACACCTCCTCCTAGCAGTGGGGTCACCCACACCTCCTCTTAGCAGTGGGGTTACCCCCACCTCCTCCTAGCAGTGGGGTCACCAAAAACTCCTCCTAGCAATGGGGTCACCCACACCTCCTCCTAGCAAAAGGGTCAACGACACCTCCTCCTAGCAACAGGGTCACCCACACCTCCTCCTAGCAGTGGAGTCAACCACACCTCCTTCTAGCAGTGGAGTCAACCACACCTCCTCCTAGCAACGGGGTCACCCACACCTCCTCCTAGCAGCGGAATCAACCACACCTCCTCCTAGCAACGGGGTCACCCACACCTCCTCCTAGCAGTGGGGTCACCCACACCTCCTCCTAGCAATGGGGTCAACGACACCTCCTCCTAGCAACGGGGTCACCCACACCTCCTCCTAGCAACGGGGTCACACACACCTCCTCCTAGCAGTGGGGTCACCCACACCTCCTCTTAGCAGTGGGGTCACCCCCACCTCCTCCTAGCAGTGGGGTCAACCACACCTCCTCCTAGAAACGGGGTCAACGACACCTCCTCCTAGAAGTGGGGTCAACCACACCTCCTCCTAGCAGTGGGGTCACCCACACCTCCTCCTAGCAACGGGGTCACCCACACCTCCTCCTAGCAGTGGAGTCAACCACACCTCCTCATAGCAACGGGGTCACCCACACCTCCTCCTAGCAGTGGGGTCAACCACACCTCCTCCTAGCAACGGGGTCAACCTCCTCTTAGCAGTGGGGTCACCCACACCTCCTCCTAGCAACGGGGTCACCCACACCTCCTCCTAGCAGTGGAGTCAACCACACCTCCTCCTAGCAACGGGGTCACCCACACCTCCTCCTAGCAGCGGAATCAAACACACCTCCTCCTAGCAACGGGGTCACCCACACCTCCTCCTAGCAGTGGGGTCACCCACACCTCCTCCTAGCAGTGGGGTCACCCACACCTCCTCTTAGCAGTGGGGTCACCCCCACCTCCTCCTAGCAGTGGGGTCACCCACACCTCCTCCTAGCAGTGGGGTCACCAAAAACTCCTCCTATCAATGGGGTCACCCACACCTCCTCCTAGCAAAAGGGTCAACGACACCTCCTCCTAGCAACAGGGTCACCCACACCTACTCCTAGC
The DNA here is from genome assembly GCA_030544235.1 of Lepturacanthus savala. Taxonomy (NCBI): domain Eukaryota; kingdom Metazoa; phylum Chordata; class Actinopteri; order Scombriformes; family Trichiuridae; genus Lepturacanthus; species Lepturacanthus savala. The sequence goes on from CM060478.1 coordinate 32,172,532, forward strand.
AGTGGAGTCAACCACACCTCCTCCTAGCAACGGGGTCACCCACACCTCCTCCTAGCAGCGGAATCAACCACACCTCCTCCTAGCAACGGGGTCACCCACACCTCCTCCTAGCAGTGGGGTCACCCACACCTCCTCCTAGCAATGGGGTCAACGACACCTCCTCCTAGCAACGGGGTCACCCACACCTCCTCCTAGCAACGGGGTCACACACACCTCCTCCTAGCAGTGGGGTCACCCACACCTCCTCTTAGCAGTGGGGTCACCCCCACCTCCTCCAGGCAGTGGGGTCAACCACACCTCCTCCTAGAAACGGGGTCAACGACACCTCCTCCTAGAAGTGGGGTCAACCACACCTCCTCCTAGCAGTGGGGTCACCAAAACCTCCTCCTAGGAACGGGGTCACCCACACCTCCTCCTAGCAACGGGGTCAACGACACCTCCTCCTAGCAGTGGGGTCAACCACACATCCTCCTAGCAACGGGGTCACCCACACCTCCTCCTAGCAGTGGGGTCACCAAAACCTACTCCTAGCAATGGGGTCACCCACACCTCCTCCTAGCAAAAGGGTCAACGACACCTCCTCCTAGCAACGGGGTCACCCACACCTCCTCCTAGAAACGGGGTCACCCACACCTCCTCCTAGCAACGGGGTCAACCACACCTCCTCCTAGCAGTGGGGTCAACCACACCTCCTCCTAGCAACGGGGTCACCCACACCTCCTCCTAGCAGTGGGGTCACCCAAACCTCCTCCTAGCAACGGGGTCACCCACACCTCCTCCTAGCAGTGGGGTCACCCACACCTCCTCCTAGCAACGGGGTCAACCTCCTCTTAGCAGTGGAGTCAACCACACCTCCTCCTAGCAACAGGGTCACCGACACCTCCTCCTAGCAGTGGGGTCACCCACACCTCCTCCTAGCAACGGGGTCAACGACACCTCCTCCTAGCAACGGGGTCACCAACACCTCCTCCTAGCAACGGGGTCAACAACACCTCCTCCTAGCAGTGGGGTCAACCACACCTCCTCCTAGCAACGGGGTCAACCACACCTCCTCCTAGCAACGGGGTCACCCACACCTCCTCCTAGCAACGGGGTCACCCAAACCTCCTCCTAGCAACGGGGTCACCCACACCTCCTCCTAGCAGTGGGGTCACCCACACCTCCTCCTAGCAACGGGGTCAACCTCCTCTTAGCAGTGGAGTCAACCACACCTCCTCCTAGCAACAGGGTCACCCACACCTCCTCCTAGCAACGGGGTCAACGACACCTCCTCCTAGCAACGGGGTCACCAACACCTCCTCCTAGCAACGGGGTCAACAACACCTCCTCCTAGCAGTGGGGTCAACCACACCTCCTCCTAGCAACGGGGTCAACCACACCTCCTCCTAGCAACGGGGTCACCCACACCTCCTCCTAGCAACGGGGTCACCCACACCTCCTCCTAGCAACGGGGTCAACGACACCTCCTCCTAGCAACGGGGTCAACCACACCTCCTCCTAGCAACAGGGTCACCCACACCTCCTCCCAGCAGTGGGGTCACCCAAACCTCCTCCTAGCAATGGGGTCACCCACACCTCCTCCTAGCAAAAGGGTCAACGACACCTCCTCCTAGCAACGGGGTCACCCACACCTCCTCCTAGAAACGGGGTCACCCACACCTCCTCCTAGCAACGGGGTCAACCACACCTCCTCCTAGCAGTGGGGTCAACCACACCTCCTCCTAGCAACGGGGTCACCCACACCTCCTCCTAGCAGTGGGGTCACCCAAACCTCCTCCTAGCAACGGGGTCACCCACACCTCCTCCTAGCAGTGGGGTCACCCACACCTCCTCCTAGCAACGGGGTCAACCTCCTCTTAGCAGTGGAGTCAACCACACCTCCTCCTAGCAACAGGGTCACCGACACCTCCTCCTAGCAGTGGGGTCACCCACACCTCCTCCTAGCAACGGGGTCAACGACACCTCCTCCTAGCAACGGGGTCACCAACACCTCCTCCTAGCAACGGGGTCAACAACACCTCCTCCTAGCAGTGGGGTCAACCACACCTCCTCCTAGCAACGGGGTCAACCACACCTCCTCCTAGCAACGGGGTCACCCACACCTCCTCCTAGCAACGGGGTCACCCACACCTCCTCCTAGCAACGGGGTCAACGACACCTCCTCCTAGCAACGGGGTCACCCACACCTCCTCCTAGCAACGGGGTCACCCACACCTCCTCCTAGCAGTGGGGTCACCCAAACCTCCTCCTAGCAACGGGGTCACCCACACCTCCTCCTAGCAGTGGGGTCACCCACACCTCCTCCTAGCAACGGGGTCAACCTCCTCTTAGCAGTGGAGTCAACCACACCTCCTCCTAGCAACAGGGTCACCCACACCTCCTCCTAGCAACGGGGTCAACGACACCTCCTCCTAGCAACGGGGTCACCAACACCTCCTCCTAGCAACGGGGTCAACAACACCTCCTCCTAGCAGTGGGGTCACCCACACCTCCTCCTAGCAACGGGGTCACCCACACCTCCTCCTAGCAACGGGGTCAACGACACCTCCTCCTAGCAACGGGGTCAACCACACCTCCTCCTAGCAACAGGGTCACCCACACCTCCTCCCAGCAGTGGGGTCACCCAAACCTCCTCCTAGCAACGGGGTCACCCACACCTCCTCCTAGCAGTGGGGTCACCCACACCTCCTCCTAGCAACGGGGTCAACCTCCTCTTAGCAGTGGAGTCAAACACACCTCCTCCTAGCAACGGGGTCACCCACACCTCCTCCTAGCAACGGGGTCACGCACACCTCCTCCTAGCAGTGGGGTCAACGACACCTCCTCCTAGCAACGGGGTCAACCACACCTCCTCCTAGCAACAGGGTCACCCACACCTCCTCCCAGCAGTGGGGTCACCCAAACCTCCTCCTAGCAACGGGGTCACCCACACCTCCTCCTAGCAGTGGGGTCACCCACACCTCCTCCTAGCAACGGGGTCAACCTCCTCTTAGCAGTGGAGTCAAACACACCTCCTCCTAGCAACGGGGTCACCCACACCTCCTCCTAGCAACGGGGTCACGCACACCTCCTCCTAGCAGTGGGGTCAACGACACCTCCTCCTAGCAACGGGGTCAACCACACCTCCTCCTAGCAACAGGGTCACCCACACCTCCTCCTAGGAGTGGGGTCACCCACACTTCCTCCTAGCAACGGGGTCAACGACACCTCCTCCTAGCAACGGGGTCACCCACACCTCCTCCTAGCAGTGGAGTCAACCACACCTCCTCCTAGCAACGGGGTCACCCACACCTCCTCCTAGCAACGGGGTCACCCACACCTCCTCCTAGCAGTGGGGTTACCCACACCTCCTCCTAGCAACGGGGTCACCCACACCTCCTCCTAGCAGCGGAATCAAACACACCTCCTCCTAGCAACGGGGTCACCCACACCTCCTCCTAGCAGTGGGGTCAACCACACCTCCTCCTAGCAACGGGGTCACCCACACCTCCTCCTAGCAGTGGGGTCACCCAAACCTCCTCCTAGCAACGGGGTCACCCACACCTCCTCCTAGCAGTGGGGTCACCCACACCTCCTCCTAGCAACGGGGTCAACCTCCTCTTAGCAGTGGAGTCAACCACACCTCCTCCTAGCAACGGGGTCACCCACATCTCCTTCTAGCAGTGGAGTCAACCACACCTCCTCCTAGCAACAGGGTCACCGACACCTCCTCCTAGCAGTGGGGTCACCCACACCTCCTCCTAGCAACGGGGTCAACGACACCTCCTCCTAGCAACGGGGTCAACAACACCTCCTCCTAGCAACGGGGTCAACAACACCTCCTCCTAGCAACGGGGTCAACCACACCTCCTCCTAGCAACGGGGTCAACCACACCTCCTCCTAGCAACGGGGTCACCCACACCTCCTCCTAGCAACGGGGTCACCCACACCTCCTCCTAGCAACGGGGTCAACGACACCTCCTCCTAGCAACGGGGTCAACCACACCTCCTCCTAGCAACAGGGTCACCCACACCTCCTCCCAGCAGTGGGGTCACCCACACCTCCTCCTAGCAACGGGGTCACCCACACCTCCTCCTAGCAGTGGGGTCACCCACACCTCCTCCTAGCAAAGGGGTCAACCTCCTCTTAGCAGTGGAGTCAAACACACCTCCTCCTAGCAACGGGGTCACCCACACCTCCTCCTAGCAACGGGGTCACGCACACCTCCTCCTAGCAGTGGGGTCAACGACACCTCCTCCTAGCAACGGGGTCAACCACACCTCCTCCTAGCAACAGGGTCACCCACACCTCCTCCTAGGAGTGGGGTCACCCACACTTCCTCCTAGCAACGGGGTCAACGACACCTCCTCCTAGCAACGGGGTCACCCACACCTCCTCCTAGCAGTGGGGTCAACCACACCTCCTCCTAGCAACGGGGTCAACCTTCTCTTAGCAGTGGGGTCACCCACACCTCCTCCTAGCAACGGGGTCACCCACACCTCCTCCTAGCAGTGGAGTCAACCACACCTCCTCCTAGCAACGGGGTCACCCACACCTCCTCCTAGCAGCGGAATCAAACACACCTCCTCCTAGCAACGGGGTCACCCACACCTCCTCCTAGCAGTGGGGTCACCCACACCTCCTCCTAGAAACGGGGTCACACACACCTCCTCCTAGCAGTGGGGTCACCCACACCTCCTCTTAGCAGTGGGGTCACCCCCACCTCCTCCTAGGAGTGGGGTCACCCACACCTCCTCCTAGCAGTGGGGTCACCAAAAACTCCTCCTAGCAATGGGGTCACCCACACCTCCTCCTAGCAAAAGGGTCAACGACACCTCCTCCTAGCAACAGGGTCACCCACACCTCCTCCTAGCAGTGGAGTCAACCACACCTCCTCCTAGCAACGGGGTCACCCACACCTCCTCCTAGCAGCGGAATCAACCACACCTCCTCCTAACAACGGGGTCACCCACACCTCCTCCTAGCAGTGGGGTCACCCACACCTCCTCCTAGCAATGGGGTCAACGACACATCCTCCTAGCAACGGGGTCACACACACCTCCTCCTAGCAACGGGGTCACACACACCTCCTCCTAGCAGTGGGGTCACACACACCTCCTCTTAGCAGTGGGGTCACCCCCACCTCCTCCTAGCAGTGGGGTGACCCACACCTCCTCCTAGCAACGGGGTCAACGACACCTCCTCCTAGCAACGGGGTCACCCACACCTCCTCCTAGCAACGGGGTCAACGACACCTCCTCCTAGCAACGGGGTCAACCACACCTCCTCCTAGCAACAGGGTCACCCACACCTCCTCCCAGCAGTGGGGTCACCCACACCTCCTCCTAGCAACGGGGTCACCCACACCTCCTCCTAGCAGTGGGGTCACCCACACCTCCTCCTAGCAAAGGGGTCAACCTCCTCTTAGCAGTGGAGTCAAACACACCTCCTCCTAGCAACGGGGTCACCCACACCTCCTCCTAGCAACGGGGTCACGCACACCTCCTCCTAGCAGTGGGGTCAACGACACCTCCTCCTAGCAACGGGGTCAACCACACCTCCTCCTAGCAACAGGGTCACCCACACCTCCTCCTAGGAGTGGGGTCACCCACACTTCCTCCTAGCAACGGGGTCAACGACACCTCCTCCTAGCAACGGGGTCACCCACACCTCCTCCTAGCAGTGGGGTCAACCACACCTCCTCCTAGCAACGGGGTCAACCTTCTCTTAGCAGTGGGGTCACCCACACCTCCTCCTAGCAACGGGGTCACCCACACCTCCTCCTAGCAGTGGAGTCAACCACACCTCCTCCTAGCAACGGGGTCACCCACACCTCCTCCTAGCAGCGGAATCAAACACACCTCCTCCTAGCAACGGGGTCACCCACACCTCCTCCTAGCAGTGGGGTCACCCACACCTCCTCCTAGAAACGGGGTCACACACACCTCCTCCTAGCAGTGGGGTCACCCACACCTCCTCTTAGCAGTGGGGTCACCCCCACCTCCTCCTAGGAGTGGGGTCACCCACACCTCCTCCTAGCAGTGGGGTCACCAAAAACTCCTCCTAGCAATGGGGTCACCCACACCTCCTCCTAGCAAAAGGGTCAACGACACCTCCTCCTAGCAACAGGGTCACCCACACCTCCTCCTAGCAGTGGAGTCAACCACACCTCCTCCTAGCAACGGGGTCACCCACACCTCCTCCTAGCAGCGGAATCAACCACACCTCCTCCTAACAACGGGGTCACCCACACCTCCTCCTAGCAGTGGGGTCACCCACACCTCCTCCTAGCAATGGGGTCAACGACACATCCTCCTAGCAACGGGGTCACACACACCTCCTCCTAGCAACGGGGTCACACACACCTCCTCCTAGCAGTGGGGTCACACACACCTCCTCTTAGCAGTGGGGTCACCCCCACCTCCTCCTAGCAGTGGGGTGACCCACACCTCCTCCTAGCAACGGGGTCAACGACACCTCCTCCTAGCAACGGTGTCACCCACAGCTCCTCCTAGCAGTGGAGTCAACCACACCTCCTCCTAGCAACGGGGTCACCCACACCTCCTCCTAGCAGTGGGGTCAACCACACCTCCTCCTAGCAACGGGGTCAACCTCCTCTTAGCAGTGGGGTCACCCACACCTCCTCCTAGCAACGGGGTCACCCACACCTCCTCCTAGCAGTGGAGTCAACCACACCTCCTCCTAGCAACAGGGTCACCGACACCTCCTAGTAGTGGGGTCACCCACACCTCCTCCTAGCAACGGGGTCACCCACACCTCCTCCTAGCAACGGGGTCAACGACACCTCCTCCTAGCAACGGGGTCAACCTCCTCTTAGCAGTGGAGTCAAACACACCTCCTCCTAGCAACAGGGTCACCCACACCTCCTCCTAGCAACCGGGTCAACGACACCTCCTCCTAGCAACGGGGTCACCCACACCTCCTCCTAGCAACGGGGTCACGCACACCTCCTCCTAGCAGTGGGGTCAACGAAACCTCCTCCTAGCAACGGGGTCAACCACACCTCCTCCTAGCAACAGGGTCACCCACACCTCCTCCTAGGAGTGGGGTCACCCACACTTCCTCCTAGCAACGGGGTCAACGACACCTCCTCCTAGCAACGGGGTCACCCACACCTCCTCCTAGCAACGGGGTCACGCACAACTCCTCCTAGCAGTGTGGTCAATGACACCTCCTCCTAGCAGTGGGGTCAACCACACCTCCTCCTAGCAACGGGGTCACCCACACCTCCTCCTAGCAGCGGGGTCACCCACACCTCCTCCTAGCAACGGGGTCAACCTCCTCTTAGCAGTGGAGTCAACCACACCTCCTCCTAGCAACGGGGTCACCCACACCTCCTCCTGGCAGTGGGGTCACCCACACCTCCTCCTAGCAACGGGGTCACCCACACCTCCTCTTAGCAACGGGGTCACCCACACCTCCTCCTAGCAACGGGGTCACCCACAACTCCTCCTAGCAGTGGGGTCAACGACACCTCCTTCTAGCAACGGGGTCAACCACACCTTCTCCGAGCAACAGGGTCACCCACACCTCCTCCTAGCAGTGGGGTCACCCACACCTCCTCCTAGCAACGGGGTCAACCTCCTCTTAGCAGTGGGGTCACCCACACCTCCTCTTAGCAGTGGGGTCACCCCCACCTCCTCATAGAAACGGGATCACCCACACCTCCTCCTAGCAACGGGGTCAACGACACCTCCTCCTAGCAGTGGGGTCAACCACACCTCCTCCTAGCAACGGGGTCACCCACACCTCCTCCTAGCAGTGGGGTCAACCACACCTCCTCCTAGCAACGGGGTCACCCACACCTCCTCCTAGCAGTGGGGTCACCCACACCTCCTCCTAGCAACGGGGTCAACCTCCTCTTAGCAGTGGAGTCAACCACACCTCCTCCTAGCAACGGGGTCACCCACACCTCCTCCTAGCAGTGGGGTCACCCACACCTCCTCCTAGCAACGGGGTCACCCACACCTCCTCCTAGCAACGGGGTCACGCACACCTCCTCCTAGCAGTGGGGTCAACGACACCTCCTCCTAGCAACGGGGTCAACCACACCTCCTCCTAGCAACAGGGTCACCCACACCTCCTCCTAGGAGTGGGGTCACCCACAACTCCTAGCAGTGGGGTCAACGACACCTCCTCCTAGCAACGGGGTCAACCACACCTTCTCCGAGCAACAGGGTCACCCACACCTCCTCCTAGCAGTGGGGTCACCCACACCTCCTCCTATCAACGGGGTCACCCACACCTCCTCCTAGCAACGGGGTCAACCTCCTCTTAGCAGTGGGGTCACCCACACCTCCTCCTAGCAACGGGGTCACCCACACCTCCTCCTAGCAACGGGGTCAACGACACCTCCTCCTACCAACGGGGTCACCCACACCTCCTCCTAGCAGTGGAGTCAACCACACCTCCTCCTAGCAATGGGGTCACCCACACCTCCTCCTAGCAGTGGGGTCACCCACAACTCCTTCTAGCAACGGGGTCAACCTCCTCTTAGCAGTGGGGTCACCCACACCCCCTCTTAGCAGTGGGGTCACCCCCACCTCCTCCTAGCAGTGGGGTCACCCACACCTCCTCCTAGCAACGGGGTCAACGACACCTCCTCCTAGCAACGGGGTCACCCACACCTCCTCCTAGCCGTGGGGTCACCCACACCTCCTCCTAGCAACGGGGTCAACGACACCTCCTCCTAGCAGTGGGGTCAACCTCCTCTCAGCAGTGGAGTCAACCACACCTCCTCCTAGCAACGGGGTCACCCACACCTCCTCCTAGCAAACGGGTCAACAACACCTCCTCCTAGCAACGGGGTCACCCACACCCACACCTCCTCCTAGCAACGGGGTCACGCACACCTCCTCCTAGCAGTGGGGTCAACGACACCTCCTCCTAGCAACGGGGTCAACCACACCTCCTCCTAGCAACAGGGTCACCCACACCTCCTCCTAGGAGTGGGGTCACCCACACTTCCTCCTAGCAGTGGGGTCAACGACACCTCCTCCTAGCAGTGGGGTCAACCACACCTCGTCCTAGCAACGGGGTCACCCACACCTCCTCCTAGCAGTGGGGTCACCCAAACCTCCTCCTAGCAAAGGGGTCACCCACACCTCCTCCTAGCAGTGGAGTCAACCACACCTCCTCCTAGCAATGGGGTCACCCACACCTCCTCCTAGCAGTGGGGTCACCCACAACTCCTTCTAGCAACGGGGTCAACCTCCTCTTAGCAGTGGGGTCACCCACACCCCCTCTTAGCAGAGGGGTCACCCCCACCTCCTCCTAGCAGTGGGGTCACCCACACCTCCTCCTAGCAACGGGGTCAACCTCCTCTTAGCAGTGGTGTCACCTACACCTCCTCTTAGCAGTGGGGTCACCCACACCTCCTCCTAGCAGTGGGGTCACCCAAACCTCCTCCTAGCAACGGGGTCACCCACACCTCCTCCTAGCAACGGGGTCAACGACACCTCCTCCTAGCAACGGGGTCACCCACACCTCCTCCTAGCCGTGGGGTCACCCACACCTCCTCCTAGCAACGGGGTCAACGACACCTCCTCCTAGCAGTGGGGTCAACCTCCTCTCAGCAGTGGAGTCAACCACACCTCCTCCTAGCAACGGGGTCACCCACACCTCCTCCTAGCAAACGGGTCAACGACACCTCCTCCTAGCAACGGGGTCACCCACACCCACACCTCCTCCTAGCAACGGGGTCACGCACACCTCCTCCTAGCAACGGGGTCACCCACACCTCCTCCTAGCAGTGGGGTCACCCACACCTCCTCCTAGCAAGGGGGTCAACCTCCTCCTAGCAGTGGGGTCACCCACACCTCCTCTTAGCAGTGGGGTCACCCCCACCTCCTCCTAGCAGTGGGGTCACCCACACCTCCTCCTAGCAACGGGGTCAACCTCCTCTTAGCAGTGGGGTCACCCACACCTCCTCTTAGCAGTGGGAGTAGGTGTGGGTGACACCTCCTCCTAGCAACGGGGTCAACGACACCTCCTCCTAGCAACGGGGTCAACCACACCTTCTCCGAGCAACAGGGTCACCCACACCTCCTCCTAGCAGTGGGGTCACCCACACCTCCTCCTATCAACGGGGTCACCCACAACTCCTCCTAGCAGTGGGGTCACCCACACCTCCTCCTAGCAACGGGGTCAACCTCCTCTTAGCAGTGGGGTCACCCACACCTCCTCCTAGCAACGGGGTCACCCACACCTCCTCCTAGCAACGGGGTCACCCACACCTCCTACTAGCAGTGGGGTCACCCACACCTCCTCCTAGCAACGGCGTCAACCTCCTCTTAGCAGTGGAGTCATCCACACCTCCTCCTAGCAACGGGGTCAACCACACCTCCTCCTAGCAGTGGGGTCACCCACACCTCCTCCTAGCAGTGGGGTCACCCACACCTCCTCCTAGCAACGGGGTCAACCTCCTCTTAGCAGTGGGGTCACCAACACCTCCTCCTAGCAACGGGGTCACCCACACCTCCTCCTAGCAGTGGAGTCAACCACACCTCCTCCTAGCAACGGGGTCAACGACACCTCCTCCTAGCAGTGGGGTCAACCACACCTCCTCCTAGCAACGGGGTCAACCTCCTCTTAGCAGTGGAGTCCACCACACCTCCTCCTAGCAACGGGGTCACCCACACCTCCTCCTAGCAGTGGGGTCACCCACACCTCCTCCTAGCAACGGGGTCAACGACACCTCCTCCTAGCAACAGGGTCACCCACACCTCCTCCTAGCAACGGGGTCACGCACACCTCCTCCTAGCAGTGGGGTCAACGACACCTCCTCCTAGCAACGGGGTCAACCACACCTCCTCCTAGCAACAGGGTCACCCACACCTCCTCCTAGGAGTGGGGTCACCCACACTTCCTCCTAGCAACGGGGTCAACGACACCTCCTCCTAGCAACGGGGTCACCCACACCTCCTCCTAGCAACGGGGTCACGCACACCTCCTCCTAGCAGTGGGGTCAACGACACCTCCTCCTAGCATCGGGGTCAACCACACCTCCTCCTAGCAACAGGGTCACCCACACCTCCTCCTAGGAGTGGGGTCACCCACACTTCCTCCTAGCAACGGGGTCAACGACACCTCCTCCTAGCAACGGGGTCACCCACACCTCCTCCTAGCAGTGGAGTCAACCACACCTCCTCCTAGCACCGGGGTCACCCACACCTCCTCCTAGCAGTGGGGTCACCCACACCTCCTCCTAGAAACGGGGTCACACACACCTCCTCCTAGCAGTGGGGTCACCCACACCTCCTCCTAGCAGTGGGGTCACCAAAAACTCCTCCTAGCAATGGGGTCACCCACACCTCCTCCTAGCAAAAGGGTCAACGACACTTCCTCCTAGCAACAGGGTCACCCACACCTCCTCCTAGCAGTGGAGTCAACCACACCTCCTTCTAGCAGTGGAGTCAACCACACCTCCTCCTAGCAACGGGGTCACCCACACCTCCTCCTAGCAGCGGAATCAACCACACCTCCTCCTAGCAACGGGGTCACCCACACCTCCTCCTAGCAGTGGGGTCACCCACACCTCCTCCTAGCAATGGGGTCAACGACACCTCCTCCTAGCAACGGGGTCACCCACACTTCCTCCTAGCAACGGGGTCACACACACCTCCTCCTAGCAGTGGGGTCACCCACACCTCCTCTTAGCAGTGGGGTCACCCCCACCTCCTCCTAGCAGTGGAGTCAACCACACCTCCTCCTAGCAACGGGGTCACCCACACCTCCTCCTAGCAGTGGGGTCAACCACACCTCCTCCTAGCAACGGGGTCAACCTCCTCTTAGCAGTGGGGTCACCCACACCTCCTCCTAGCAACGGGGTCACCCACACCTCCTCCTAGCAGTGGAGTCAACCACACCTCCTCCTAGCAACGGGGTCACCCACACCTCCTCCTAGCAGTGGGGTCACCCAAACCTCCTCCTAGCAAAGGGGTCACCCACACCTCCTCCTAGCAGTGGAGTCAACCACACCTCCTCCTAGCAGTGGAGTCAACCACACTTCCTCCTAGCAACGGGGTCACACACACCTCCTCCTAGCAGTGGGGTCACACACACCTCCTCTTAGCAGTGGGGTCACCCCCACCTCCTCCTAGCAGTGGGGTCAACCACACCTCCTCCTAGAAACGGGGTCAACGACACCTCCTCCTAGAAGTGGGGTCAACCACACCTCCTCCTAGCAGTGGGGTCACCCACACCTCCTCCTAGCAACGGGGTCAACGACACCTCCTCCTAGCAACGGGGTCACCCACACCTCCTCCTAGCAGTGGAGTCAACCACACCTCCTCCTAGCAACGGGGTCACCCACACCTCCTCCTAGCAGTGGGGTCAACCACACCTCCTCCTAGCAACAGGGTCAACCTCCTCTTAGCAGTGGGGTCACCCACACCTCCTCCTAGCAACGGGGTCACCCACACCTCCTCCTAGCAGTGGAGTCAACCACACCTCCTCCTAGCAACAGGGTCACCGACACCTCCTAGTAGTGGGGTCACCCACACCTCCTCCTAGCAACGGGGTCAACGACACCTCCTCCTAGCAGTGGGGTCAACCACACCTCCTCCTAGCAACGGGGTCACCCACACCTCCTCCTAGCAGTGGGGTCAACCACACCTCCTCCTAGCAACGGGGTCACCCACACCTCCTCCTAGCAGTGGGGTCACCCACACCTCCTCCTAGCAACGGGGTCAACCTCCTCTTAGCAGTGGAGTCAACCACACCTCCTCCTAGCAACGGGGTCACCCACACCTCCTCCTAGCAGTGGGGTCACCCACACCTCCTCCTAGCAACGGGGTCACCCACACCTCCTCCTAGCAACGGGGTCACCCACACCTCCTCCTAGCAGTGGGGTCACCCACACCTCCTCCTAGCAACGGGGTCAACGACACCTCCTCCTAGCAACAGGGTCACCCACACCTCCTCCTAGCAACGGGGTCACGCACACCTCCTCCTAGCAGTGGGGTCAACGACACCTCCTCCTACCAACGGGGTCACCCACACCTCCTCCTAGCAGTGGAGTCAACCACACCTCCTCCTAGCAACGGGGTCACCCACACCTCCTCCTAGCAGTGGGGTCACCCACAACTCCTTCTAGCAACAGGGTCAACCTCCTCTTAGCAGTGGGGTCACCCACACCCCCTCTTAGCAGTGGGGTCACCCACACCTCCTCCTAGCAACGGGGTCAACCTCCTCTTAGCAGTGGTGTCACCTACACCTCCTCTTAGCAGTGGGGTCACCCACACCTCCTCCTAGCAGTGGGGTCACCCAAACCTCCTCCTAGCAACGGGGTCACCCACACCTCCTCCTAGCAACGGGGTCAACGACACCTCCTCCTAGCAACGGGGTCACCCACACCTCCTCCTAGCCGTGGGGTCACCCACACCTCCTCCTAGCAACGGGGTCAACGACACCTCCTCCTAGCAGTGGGGTCAACCTCCTCTCAGCAGTGGAGTCAACCACACCTCCTCCTAGCAACGGGGTCACCCACACCCACACCTCCTCCTAGCAACGGGGTCACGCACACCTCCTCCTAGCAGTGGGGTCAACGACACCTCCTCCTAGCAACGGGGTCAACCACACCTCCTCCTAGCAACAGGGTCACCCACACCTCCTCCTAGGAGTGGGGTCACCCACACTTCCTCCTAGCAGTGGGGTCAACGACACCTCCTCCTAGCAGTGGGGTCAACCACACCTCCTCCTAGCAACGGGGTCACCCACACCTCCTCCTAGCAGTGGGGTCACCCAAACCTCCTCCTAGCAAAGGGGTCACCCACACCTCCTCCTAGCAGTGGAGTCAACCACACCTCCTCCTAGCAACGGGGTCACCCACACCTCCTACTAGCAGTGGGGTCACCCACACCTCCTCCTAGCAACGGCGTCAACCTCCTCTTAGCAGTGGAGTCATCCACACCTCCTCCTAGCAACGGGGTCAACCACACCTCCTCCTAGCAGTGGGGTCACCCACACCTCCTCCTAGCAGTGGGGTCACCCACACCTCCTCCTAGCAACGGGGTCAACCTCCTCTTAGCAGTGGGGTCACCAACACCTCCTCCTAGCAACGGGGTCACCCACACCTCCTCCTAGCAGTGGAGTCAACCACACCTCCTCCTAGCAACGGGGTCAACGACACCTCCTCCTAGCAACAGGGTCACCCACACCTCCTCCTAGGAGTGGGGTCACCCACACTTCCTCCTAGCAGTGGGGTCAACGACACCTCCTCCTAGCAGTGGGGTCAACCACACCTCCTCCTAGCAACGGGGTCACCCACACCTCCTCCTAGCAGTGGGGTCACCCAAACCTCCTCCTAGCAAAGGGGTCACCCACACCTCCTCCTAGCAGTGGAGTCAACCACACCTCCTCCTAGCAACGGGGTCACCCACACCTCCTACTAGCAGTGGGGTCACCCACACCTCCTCCTAGCAACGGCGTCAACCTCCTCCTAGCAGTGGGGTCAACCACACCTCCTCCTAGCAACGGGGTCACCCACACCTCCTCCTAGCAGTGGGGTCACCCAAACCTCCTCCTAGCAAAGGGGTCACCCACACCTCCTCCTAGCAGTGGAGTCAACCACACCTCCTCCTAGCAACGGGGTCACCCACACCTCCTACTAGCAGTGGGGTCACCCACACCTCCTCCTAGCAACGGCGTCAACCTCCTCTTAGCAGTGGAGTCATCCACACCTCCTCCTAGCAACGGGGTCAACCACACCTCCTCCTAGCAGTGGGGTCACCCACACCTCCTCCTAGCAGTGGGGTCACCCACACCTCCTCCTAGCAACGGGGTCAACCTCCTCTTAGCAGTGGGGTCACCAACACCTCCTCCTAGCAACGGGGTCACCCACACCTCCTCCTAGCAGTGGAGTCAACCACACCTCCTCCTAGCAACGGGGTCAACGACACCTCCTCCTAGCAGTGGGGTCAACCACACCTCCTCCTAGCAACGGGGTCAACCTCCTCTTAGCAGTGGAGTCCACCACACCTCCTCCTAGCAACGGGGTCACCCACACCTCCTCCTAGCAGTGGGGTCACCCACACCTCCTCCTAGCAACGGGGTCAACGACACCTCCTCCTAGCAACAGGGTCACCCACACCTCCTCCTAGCAACGGGGTCACGCACACCTCCTCCTAGCAGTGGGGTCAACGACACCTCCTCCTAGCAACGGGGTCAACCACACCTCCTCCTAGCAACAGGGTCAACGACACCTCCTCCTAGCAACGGGGTCAACCACACCTCCTCCTAGCAGTGGGGTCACCCACACCTCCTCCTAGCAGTGGGGTCACCCACACCTCCTCCTAGCAACGGCGTCAACCTCCTCTTAGCAGTGGAGTCATCCACACCTCCTCCTAGCAACGGGGTCAACCACACCTCCTCCTAGCAGTGGGGTCACCCACACCTCCTCCTAGCAGTGGGGTCACCCACACCTCCTCCTAGCAACGGGGTCAACGACACCTCCTCCTAGCAACAGGGTCACCCACACCTCCTCCTAGCAACGGGGTCACGCACACCTCCTCCTAGCAGTGGGGTCAACGACACCTCCTCCTACCAACGGGGTCACCCACACCTCCTCCTAGCAGTGGAGTCAACCACACCTCCTCCTAGCAACGGGGTCACCCACACCTCCTCCTAGCAGTGGGGTCACCCACAACTCCTTCTAGCAACAGGGTCAACCTCCTCTTAGCAGTGGGGTCACCCACACCCCCTCTTAGCAGTGGGGTCACCCACACCTCCTCCTAGCAACGGGGTCAACCTCCTCTTAGCAGTGGTGTCACCTACACCTCCTCTTAGCAGTGGGGTCACCCACACCTCCTCCTAGCAGTGGGGTCACCCAAACCTCCTCCTAGCAACGGGGTCACCCACACCTCCTCCTAGCAACGGGGTCAACGACACCTCCTCCTAGCAACGGGGTCACCCACACCTCCTCCTAGCCGTGGGGTCACCCACACCTCCTCCTAGCAACGGGGTCAACGACACCTCCTCCTAGCAGTGGGGTCAACCTCCTCTCAGCAGTGGAGTCAACCACACCTCCTCCTAGCAACGGGGTCACCCACACCTCCTCCTAGCAAACGGGTCAACAACACCTCCTCCTAGCAACGGGGTCACCCACACCCACACCTCCTCCTAGCAACGGGGTCACGCACACCTCCTCCTAGCAGTGGGGTCAACGACACCTCCTCCTAGCAACGGGGTCAACCACACCTCCTCCTAGCAACAGGGTCACCCACACCTCCTCCTAGGAGTGGGGTCACCCACACTTCCTCCTAGCAGTGGGGTCAACGACACCTCCTCCTAGCAGTGGGGTCAACCACACCTCCTCCTAGCAACGGGGTCACCCACACCTCCTCCTAGCAGTGGGGTCACCCAAACCTCCTCCTAGCAAAGGGGTCACCCACACCTCCTCCTAGCAGTGGAGTCAACCACACCTCCTCCTAGCAACGGGGTCACCCACACCTCCTACTAGCAGTGGGGTCACCCACACCTCCTCCTAGCAACGGCGTCAACCTCCTCTTAGCAGTGGAGTCATCCACACCTCCTCCTAGCAACGGGGTCAACCACACCTCCTCCTAGCAGTGGGGTCACCCACACCTCCTCCTAGCAGTGGGGTCACCCACACCTCCTCCTAGCAACGGGGTCAACCTCCTCTTAGCAGTGGGGTCACCAACACCTCCTCCTAGCAACGGGGTCACCCACACCTCCTCCTAGCAGTGGAGTCAACCACACCTCCTCCTAGCAACGGGGTCAACGACACCTCCTCCTAGCAGTGGGGTCAACCACACCTCCTCCTAGCAACGGGGTCAACCTCCTCTTAGCAGTGGAGTCCACCACACCTCCTCCTAGCAACGGGGTCACCCACACCTCCTCCTAGCAGTGGGGTCACCCACACCTCCTCCTAGCAACGGGGTCAACGACACCTCCTCCTAGCAACAGGGTCACCCACACCTCCTCCTAGCAACGGGGTCACGCACACCTCCTCCTAGCAGTGGGGTCAACGACACCTCCTCCTAGCAACGGGGTCAACCACACCTCCTCCTAGCAACAGGGTCACCCACACCTCCTCCTAGGAGTGGGGTCACCCACACTTCCTCCTAGCAACGGGGTCAACGACACCTCCTCCTAGCAACGGGGTCACCCACACCTCCTCCTAGCAACGGGGTCACGCACACCTCCTCCTAGCAGTGGGGTCAACGACACCTCCTCCTAGCAACGGGGTCAACCACACCTCCTCCTAGCAACAGGGTCACCCACACCTCCTCCTAGCAACAGGGTCACCCACACCTCCTCCTAGGAGTGGGGTCACCCACACTTCCTCCAAGCAACGGGGTCAACGACACCTCCTCCTAGCAACGGGGTCACCCACACCTCCTCCTAGCAACGGGGTCACGCACAACTCCTCCTAGCAACGGGGTCACCCACACCTCCTCCTAGCAACGGGGTCAACGACACCTCCTCCTAGCAGTGGGGTCACCCACACCTCCTCCTAGCAACGGGGTCACCCACACCTCCTCCTAGCAACGGGGTCAACGACACCTCCTCCTAGCAACGGGGTCACCCACACCTCCTCCTAGCAGTGGAGTCAACCACACCTCCTCCTAGCAACAGGGTCACCGACACCTCCTCCTAGCAGTGGGGTCACCCACACCTCCTCCTAGCAACGGGGTCAATGACACCTCCTCCTAGCAACGGGGTCACCGACACCTCCTCCTAGCAACGGGGTCACGCACAACTCCTCCTAGCAACGGGGTCACCCACACCTCCTCCTAGCAACGGGGTCAACGACACCTCCTCCTAGCAGTGGGGTCACCCACACCTCCTCCTAGCAACGGGGTCACCCACACCTCCTCCTAGCAACGGGGTCAACCACACCTCCTCCTAGCAACGGGGTCACCCACACCTCCTCCTAGCAGTGGGGTCACCCACACCTCCTCCTAGCAACGGGGTCAACCTCCTCCTAGCAGTGGGGTCACCCACACCTCCTCTTAGCAGTGGGGTCACCCCCACCTCCTCCTAGCAGTGGGGTCACCCACACCTCCTCCTAGCAACGGGGTCAACCTCCTCTTAGCAGTGGGGTCACCCACACCTCCTCTTAGCAGTGGGGTCACCCACACCTCCTCCTAGCAGTGGGGTCACCCAAACCTCCTCCTAGCAACAGGGTCACCCACACCTCCTCCTAGCAACGGGGTCAACGACACCTCCTCCTAGTAACGGGGTCACCCACACCTACTCCTAGCAGTGGGAGTAGGTGTGGGTGACACCTCCTCCTAGCAACGGGGTCAACGACACCTCCTCCTAGCAACGGGGTCAACCACACCTTCTCCGAGCAAACGGGTCAACGACACCTCCTCCTAGCAACGGGGTCACCCACACCCACACCTCCTCCTAGCAACGGGGTCACGCACACCTCCTCCTAGCAGTGGGGTCAACGACACCTCCTCCTAGCAACGGGGTCAACCACACCTCCTCCTAGCAACAGGGTCACCCACACCTCCTCCTAGGAGTGGGGTCACCCACACTTCCTCCTAGCAGTGGGGTCAACGACACCTCCTCCTAGCAGTGGGGTCAACCACACCTCCTCCTAGCAACGGGGTCACCCACACCTCCTCCTAGCAGTGGGGTCACCCAAACCTCCTCCTAGCAAAGGGGTCACCCACACCTCCTCCTAGCAGTGGAGTCAACCACACCTCCTCCTAGCAACGGGGTCACCCACACCTCCTACTAGCAGTGGGGTCACCCACACCTCCTCCTAGCAACGGCGTCAACCTCCTCTTAGCAGTGGAGTCATCCACACCTCCTCCTAGCAACGGGGTCAACCACACCTCCTCCTAGCAGTGGGGTCACCCACACCTCCTCCTAGCAGTGGGGTCACCCACACCTCCTCCTAGCAACGGGGTCAACCTCCTCTTAGCAGTGGGGTCACCAACACCTCCTCCTAGCAACGGGGTCACCCACACCTCCTCCTAGCAGTGGAGTCAACCACACCTCCTCCTAGCAACGGGGTCAACGACACCTCCTCCTAGCAGTGGGGTCAACCACACCTCCTCCTAGCAACGGGGTCAACCTCCTCTTAGCAGTGGAGTCCACCACACCTCCTCCTAGCAACGGGGTCACCCACACCTCCTCCTAGCAGTGGGGTCACCCACACCTCCTCCTAGCAACGGGGTCAACGACACCTCCTCCTAGCAACAGGGTCACCCACACCTCCTCCTAGCAACGGGGTCACGCACACCTCCTCCTAGCAGTGGGGTCAACGACACCTCCTCCTAGCAACGGGGTCAACCACACCTCCTCCTAGCAACAGGGTCACCCACACCTCCTCCTAGGAGTGGGGTCACCCACACTTCCTCCTAGCAACGGGGTCAACGACACCTCCTCCTAGCAACGGGGTCACCCACACCTCCTCCTAGCAACGGGGTCACGCACACCTCCTCCTAGCAGTGGGGTCAACGACACCTCCTCCTAGCAACGGGGTCAACCACACCTCCTCCTAGCAACAGGGTCACCCACACCTCCTCCTAGCAACAGGGTCACCCACACCTCCTCCTAGGAGTGGGGTCACCCACACTTCCTCCTAGCAACGGGGTCAACGACACCTCCTCCTAGCAACGGGGTCACCCACACCTCCTCCTAGCAACGGGGTCACGCACAACTCCTCCTAGCAACGGGGTCACCCACACCTCCTCCTAGCAACGGGGTCAACGACACCTCCTCCTAGCAGTGGGGTCACCCACACCTCCTCCTAGCAACGGGGTCACCCACACCTCCTCCTAGCAACGGGGTCAACGACACCTCCTCCTAGCAACGGGGTCACCCACACCTCCTCCTAGCAGTGGAGTCAACCACACCTCCTCCTAGCAACAGGGTCACCGACACCTCCTCCTAGCAGTGGGGTCACCCACACCTCCTCCTAGCAACGGGGTCAATGACACCTCCTCCTAGCAACGGGGTCACCGACACCTCCTCCTAGCAACGGGGTCAACCACACCTCCTCCTAGCAACGGGGTCACCCACACCTCCTCCTAGCAGTGGGGTCACCCACACCTCCTCCTAGCAACGGGGTCAACCTCCTCCTAGCAGTGGGGTCACCCACACCTCCTCTTAGCAGTGGGGTCACCCCCACCTCCTCCTAGCAGTGGGGTCACCCACACCTCCTCCTAGCAACGGGGTCAACCTCCTCTTAGCAGTGGGGTCACCCACACCTCCTCTTAGCAGTGGGGTCACCCACACCTCCTCCTAGCAGTGGGGTCACCCAAACCTCCTCCTAGCAACAGGGTCACCCACACCTCCTCCTAGCAACGGGGTCAACGACACCTCCTCCTAGTAACGGGGTCACCCACACCTACTCCTAGCAGTGGGAGTAGGTGTGGGTGACACCTCCTCCTAGCAACGGGGTCAACGACACCTCCTCCTAGCAACGGGGTCAACCACACCTTCTCCGAGCAACAGGGTCACCCACACCTCCTCCTAGCAGTGGGGTCACCCACACCTCCTCCTATCAACGGGGTCACCCACAACTCCTCCTAGCAGTGGGGTCACCCACACCTCCTCCTAGCAACGGGGTCAACCTCCTCTTAGCAGTGGGGTCACCCACACCTCCTCCTAGCAACGGGGTCACCCACACCTCCTCCTAGCAACGGGGTCAACGACACCTCCTCCTAGCAACGGGGTCACGCACACCTCCTCCTAGCAGTGGGGTCAACGACACCTCCTCCTAGCAACGGGGTCAACCACACCTCCTCCTAGCAACAGGGTCACCCACACCTCCTCCTAGGAGTGGGGTCACCCACAACTCCTAGCAGTGGGGTCAACGACACCTCCTCCTAGCAACGGGGTCAACCACACCTTCTCCGAGCAACAGGGTCACCCACACCTCCTCCTAGCAGTGGGGTCACCCACACCTCCTCCTATCAACGGGGTCACCCACACCTCCTCCTAGCAGTGGGGTCACCCACACCTCCTCCTAGCAACGGGGTCAACCTCCTCTTAGCAGTGGGGTCACCCACACCTCCTCCTAGCAACGGGGTCACCCACACCTCCTCCTAGCAACGGGGTCAACGACACCTCCTCCTACCAACGGGGTCACCCACACCTCCTCCTAGCAGTGGAGTCAACCACACCTCCTCCTAGCAACGGGGTCACCCACACCTCCTCCTAGCAGTGGGGTCACCCACAACTCCTTCTAGCAACGGGGTCAACCTCCTCTTAGCAGTGGGGTCACCCACACCCCCTCTTAGCAGTGGGGTCACCCCCACCTCCTCCTAGCAGTGGGGTCACCCACACCTCCTCCTAGCAACGGGGTCAACCTCCTCTTAGCAGTGGGGTCACCTACACCTCCTCTTAGCAGTGGGGTCACCCACACCTCCTCCTAGCAGTGGGGTCACCCAAACCTCCTCCTAGCAACGGGGTCACCCACACCTCCTCCTAGCCGTGGGGTCAACGACACCTCCTCCTAGCAACGGGGTCACCCACACCTCCTCCTAGCCGTGGGGTCACCCACACCTCCTCCTAGCAACGGGGTCAACGACACCTCCTCCTAGCAGTGGGGTCAACCTCCTCTCAGCAGTGGAGTCAACCACACCTCCTCCTAGCAACGGGGTCACCCACACCTCCTCCTAGCAAACGGGTCAACGACACCTCCTCCTAGCAACGGGGTCACCCACACCCACACCTCCTCCTAGCAACGGGGTCACGCACACCTCCTCCTAGCAGTGGGGTCAACGACACCTCCTCCTAGCAACGGGTCAACCACACCTCCTCCTAGCAACAGGGTCACCCACACCTCCTCCTAGGAGTGGGGTCACCCACACTTCCTCCTAGCAGTGGGGTCAACGACACCTCCTCCTAGCAGTGGGGTCAACCACACCTCCTCCTAGCAACGGGGTCACCCACACCTCCTCCTAGCAGTGGGGTCACCCAAACCTCCTCCTAGCAAAGGGGTCACCCACACCTCCTCCTAGCAGTGGAGTCAACCACAACTCCTCCTAGCAACGGTGTCACCCACACCTCCTACTAGCAGTGGGGTCACCCACACCTCCTCCTAGCAACGGCGTCAACCTCCTCTTAGCAGTGGAGTCATCCACACCTCCTCCTAGCAACGGGGTCAACCACACCTCCTCCTAGCAGTGGGGTCACCCACACCTCCTCCTAGCAGTGGGGTCACCCACACCTCCTCCTAGCAGTGGGGTCACCCACACCTCCTCCTAGCAACGGGGTCAACCTCCTCTTAGCAGTGGGGTCACCAACACCTCCTCCTAGCAACGGGGTCACCCACACCTCCTCCTAGCAGTGGAGTCAACCACACCTCCTCCTAGCAACGGGGTCAACGACACCTCCTCCTAGCAGTGGGGTCAACCACACCTCCTCCTAGCAACGGGGTCAACCTCCTCTTAGCAGTGGAGTCCACCACACCTCCTCCTAGCAACGGGGTCACCCACACCTCCTCCTAGCAGTGGGGTCACCCACACCTCCTCCTAGCAACGGGGTCAACGACACCTCCTCCTAGCAACAGGGTCACCCACACCTCCTCCTAGCAACGGGGTCACGCACACCTCCTCCTAGCAGTGGGGTCAACGACACCTCCTCCTAGCAACGGGGTCAACCACACCTCCTCCTAGCAACAGGGTCACCCACACCTCCTCCTAGGAGTGGGGTCACCCACACTTCCTCCTAGCAACGGGGTCAACGACACCTCCTCCTAGCAACGGGGTCAACCACACCTCCTCCTAGCAACATGGTCACCCACACCTCCTCCTAGGAGTGGGGTCACCCACACTTCCTCCTAGCAACAGGGTCAACGACACCTCCTCCTAGCAACGGGGTCACCCACACCTCCTCCTAGCAACGGGGTCACGCACAACTCCTCCTAGCAACGGGGTCACCCACACCTCCTCCTAGCAACGGGGTCAACGACACCTCCTCCTAGCAGTGGGGTCACCCACACCTCCTCCTAGCAACGGGGTCACCCACACCTCCTTCTAGCAACGGGGTCAACGACACCTCCTCCTAGCAACGGGGTCACCCACACCTCCTCCTAGCAGTGGAGTCAACCACACCTCCTCCTAGCAACAGGGTCACCGACACCTCCTCCTAGCAGTGGGGTCACCCACACCTCCTCCTAGCAACGGGGTCAATGACACCTCCTCCTAGCAACGGGGTCACCGACACCTCCTCCTAGCAACGGGGTCAACCACACCTCCTCCTAGCAACGGGGTCACCCACACCTCCTCCTAGCAGTGGGGTCACCCACACCTCCTCCTAGCAACGGGGTCAACCTCCTCTTAGCAGTGGGGTCACCCACACCTCCTCTTAGCAGTGGGGTCACCCACACCTCCTCCTAGCAGTGGGGTCACCCAAACCTCCTCCTAGCAACAGGGTCACCCACACCTCCTCCTAGCAACGGGGTCAACGACACCTCCTCCTAGTAACGGGGTCACCCACACCTACTCCTAGCAGTGGGGTCAACCACACCTCCTTTTAGCAGTGGGGTCACCCACACCTCCTCCTAGCAACAGGGTCAACGACACCTCCTCCTAGCAACGGGGTCACAGACACCTCCTCCTAGCAACGGGGTCAACCACACCTCCTCCTAGCAACGGAGTCAACCACACCTCCTCCTAGCAACGGGGTCACCCACACCTCCTCCTAGCAACGGGGTCACCCACACCTCCTCCTAGCAGTGGGGTCACCTACACCTCCTCCTAGCAACGGGGTCAACCTCCTCCTAGCAGTGGGGTCACCCACACCTCCTCTTAGCAGTGGGGTCACCCACACCTCCTCCTAGCAGTGGGGTCACCCAAACCTCCTCCTAGCAACAGGGTCACCCACACCTCCTCCTAGCAACGGGGTCAACGACACCTCCTCCTAGTAACGGGGTCACCCACACCTACTCCTAGCAGTGGGGTCAACCACACCTCCTTCTAGCAGTGGGGTCACCCACACCTCCTCCTAGCAACAGGGTCAACGACACCTCCTCCTAGCAACGGGGTCACCCACACCTCCTCCTAGCAGTGGGGTCAACCACACCTCCTCCTAGCAACGGGGTCAACCACAACTCCTCCTAGCAACGGGGTCACCCACACCACCTCCTAGCAATGGGGTCAACGACACCTCCTCCTAGCAAAGGGATCACCCACACCTCCTCCTAGCAGTGCAATGGGGTCAACCACACCTCCTCCTAGCAACGGGGTCAACGACACCTCCTCCTAGCAACGGTGACCCCGTGGTTGACCCCACTGCTCTTCCTAGCAGCGGGGTCACCCACACCTCCTGACTAAGATGGAGTTTCTGTCCATTCCTGGCTCAGAGTTCTCTGAGGATGTCCTGGAATTACCAAGACTCCTTGCTGGGAATGTTCAGGCTGAGGTAGGAGCTCTCTGAGAGGATTCTCAGGGTCTTTAGGAATACGGGTCGTGGTCTATGCGTTAAATGTGGTATGCATAAAGGGACTATTTCAGGGAAATAACTTTGCCTTAAGTTTACTGATGCACATCTTCCACTGAGCTCTGTACCTGGGACCTGGACACGCAGTAACTATCCACTTGAAATTGCTGACATGGAGATCTTTCATTTTTTGCTCATCTTGTTATTTTTACTTTTCTCATAAAAGTTCAATTCCAGGTTTTATATGTACTTACTGTTGTCTTTGGTGATTGTGTCCAATGGCGTAACGGACACCCGCGCAGCCCCCGCAAGGCGGGGGGGCCCGGGACAATAGGGGGGCCGATAGAGCAGAGTGTCATTTTTATTCCCGTCAACAGGATTGAACTGATTACTATGGATAACTGAGTTCAGCGGGTTTAACCGTGTGGGTGGGCGCTGCCCCTTTAAATTCGAACGTTCGATGTTTCACGTCAATTACCGCTTTTGGTGGAACATTAATGTATCTTGGGCCTTTGCTGCTTCTGCCTTTGACGCCTGCGTTGTTTGTAGCCTACAGTGACAGCAGCGAACATAGCCCACAAAAGTGGAAATGAAGCGCAGTAGGGAGCAAAGTGGTGCTCAAAAAGAAGAAAGAAGAAAAAAGAAGAGTTTAATTCAACTCTTCCCAAAATTATATTGTTAATCCAGCAGCTGTTTTTCCTGAGTCGCTAGCAGGTAGGCTATAGCCTCTGTAACAGGAGACTAGTTGAGTTAAATAGTTAACCCTTTAAAACTCCAGGGTCCCCCCACGGGGGGACTCTGGAGTTTTAAAGGGTTAATCCTTCATGTTACGCCGACTAACAATCACCAATATGTTCATGTAACACACCAAAATGTCGACAAGAAACTGAGCTACAAGTTGTAAACAATTACTATCTTAACAAAACATAATTACAACACTAAGCAATAATATGAGTACGTAGCGAAAACATGAATCGGTAACTTTCTGTATTTTCGTGATCATACTTCTCCAACAGCGTATTCTCTGTTAGTAAACATGGTGCCGTTAGAAAGCTCACGCTCCAATCTACACAGAGGTACCAAGCTTGTCTCTATAAGATGAACACTCACTTCTCAGTGTTTCCATGAACCGCGAAAAAACGTTTTACCGATACAGCGAATTGTCTTATCTCTGCTATTTTTCAATAAAAACTTGTGTTGAACTCATAAAACGCTGCAATCTGCTGCTTCTAAACCTTCTTCATCATTTTAAAGTTATTTTTATTCAATCCACGCTGTTTCTGAAGCACAGAGACCAGATTGTTTACAGAGTGTGAAGTCGCTCCGTATGACGTATCTTTGTAAAACACATAGACATATATACGTAGACGCCTCATTCAGCGCTGAGCTGTACGTCATCGGCGCCGCCATATTGGATGTGGCAAGAGTCGGAGTAGAGCAGAGAGAAGAGAAGATGCCTCATTCCTGTGCTGCGTGGAATTGCACGAATCGTTGTACACCCCAAACCAAATCTGAGGGAATAACTTTAACAGGTAAGATTTAACAATGACCTTTGATAATACTTTGTTCGTAGACTGCATTATTTGGCCATTTTAACATAGTTTTGAGAGCATAATTTGCCGATGTTGTGGAAAACGCTAGATCGCCTATTCCCGCGCATTTAGCTATTCATTCATTATTTCCATTCATTTATTTGGATTTATTCTGCTCATGGTTGTATATATTTCCATCAAAAATATATAGAGTTAAGTATTTAACAGCTCAGTTTACACACTCATAGTAGCAGAGAAACAGGAGGAAGAAACGTTGTTTCTGTTACCTGTTATTCAGAACATTAATAATGAATTAGAATTTGGAGATGAATATAGTAATTATTTTCTTATCACAACACCCAGTTCAGCATCTGTTCCCTTGTT
This sequence comes from Lepturacanthus savala, assembly GCA_030544235.1. NCBI lineage: Eukaryota > Metazoa > Chordata > Actinopteri > Scombriformes > Trichiuridae > Lepturacanthus > Lepturacanthus savala. The sequence goes on from CM060478.1 coordinate 32,198,822, forward strand.
CAGCATCATAAGTTCTGATTTCTGGTTCTGATGTTTTTGCAGTCTCCTGTTTTGTTTCTGTTGGACTTCAGTGTTTTCTGTTTTTTGAGGCAACATAATGGTAAGTATGTTGATGTTGTTGATCTTTTGTTACACTATGCTCCTTGTTGTTTTCACATTTATAAATGAACAAAATCATTCTGCTGTCTTGGGGTTATATTGTTCTAATATTAACCAAACAATTTCTTGTGAAGGTACCTCTGAGTGTTGGGATTCATCATCAACATTGACACCCTGACGCTGATGGTCCCTGAACAGTTTCAGCAGCAGCGCTACATCTGCACCTACCGCTTCAGCCAAGATCACTTGGAGTTCCTGAGTATACCATATATATATATATTTTTTTAAAAGGCAAACTAAAACAGTAATTCATGTGAAAGTGCTGTTTTTATGTTTATGTTTTCACAGGGGGTTGGAATAACAACCCTTCAGCATGCCACTTCCAAGCCATTTTCCCCCGGCTCATGGTGCGATGTGGGGTGTCTCCAAGCGTGTCAGGAAATGTGGAAACGTCATCCTCCCCAGCAGTAGAAGCTACTGAAGAGATCCCATCCCCATTCGCCAACATTCCTGCCATTGTGTCTGACCACAGCTACCTGCCAACCCGCTTTGGTGGCCTTGTTGACAATGCCCTGGTCTACATTTCAGGATTTGTGGTTTGCCAAATTCTGAAACGCCTGCTTTGTGATGTGTGCCGTGGTAGCCTGGTGACTGATGCTGTACCTGCATCATTTGATTCGGGTTACCACTTGCTCAAGCTAAAAAAAATAAGGGGGGACTGATGATTTCATCTGAGGGCACAGTGAGGGTGGTCAGATCAGCTGAGCGTTTTATTCACCAATCACTGTCTGGGCTGTAAAGGTGCTGTTTATCAGTCAGTTTGTACGGGCAGACATTGGTGATGAGGATGTGTTTGGTCTGGGTCACATTCAGGAAACACAGTCTGGAATCGACAACCATCATTATGTGCTCATGTCATTGGTTGTTTCTGTGTTCCACAAATTAAGGCTGCATCACATTGCCAAACTTGACACATTACAGTTGCAGAGTGGCACCATAAGAAAAAAATGTGCAAAAACATTATTTTTAAAGGATTTTAGTGCCATTTCTGCAAAAAAAAAATGTTATGTTTATAGTGTACATAGTGTGTGTGTGTGTGTGTGTGTGTGTGTGTGTGTGTGTGTGTGTGTGTGTGAATTATTTTTTTATTTTTTACTGTCTTTGTTCTTTGAGGCTTGATTGTACTCTATTTGTTAACCTGCTCCATATTAAATTACATTTACTTTATTATCCCTGCTGCAATTCTTATGGCAAATTTTGCCATCTTAAACATTCTCTTGTGGATAACCTTGACTGTGTTGATGCAAATGCCATGAAATTGGGCAAAATTTAAACATTTTTAAATTAACTTTTAGTTTTTAGGGTCTTCTGCACCGCGGGTAGTGTAGTCAATCCAACCCGCAGTTTATCAAGTTTGATATTCACCGAACTTTGGGGTTATTTTAAATCTTAAATCAAGATTATATACATACATTGTGGTCTCTTACTGTTTGTCAAGTATAGTAGTGTATGTGTGAATGAATAATTAAGAGGTATTAACACAAGTTTCTTGTAGAGAGGCGCTTTATGAAATTAGGTCCGTTTACTTGTATTTGTTTACAGCGCAGCTTTGCCACATCCAATATGGCGGCGACACTGACGTAGCGCAGCAGCGGACAAATCCGCTCCATGCGGCGTCTACGTATATATGTCTATGGTAAAACACGCCCTGACGTGTCGCTCTGGTGCGTGATACGTCAGATTAGATCACATGACTCGATTCTATTGGCTCTGACGCTTCCATAGAGGTGTCAATCACCTAAATAGGATCCAATAGGGTCTCAGATATCACTGTGTCTGTTCCTCCTCACGTCCAATTTTACGCATACAGCCCAGCTCAATGCATGTGCCCATAAATAGATAATTATTATATAGTATTATCATATATTATGTATCATGGTACTTGTATATAATTATTATTTAGCGAATTATATGGTATATATGTCATTATTATTGTCATTTTTGAGAATGTGCCAAATGTGCCTAAATGTGCCAAAATCAGATTTCGCCTGGACACACCTGAACTAAAACATCTCTAAAATCAGTCTGGTTCATCTAATAAGGATGAACATTTGTGCAATTACTTATAACACTTTAATTTACTGATCCATGGATGAATTGGGCTACTAACACATGATTTTCAGGTGATTTTCAACCCAAATAGATGATTTGTTTTTGGGCGGAGCACATTTTTTCACTTTTTTCCTACATTCTAGCTGGATGTACTTTAACACTGTACATTTTAAATTGATTCTGGGACTTCTACAACTATCCCACGGGTGTTAGCTTTATTTTAAGCTCAAGATCATTCAGAAAACCCCTGTAGTTGTGGAGATATATTGCATTAAGTCTCTGTGTGTGTGTATATATATATATATATATATATATATATATATATATGGGGGGCCTACACTTACTAGCTGCAGGGGGGCCCCACATACTTCCGTTACGCCAGTGATTGTGTCTATTAATGTACCTTCTGGTTCCTGTTTGGTTTTTGTGTTTGTTAATCAAGGAAAAAATATATATTCTTATATAGTATATAATAGGGGTGTGACGAGATCTCGTCACACGAGTTCTCGCGAGATGTGATTTGACGAGATTGCTCGTCGCGTTAAAATTCTGTCTAGCGAGATTTATCCAGCAAGCAGCCAGAATGATGGAAAACACAGGTATTACTATTGACGACACCCCCGCCACTTTGAAATCGTTTGTTTGGCAGCATTTTGGGTTCCCTGCAGAAATGATAAATGGTCAGAGAGTGACTGATAAGACACAGACAATATGCAGACACTGTATGCAAACTATGGTGTACAGCGCGGTGAATACGAGCACAATGCAGAGACATGTACAGCCCTACCACAGCTCAGTACTCACAGCAACTGCTGCTGACAGAAGAACTTTTTGTTTTGCATATTGTTTGCACTTGCACTTGCACTCATATAATTTGTAATTTAGTTTTCTTAAAGTCTCATGTCTCGTCACACCCCTAGTATATAAATATATATTCATATATAGTATATTCTGGTATGAGTCTCTAGATATGATGATTTTACATGTTTAATAATTAGACGCTAACAATACATTATTTCTGCATCAGCACATTTTAAATTGGTTAAAAATCTTAGTAAATTGTCACCAGCACTATAATGAGTGGAGAGGTAATTATCTAATACAATAACATATATAATATGTAGATCCATATATATGATCTTTATAATTTGAGGGAAACCAGAACACTGATGTGATGAAACTGAGTTTAAGTCCTCTGGTTTAAATGATTTATTGAGTAAATAAAACACTGAACAGTTTTCATGCTGCTTTGATGAAGACGACAGAGTTAAACAGGATCCTGCATCACATTAACAGATGTAGAACATCACAGTCTTTACAGAAGTGAGACAGCCACTAACTGGACCAGGTCCCACTAACTGGACCAGGTCCCACTAACTGGACCAGGTCCCACTAACTGGACCAGGTCCCACTAACTGGACCAGGTGCTGGTGATTCTGAGGTGTTTCAGTTGATCCATGATGCTCTTGTGTTGGGGGAAGTTGTTGAACTTGGCTTCTTTGATGCTGGTCCAGATCTGGGCCCGGCGCTTGGCGGCGTGGTTGTACTCCTGGTCCCGGGTCAGGTAGGGCCGGCTGATCCAGTACTCTGTGGCGGCCTCTCGCTCCAGCTGTTTCAGCGTGTTCCGTTTCATCTGCCAGGTGATCTGCCGGGGACGCCGCTGCTTCCCGATCCACTGCTTCCCCGGGATGCCTTTCCTCATCAGGACCAGAGACAGGAACATGACGGGTGTGGATCTGGAGGGAGGATCAGGATTTAATTAGTGAGATACACTCCAGATCAAAATCTTAAGACCAGTTAAGAAATTGCAAAAAAAATGCATTTTGCACTGTTGGATCTTAAGAAGGTTCTAAGTAGAGCTTCAAAATTCAAACAGAAGATTTTAGAACAAGAGACCAAAAGTTTGTAGTTTGCAATTTATTGAAAATGACCATTTTGTGGCATTGAAGGAGACGTGGCCTTTGAAGACGTTTTTTGATTTTGAAGCCCATCCTCCGCAGATGTCGTCTGATTGTTATTGGGCTGCAGTCAGCACCAGTAATGGCCTTAATGTGGGACGAGGATCTTCCAGTGTCTTGACAGACAGCCCTTCGGATCCTCTGGCTCAGCGCTGGTATTATTTTTGTGGGTCTGCCACTTGACATTTTTGCTCCATAACCCTCAGGATCTTTAAAGAAATGCAAAATGACTGTCTTACTGCGTCCAACCTCAGCAGCGATGGCACGTTGTGAGAGGCTTTGCTTATGCAGCTCAAGAATCCTACCACGTTCGAAGACAGTGAGCTTCATTCCCTTTGCCATCACCAGATCTTGGCAGTGTGATTAGTTAACAGGGAATGACCAGGAACTCAAATTGTTGCACAGATTTTGGCTTTTAAAGGGTGTGGTCTTATCATTTGGATCAGCTGCTTAACAACCAATTTCAGTTACATTGTTGCTTTCAATAAATTACAAGCTCATTTATTTTTTTCTCTTGCTACCATTTCTTCTTTCTCCATTTTGAAGCTCTACTTAGAATCTTCTTTAGATCCAACAGTGCAAAATGCATTTTTTTTGCAATTTCTTAACTGGTCTTAAGATTTTGATCTGGTGTGTATATGATGGAAACACATCAGCTGACTGGACTAAACCAGACGCCATGATGACTATTATTAACCCATTTAAGACCAGATTTTTACAAAGATTTCATACATATAATCACATCAGTTGAGTCACCGTTTCTTTTCTGACATGAACAAAAACCTATTTATCCCATGTCCAAAATTCTTATTTCGGGGATTATTCTACAGCAGAGTCAGTCCTGGTCTAGATCCAGGTCTGGGTCCATGTTTTAGTTCCAACCAGCAGTAACAGCCTGATTCTACTAATGAAGGTCCTAATCAAGGACTCTAATGAACCATTAGAGTCATAAATAAATAAGGAAGAATTTGGAAACTTAATTTTTTTCTTAAAACATAAAAAGTTGTCTATCAGAAAAAAAGGCTTTATGAGTAACATTTGCAAGTATAAAATTACAGTCAAAGCCTTAAAGGCTCATAGACTTTAATGGGGTTAAGGGTCATTTTCCTGATACTTATGGAATGTGGATTTTTATTCTTTAGATTTGGCTTTAAACCACATGAAAAGAACCAGCTTGGTTTGTGTTTGGGATTCAACGTTCTACATTTTAAAAGAATTTTCATCAACACCTGTGATTTATTCTTTATTCTATTACCTCTGGTCTAAGATGCTTCACTTAATTCAATGGAGGATTAAATGACTGCAGCACATCAGATTACATCACAGAAAATAATCTAAAATTATTAGAATTCACAAGAAAGAAAGCAAACATGTAAAGTGATGTCAGGTTGTGAAATGTATTAATATACACACGTTCAATAAAGGTCACTTAGAAATCTTATTTTTGAAAGAAAAATCACTGAATGAAGACAATCCACTAATCAAATCCACTCTATACATAACTGATGTGGCAAATGACTATTCTAGCTGCATCAATATCTACAGGTGTATAGAGCCCCATGTATAATACACTCACCAGCCACTTTATTAGGTCCACCATGCTAGTAACGGGTTGGACCCCTTTTTCCTTCAGAACTGCCTCAATTCTTCGTGGCATAGACTCAACAAGGTGCTGGAAGCATTCCTCAGAGAGTTTGGTCCATATTGACATGATGGCATCACACAGTTGCTGCAGATTTGTCGGCTGCACATCCATGATGCGAATCTCCCGTTCCACCACATCCCAAAGATGCTCTATTGGATTGAGATCTGGTGAATGTGGAGGCCATTTGAGTACAGTGAACTCATTGTCATGTTCAAGAAACCAGTCTGAAATGATTCCAGCTTTATGACATGGAGCATTATCCTGCTGAAAGTAGCATCAGAAGTTGGGTACATTGTGCTCCACAGTCACCAGATCTCAATCCAATAGAGCATCTTTGGGATGTGGTGGAATGGGAGATTCGCATCATGGATGTGCAGCCGACAAATCTGCACCAACTGTGTGATGCCATCATGTCAATGTGGACCAAACTCTGAGGAATGCTTCCAGCACCTTGTTGAGTCTATGCCACCAAGAATTGAGGCAGTTCTGAAGGCAGAACTGAAGGCAGTTCTGAAGGCTAGTAACAGGTGGGGTCCAACCTGTTACTAGCATGGTGGACCTAATAAAGTGGCCGCTGAGTGTATGTATATAGAACAGAGGTCTGACTCTTCATGACAGCAGTAACAACATTGTGTATATACACAGCAATATGCTTCATTTTAGTAAACAAATAGGGATGCACATTTTGGATTTTTTTTCTGACCATTAACCGACCCCCTTTAACGGTTAATAACCGTTAGCTGATAAGCTTTAAATGCCCTTCCATGCTGCCATTCCAACATACTATCATTTAGACATATCACCATCCAGAAATACCGCTATTCCAACACACAAACGTCCCACCATTCCAACAAGGCTTTCCATGTCAGATAAGGTTGGAATCAGAGAGCCACTGACTCAGTGCTGTCTGCTGCTGAACTGCAGATTTACAATGACGGCAAATAGTTAATTACTCATCTAAAATGTAAAAAAGCTCCAAACTTTAGATATAATTAACAGAACTGTAGGCTTCAATCGTCTGCTATTGCTTTTTAAATTATGTCAAGAGCGAGTGCGCTGGTGATCTTTGTGTTCCGTTTCATTTCCAAAATAAAGTTTGTTGTTGTGATGGAGCTCAGTGTTTATCTGAATGATGGATTCATTCCCAACAATTTGACTGTAAACCTGGACGACCCGCGACGTGTCTGGAGATAAAAACTAATATTCAATGTGTTTGTACACACCCTCCCTACTGTACAACACCAAGGAGACTAGTCAGTGACTTCAGGTGTCATCTGCAGAGCCGTCATTGATATGTGTAATATTAATGTTCATATGATGCCAGCGTGCATGGAGACACACGGGCTCAGTGGAGAGCTGCTCCAGCTGCTGTGACAGGGGAGATTCAGACATGAATCTAAAGGGGTGTTCACACCGGACTCAATTGACACGATTTTTTCGCGCGATGGACGTAATTTTGTTGCGCGACAAATTAAAGTTTGTCGTGCCATTTTGCAAAAATTCGCCAGATTGAGTCATCGCGTCCCCGTCTGTTTTGTTTTCTCTTGAAACCTTCATTCTCGTTGTGAAAATGCAATAAAGGCACATTTCACATAAACAATAAGAGGTTCAGAGAAAGTTAATATCTTCGCTCAAATTCAAATGTTTTTCAAATCAAACAGCGTCTAGTGGGTTACCCTAACCCTCATCTTTAAAGTGCTGAATCAAAAGCCGACTATGAAGCTGATAAGATAAAGCACCTGTTATATAACCATGGTATCATGTCTGGACCTGGAACCTAATACACTACAGCCTTTATTAGATCTGTTGGAACATGACTTCTCTGCATCAACAAAGATGAAAAGGTTGGAGATTGGACATATGACCTTTTAGTCAAGCAGCCATAATGGCATTAAATGTCAATGAAAGTAGGTAAAAAGGTGTTGTATTTATACAATAATGGTAATAAGGTTCCATGTAGTGCAGCAGAGCTCTCCTGTTGAACTGGTTTAATGTTGGATACTCAACTCATTTAAACTTGTGATATCACGTAAATGGGGCCACTTCTTGGTAAATTGACACTAACACAAAATCAAATATGCCTTTTCATTTTGTGTTGGAATTATGTGATAAAATATAATTATTTAGGCCTTATAAATCTTTAAACATCTGTTCTACCCATTTTTCTGCATGAGGGGTTTCCAGTAAAATGGGCCATCTCATCAGGTAAAATGGGCCATCCAAATGACAAAGGAAAATTCAAATTCAAAATTACTTGATCATTAGTTTTAATGTTAAAAGAAAATTGCTTAGAACCACATAAATTGTACACACACGCTAACACACCTATGCTACAAGCTAAGCTAACGCTAGACAAAGCTAGCAGCCAGTCATATGTAACAAGCCAAGTTACACAAACAGTAAAAGTAGTGACTACTTTGAGTTGAACTAATTTCACGTTTTAGCTGAATCAAATGTCACATGCGTGTGTTTGTGAGTGACACGGAAGGTTAGGCCCATTTTAGCTGAAACCATGTGGCCCATTTTATCTTAGGGGGTTAAGGTAAATGGGGCCACCAAAATAAACAGAATTTTTCCATTAAATCTGTTAATGTCAAACTAACAGCATTTTTTCTGATGGATGCCATCAACACAGATATGTATAGTTTGTATGTGCATATTAATTTTTAATTAGATTTAGATCATCTTTATAATAGTTTAGTTAGATTAGTCATACCAGGCTACTGACCATGAACATTACTGGTTCAGTCTAGATTTGAAGTATAGTGTCATCACCATAGAAACCAGAAACTAATCAATCAGCTGTTACTAGTTAACCAAAGTTCAGGGTTATGCTACTGTTAACGTGTTAACATGTTAACGTGCTCCTGTTAACGTGCCAATGTGCTCCTGTTAACGTGTTGCTGTTAACATGTTAACGTGCTAATGTGCTCCTGTTAACGTGTTGCTGTTAACGTGTTAACATGTTAACGTGCTCCTGTTAACGTGCCAATGTGCTCCTGTTAACGTGTTGCTGTTAACGTGTTAACGTGCTAATGTGCTCCTGTTAACGTGTTGCTGTTAACGTGTTAACGTGCTGCTGTTAACGTGTTAACGTGCTGCTGTTAACGTGTTAACGTGCTGCTGTTAACGTGTTAACGTGATAATGTGCTCCTGTTAACGTGCTAATGTGCTCCTGTTAACGCGTTAACGTGCTAACGTGCTCCTGTTAACGCGTTAACGTGCTAACGTGCTCCTGTTAACGCGTTAACGCGCTAAACGCGTTAACGTGCTCCTGTTAACGCGTTAACGTGCTAACGTGCTCCTGTTAACGCGTTAACCTGCTAACGTGCTCCTGTTAACGCGTTAATGTGCTCCTGTTAACACGTTAACGGGCTGCTGTTAACGTGTTTACGTGTTGCTGTTAACATATTAACTTGTTAATGTGCTCCTGTTAACATGTTAATGGGCTGTTGTTAACGTGTTAACGGGCTGCTGTTAACGTGTTAACGGGCTGCTGTTAACGTGTTAACGGGCTGCTGTTAACGGGCTGCTGTTAACGTGTTAACGGGCTGCTGTTAACGTGTTAACGGGCTGCTGTTAACGTGTTAACGGGCTGCTGTTAACGTGTTAACGGGCTGCTGTTAACGTGCTAATGTGCTGCTGTTAACGTGCTAATGTGCTGCTGTTAACGTGCTAATGTGCTGCTGTTAACGTGCTAATGTGCTGCTGTTAACGTGCTAATGTGCTGCTGTTAACATGTTAATGTGCTGCTGTTAACCTGTTAATGTGCTGCTGTTAACATGTTAATGTGCTGCTGTTAACATGTTAACGTGTTAATGCGCTGCATGTGAATCTATGAATGAATCTGTGATCCCAGTGTTACTTAGCATTAGCTTAGCTTTAGCTTGACGTTAGATAGCAAGGGCAACTTCAAACGGCTCATCCTATAAAACAGAAATATATTATCATGTATTTCCCTTACCTCTCTCTCTAAATATAACCAGGCTAGTTCACTTTCCGACGACCAGATGAAAAGTCGTCCAGATTTAAACAAAATAAAACGAACACGGGGTAGAACAACGTGAGAAGTGAAGCAAGGTCATTGAGTTTATATCCGGGTTGTTGTACGGTGCGGGAGAAGACTCAAAAAGGCGAAGTTACGCTGATTAGCATCAGAAACTGATTAAAGTACAATAGGAGTAAAATAATTATCCAGAAATACATAAATAAAGTAGAAAATGAAATTAAAAATATATTTACAGAATGTAATCATAGTTTTCAAATGTATATGAACCGGATATAATACTTTAGATGGAATATTGACTGTTCTGTCACAAATATTGCACAATTCTATAATAATAAAACAAATATAATAATAAAATGTATTGTAACACCTTACAGACAGATCTCAAAGTGCATCTTAAAGTTCTTAATAACAAATGAATTAAAACAATAGAATATATTATAATTAGCATAGCCAGAAACAGACATTGGGTTTTAACCAGTAAATACTAGGTGTTCCACATTCATTTTTTTATTGAACACATTTATTTATATCAGTGTTATACCTCCATTCAACAGAGTATGTTCCTGTCAATCACAACTTTATTAACACAGAACATATCCACATGTTCAGTGTGTTCTATCAGTCATAGTTGAACTGGTCTGCTATAAATATTCAACAAATATTTAACAGATTCAAAGACACTTATGATAAATGTCACACATTTTCAGAACTTGTGACATCATCAAAGGTTTATATCTGTAATTATTAATTATGATTATTATAATTATTATTATTAACAGAAACAGATTTATAAAGAATTAAATAAGTCTGAATATTAAAGAATACCCCCCCCTCCCGGCCCCGCCCCTCCCTCCGGGAACAGGTGCTTCCGGACTCTGACCCCCTCTCCCCGGCCCTCCCCCTCTGGCCCCGCCCCCTCTGGCCCCGCCCCTCCCCGATAAACCCTCGTGTATTCCGGTGTTTCCTGCTCTGGTCTCTGACCTCCTGCAGTTTTCAGGATGGTTTTCTTCGTCTTGTCAGCGACCTCCTGGACTTTATTAGCTCTCTGCTTCACCCTGCTGTTACTGTGAGTCATTTATTATTATTTAATGTTATTTCACGTTTCATATTCCCGTATCGACCGTATTTGAAGTTCCAGCCCGTCTCATCCCGAACTGAACCGGTTTTATTCTGGTTCCGCAGCTACGGCGTCTGGCCCTATCGGTTCTTTAAGAATCTGGGAATCCCCGGACCAGGACCTCTGCCTTTCCTCGGAACGATGCTGCGCCTGAGAAAGGTGACGATTTAACTCACACTTCAACCTAAGAAGAAGTCGTATAATATGAACTTTGTCACCATGTGATTGTAATGGAATAATTTTAGACTATGATCAGTGGTGGAAGCAGCACTCTGACGCTTTACTGAAGGAACACCTATTTTATTCTCAACAGTTCAAAAGACAATATACACATTACAATATAAGTAGAAACATAAGGCAAGGCAAGGCAAGTTTATTTGTATAGCACATTTCAACAACAAGGTAATTCAAAGTGCTTTACATAAAACATTAAAAGCATCAAGATACAATTTAAGACAGTTGATTAAAACAATTTAAAACAGTTGATTAAAATAAAAAAATAGATATAATATAAAATAAAAATAAGAAATAAAAATTAAGAATTAAAATGTATAACTTTGAAATTAAAACAAAGAACAAGTTTTCCGCGGGAATTGTCTAGTTAAGAATGATATTAGCAGTAGGCAGCATTGAACAGAAAAGTCTTCAACTGGGATTTAAAAGCAGTGAGAGTTGCGGCAGACCTGCAGGTCTCTGGGAGTTTGTTCCAGATCTGTGGGGCATAGAAACTGAACGCTGCTTCTCCATGTTTAGTTCTGACTCTAGGAACAGAGAGCAGGCCTGATCCAGATGATCTAAGAGGTCTGGATGGTTCATAAGGGATCAGCAGATCTGCAATATACCTAGGCCCTAGACCATTCAGGGCTTTATAAACCAGTAAGAGTATTTTAAAGTGAATTCTTTGGCAGACAGGAAGCCAGTGCAAGGACCTTAGAACTGGACTGATATGGTCTACTTTTTTAGTCCTAGTCAGGACTTGAGCGGCAGCATTTTGAATCAGCTGCAGCTGTCTGATTGACTTTTTAGAGAAGCCTGTAAAGACCCCGTTGCAGTAGTCTAGTCTACTGAAAATAAAAGCATGGACAAGCTTTTCCAAATCTTGCTGAGACATAAGGCCTTTAATCCTTGATATATTCTTCAGGTGGTAGTAGGCTGACTTTGTAACGTTTTTTATGTGACTATTGAAATTCAAGTCTGAGTCCATAACTACACCCAGATTTCTAGCTTGGTTTGTAGGCTTTAACATCACTGATTGAAGATGAGCGCTGACTTTCAATCGTTCTGCCTTGGCTCCAAAAACAATTACCTCAGTTTTATCTTTGTTTAATTGGAGAAAGTTCTGGCACATCCAATCATTAATTTGTTCAATGCATTTACTCAGTGTTTGTATTGGATTATGATCTCCTGGTGATATACTGATGTAAATTTGTGTGTCATCTGCATAATTATGGTAACTTATTTTATTTTCTTTCATAATCTTAGCGAGTGGGAGCATGTAAATGTTGAATAGTAGAGGCCCCAGAATTGAACCTTGGGGGACCCCACAGCTTATGTCTATATGTTCAGATGTGTAGTTGCCTATAGACACAAAGTAGTCTCTGTCCTTTAAGTAGGATTCAACCCATTTTAGTGCTGTGCCAGTAAGTCCCACCCAGTTCTCCAGTCGGTGTAATAATATGTTGTGGTCAACCATGTCAAATGCGGCACTGAGATCCAGTAATACTAAGACTGAAATTTTGCCATTGTCTGTGTTTATGCGGATGTCATTACAGACCTTAACTAGAGCAGTCTCAGTGCTGTGGTGGGGTCGGAAACCTGACTGGAAGTCATCAAAACAGTTGTTCAGTGTCATATAGTTAGTCAGCTGTCTAAAAACTGCTTTTTCAATTATTTTACTTAAGAACGGAAGGTTTGATATGGGCCTGTAGTTATTCATTACTGTATTGTCCAGATTATTCTTTTTTAGCAGTGGCTTGATGACTGCAGTTTTTAGGGCCTGTGGGAACACACCTGACACAAGTGACGTGTTTACAATGTGCAGAAGATCTGAGGTCATGCAGTTAGAAACCTTTTTAAAAAAGCTTGTTGGCAGAATATCCAGACAGCAAGAGGAGGATTTCAGATGTTGTATAATGTCCTCCAGATTTTTATGGTTGATTGGATTAAATTTTGTCATGCCATCACAACTGATTTTGAGTTCACACTGGGACGACACATATCCTGTACCTGGCATGGAGGAGGTGATTGCTTGTCTGATTTTGAAAATTTTTTCAGTGAAGAAGGAGGCAAACTCATTGCAGGCTCTGGTGGATACAAGTTCAGGGGCTACTGACACAGGGGGGTTTGTTAGCTATCGACAGTAGCAAACAGAGTACGTGAATTATTTTTGTTTTTGGAGATAATATCAGAGAAAAAGAACTGCCTTGCTTTTCTCAATTCAAGATTATAAAGCCTAAGTTTCTCTTTATAGATGTCATAATGCACCTGAAGATTAGTTTTTCGCCACCTGCGTTCAGCTTTCCGGCATTCTCTTTTACCGATTCTGACCAGCATTTCATTTCTCCATGGAGATCTCTTTTTGCCAGAGATAATCTTCACTTTCACCGGTGCAAAGGCATCAATAAGATTTGTAACTTTAGTGTTGAAGTTTTCTAAAAGTTCATTCACTGTAGTGTAGGGGGTGGCAGGTGTCGGAGAGAAAGCCTGGATAAACATTTCTCTAGTGTTATCAGTGATGTACCGTTTTGATATTACCTCTGTTTGAACACTTCTATGTGTGGAGAAAGTGCTCTTAAAGAACACACAGGAATGGTCAGACAAACCAACATCAGTCACCTCAACCTTAGAAATGTTTAAACCTTTAGAGATAATTAAATCCAAAGTGTGACCTTTGATATGTGTTGGTTCCGTTACATGTTGAATTAATCCATAATTTTCAAGGACACAACACAGTTCTTTAGCACTGCTGTCCTGAGCGTTATCCACATGAATGTTAAAATGAGCGTTATCCACATGAATGTTAAAATCACCAACAATAATGACATAGTCAAAGTCAATGCAGGTTACAGACAGCAGTTCAGAAAAGTCATCAAAAAAGTTTGCACAATATATTGGTGGCCTGTAAATATTCAGAAAAACTGCCCGGGGCGAGGAATTTAACTGAAGGTCAACATATTCAAATGAATTAAAATGTCCATATAACATCTGTTTGCATTTGAGGGAGACATTAAACAATATGGCAACTCCACCCCCTCTCTTTCCCACCCGAGTTTCACTTATAAAACTGAAGTTTGGAGGGGTTGACTCAATGAGCATGGTTGCACTGTTATCTGGGTTCAACCATGTTTCAGTTAAAAACATAAAATCAAGATTGTGTTGAATAATAAAATCATTAATTAAGAAGGTTTTCCCCACTAAGGACCTAACATTTAGTAAGGCCAGACTCAGTGTTTCACAGTTTTCCTCAGCTGGTTGTGGAAGACAAGGAAACACTGGAATGTTTCGAGGTTGATATGCTGTAATTAATAAGTTGTCCGCTTTAATTGAACCCTTTTTATTTCTCATCAGATTAACCGATCTTCTGTTACCTGTCATCACAGGGATTGAGAAAGCTACCTGAACTCCATAGGGCCCTGACTTTTCCTGGAGAACATTATTGATCTTAGTATTGGAGCCTGGACCCGGCACATATCAGTCAGACTCACAGATGACATGTTTCGGAGGAGGTGGGGGGGCTCTGTGACTTTTTGATGAAGGTTCTTTCCAGCGTGGTGGAGTGGGGGGGGCTGGACGATAAGGGGGGTTAAGGGAAAAAGGTATGGGTGTTTGGCGTGGTGTAAATTGGATTCCAATAGTGACAAGTTCATTCATCCTGTCCGTGAAATCTGGGAGTGAGGAATCCAGAGAGACTGAGGGGCTGGGCGGGGTCAGGGGGGGTTGCTGGCCTGTTGGGCCTGGGATAGACTCCTCTTGTTGGGGTGAAGATGATGACGTTGCCTCTTTCTGAGTCAGCTGTCTTACAACAGCTGACTCTGGCGATACCAACTCTTCTCCAGAGGGTTGTCTTATCAGTTGTTTTGGAACATCTTGCCTCTTGTCCTTGGCAAGGGCTGCTTGTGCCTGACGCACAAAATAGAGCATGTTGGAGCCTAATAGCTGTACTCCTGATTTGTTGAGGCAAGATCCATTTGTCTTAAAGAGATGTCTGCGTTCCCAGAAAATGTTGAAATTGTCAATAAAATTCACAGATTGAGTGGCACACGCATCTTTGAGCCATCGGTTGAGCATCATCAGCCTGCTGAATCTCTCATCTCCTCCTCGAACTGTTGGTAGCGGCCCACTGATAAACACCCTAGGATTCAGGGATTTAATTTTGTTCAGCAAATCAATAAAGTCCTGTTTCAATAACTCTGATTTTTGCTTGACAACATCAAGGGCTCCTGTGTGTATGACCAGAGATTTGACTGTTGGATGCTCAGCAGCGATCCCCAGAAATTTCTCTGAGATATCTGACACCATGTCATTGGTAAAACAGAGTACTTTGGTGTTTTTCTTGCTGCAAAAGCGTTTTATCTCCTTCACGGCTGCATCGCCCACTATCAGCGTTTGAGGTCCAGTAGTTAGCTCTTCCTGCAGCCTTTTATTATATTTTATTTTTTTTGATTCAGACTCATACCTTTCTCTTATGCTGGAATAGGAGCTTTCTTTTGGGGAGTCAGGGTCTTGTAAAAGTGGAGCAAATCTGTTCTCTAGTAGAATCCCTGTGTTTTGGGACGATTTGCTCTTACTTTTTGTTGTAGCCACAGTCCAGGGCTGTTTTCTCCTCGGTACTGGTGTTGAAGAAACATTCCTGTGCAACGGCAATGAAGGCCACTCAGCTTCATCAAGAGTCTTTGGGTGCAGGATTCTGCCTGTTAGCCGGCTTTCCATGCAGGGAAGCGATTTATCTTTACACGTTTTATGCTTTGGCTTTGCACCAAGAGAGTTCCAGGAAGGACTGCTGGTTAAGTCCTGATTCTTGGTGGTGCTAAGTAGCTGACTGTTAGCCTGCTCCTTTCCACTGATTTGGGTCATTGGAAGAGTGGTTTCATTCCCATATTGACCATTTACCTCCCAGTTTACTTCAAGCCGCTGAACTTTCATCTCCAGTACTGTTATCATCTGGAGAAGTTTGTAGTAGTCGTCCTCGGAGAAGGGAGGCATCTTGCTGCTAATTAGCTTTGGTTAGCGGCACCTCTCAGTCCCAGTCGCTATAGTGCAGGCTTATGCTGCTGATAGGCCGCACTCAATGACAAGGTCGTAAAAATGTCCAAAAGTAACAGTAGCCAACTGTATTAATAACAAAAACAGTAGTCCTGATGATTAGTAGGTATCCAGGAGCATTTCTTGTTATCTCCCACAGAGAAAAGCACAAATATAAGCGGAAAAATGCAGCAGAGGCAAGAGCAAAGCAGAAAAGCGTCTGCACTGTAAGGAAGCCAAGATATATGAATGACATGCATAACAATGCATGTCATTCATATACATTCTGTAATTCAAAAGTAAAGCTATAATGATGGTGAAGTGGCTGCATAACTAGTCTACTGTTCTAACTGAGAACAAATCAGAGAATGCATCAACAATCTGGATGGTGATGAACATCAAGTGACTCAGCTGATTATTATCTTATTTTACTGAGATCGCTATCAAACGCTAACGTCTGGTCTGGAAATGTCTTTTTAGGGAATTCTTCGTTTTGACAGTGAGTGCCAAGCCAAGTACGGAGACATCTGGGGGTGAGATGATGATGATGATAATGATGATGATGATGATGATGATGATTTACCTGGAGCTTTAATATTAAATATATATTAAATGAACAAGATCAAAGCTTGTTAATGGTCAGTCAAACATTAATCGTCCCATCAGTTTCTGTAATTATGCAATAACAAATACTACTAATAATAAACTTCCAAATTAATATTAGTTAAGAATTAGCACTAATTAGGGAAGGTAAGTTTATTTGTATAGCACATTTAACACCAAATATTAAAGCATCATTAAAAGAGCTAAAAGCTTTTGTTTTATTGTTGTTTAGAGTTACTTCCAGATTTATAACTTATTTTATACCTTATAAATATCAGCTACATATACCATAAGTATAGAAGATGAAGGACTGATATATTTTATCATGTATGACTGATGACGTCACCGATGACTTCACTGATGACGTCACTGATGATGTCACCGGTGACGTCACCAATGATTTCACTGATGATGTCACCTATGATTTCACCGATGATGTCGCTGATGATGTTGCCGATGATGTCACTGATGTTTAATCAGCACCTTCTACTTTCTTCTCCAGGTTGTATGATGGTAGAACTCCAGTTCTGATGGTGTCAGACCCTGAGATGATAAAAACCGTGATGCTGAAGGAGTGTTACACCGTGTTCACCAACCGCAGGGTAATATATGATATCTCATATATATATATATATATATACAGTGGATAGGTTAATAGTGTCTTAACCTATCCTGTTCAATCCTGTTCAATCCTGTTCAATTGATAACAGTTTATACACAGATGGAAAGTCACTGACCTTTACTCAATACTTTACTTAGCCCATAAGAAGCAGGAAAATTATTCTTATTATTGAAACTTCCCTTATAGTAACATAAATCAGCTGTTTGAATGAGTCACCTGTACAACCCGGTCACATGACCACACCAGGTGGAGAGGAGTGTACCAGAACATTTAAAGGAGCAGTGACACCGTTGTATCTGGTACCTTATTTTAGTATTTTCCATGTTATGCTACTTCCATTTCAGAGAGAAATATTTTACACATTGGATAATAAAACAAGCTTTTAATAGCAACACCTCTATTTGAATTGTGTTGTAATGTAAAACTTATTTCCTTATTCATATTTCTTCTGTTAATGTGATGACATGGTCAAGGTTTCATGATGAACCATCGATCTTT
This sequence comes from Lepturacanthus savala, assembly GCA_030544235.1. Taxonomy (NCBI): domain Eukaryota; kingdom Metazoa; phylum Chordata; class Actinopteri; order Scombriformes; family Trichiuridae; genus Lepturacanthus; species Lepturacanthus savala. Next base: position 32,216,726 of record CM060478.1, read on the forward strand.
CCTTGTGAAACACACACTCCAGAAGTTTCACCTCTTCCTGTTTCTGTGATTATTAACAGCTCCACTCTGAACTTTTAACAAGGTTTAATTTTAATAAATGTTTAAAACACTAACACAATGCAGTTCAGTACTAGTAATCTAATGATATGGACAGTACAGGTATTTATGTGTTTGTAGTGAAGTGTTGCATCATGTCTTTATTTCATAACTCTGGAGGTTCCATCCTGGGGTTTAACATTGGCCAACATCTGGTTTCACTACTAACAGCCACTGCACAGACACTTTGATTAAGCATTTAAATTACTGGTTTATGTTATTTTTTAATTAGCTGCAATGACTACAGTTTTTATATTGATGTGGGTCTGACTCCATCACTTTAAAGTTCCTCTGTAGATCAGGGCTCAGGCTGTAGTTCAGCTGGTGAAAATGTTGAGGATGACACAAACATTCTAAACAGATGGAAACATACAAGGAACATTCTTCACATGTTGTGACATGAGACAGTGATGAAACACGCTCAACTGGAGGTTTTTATCTCTGGTTTCGCACATTTCTTGTTTCATTATAATGTAGAAACTAACTGCAGGTCAAATATTCAGTATCTTCTAGTGGTCAGCATGAATTTATTCTCTTTTTTCTGTGATCCTGCTGCTCCTTATATTGATTTGTATTAAAATAAGGCAGGGATTTGTTATTTGGTTTAGTTTGTACTGATGTAATTTATATATATTTCAGTCAGTCATTTTCTATACCTGCTTATTCCTCATTAGGGTCACATGGTCTGCTGGAGCCTATCCCAGCGCGTTACAGCGAGAGGCAGGGATACACCCCAGATGGTCGCCAGCCAATCATGGGGCACACACACCATTCACTCACACACTCACACCTACGGGCAATTTAGAGTCACCAATTAACCTCAGCATGTTTTTGGACTGTGGGAGGAAGCTGGAGAACCTGGTGAAAACCCACGCAGACACAGGGAGAACATCCAAACTCCACACAGAAAGGTCCCAGACCCAGGACCAAGGAGGTCTTGAACCTGCGACCTTCTTGCTGTGAGGCAACAGCGCTAACCCCTGCGCCACAATGTCGCCCTTATATATATTTATTATGTATATTTATTATATATAATTATTATATATATTTATATTATTTCCGTTCATGAATATTCATATCAAATTTGAAAAACAATTGTTCTCCCCAAAAAGAAAGTTCAGTTGGATTCTATGATGATTCATCTCAAAGAAAAAAACTTGTGATATAAGAAGAAGTTATCAGAGAAAAATAAATGTTTCTGGTAGAAGAAGAATCGACTTTATTATAAACTGAATGGTGTTGACAGGATACAATCATGTTGACAGGATAGTAACATGTTGACAGGATACAATCATGTTGACAGGATAATAACATGTTGACAGGATACAATCATGTTGACAGGATAATAACATGTGGACAGGATACAATCATGTTGACAGGATAATAACATGTTGACAGGATACAATCATGTTGACAGGATAATAACACGTTGACAGGATACAATCATGTTGACAGGATAATAACACGTTGACAGGATACAATCATGTTGACAGGATAATAACACGTTGACAGGATACAATCATGTTGACAGGATAATAACATGTTGACAGGATACAATCATGTTGACAGGATAATAACACGTTGACAGGATACAATCATGTTGACAGGATAATAACATGTGGACAGGATAATAACATGTGGACAGGATAATAACATGTGGACAGGATATGAACATGTGGACAGGATATGAACATGTGGACAGGATATGAACATGTGGACAGGATAATAACATGTGGACAGGATACGAACATGTGGACAGGATACGAACATGTGGACAGGAAAATAACATGTGGACAGGATACGAACATGTGGACAGGATAATAACATGTGGACAGGATAATAACATGTGGACAGGATAATAACATGTGGACAGGATAATAACATGTGGACAGGATAATAACATGTGGACAGGATAATAACATGTGGACAGGATAATAACATGTGGACAGGATATGAACATGTGGACAGCATAATAACATGTGGACAGGATACGAACGTGTTGACAGGATACGAACGTGTTTGACAGGATACGAACGTGTTTGACAGGATACGAACATGTGGACAGTATAAAAACATGTGGACAGGATACGAACATGTTGACAGGATAATAACATGTTGACAGGATATTAACATGTTGACAGGATAATAACATGTGGACAGGATATGAATGTGTTGACAGGATAATAACATGTGGAGAGGATAATAACATGTTGCCAGGATTTGTACATGTGGACAGGATATGAACATGTTGACGGGATAATAACATGTTGACAGGATAATAACATGTGGACAGGATACGAACATGTTGACAGGATACGAACATGTTGACGGGATAATAACATGTGGACAGGATACGAACATGTGGACGGGATAATAACATGTGGACAGGATACGAACATGTGGACAGGATACGAACATGTGGACAGGATACGAACATGTGGACAGGATAATATGTGGACAGGATAATATGTGGACAGGATAATAACATGTGGACAGGATAATAACATGTGGACAGGATAATAACATGTGGACAGGATATGAATGTGTTGACAGGATAATAACATTTTGACAGGATATGAACATGTTGACAGGATAATAACATTTTGACAGGATAATAACATGTTGACAGGATATTAACATGTTGACAGGATAATAACATGTGGACAGGATATGAATGTGTTGACAGGATAATAACATGTGGAGAGGATATGAATGTGTTGACAGGATAATAACATGTGGAGAGGATAATAACATGTTGCCAGTGTTGTGCCTCGCCCTGAGGAATTTCAGGCCTGCAGGCAAGCCTGAAGCCTGATTTGAGTTCCTTTGTCTCAAGAGACAAAGGAAACCATAGACATATATACGTAGACGCCGCATGGAGCGGATTTGTCCGCTGCTGCGCTACGTCAGTGTCGCCGCCATATTGGATGTGGCAAAGCTGCGCTGTAAACAAATACAAGTAAACTGACCTAATTTCATAAAGCGCCTCTCTACAAGAAACTTGTGTTAATACCTCTTAATTATTCATTCACACATACACTACTATACTTGACAAACAGTAAGAGACCACAATGTTTGTATATAATCTTGATTTAAGATTTAAAATAACCCCAAAGTTCGGTGAATATCAAACTTGATAAACTGCGGGTTGGATTGACTACACTACCCGCGGTGCAGAAGACCCTAAAAACTAAAAGTTAATTTAAAAATGTTTAAATTTTGCCCAATTTCATGGCATTTGCATCAACACAGCCAAGGTTCTCCACAAGAGAATGTTCAAGATGGCAAAATTTGCCATAAGAATTGCAGCAGGGTTAATAAAGTAAATGTAATTTAATATGGAGCAGGTTAACAAATAGAGTACAATCAAGCCTCAAAGACAGTAAAAAATAATTCACACGCACACACACTATGTACACTATAAACATAACATTTTTTTTTTCAGAAATGGCACTAAAATCCTTTAAAAATAATGTTTTTGCACATTTTTTTTTCTTATGTTGCCACTCTGCAACTGTAATGTGTCAAGTTTGGCAATGTGATGCAGCCTTAATTTGTGGAACACAGAAACAACCAATGACATGAGCACATAATGATGTTTGTAGATTCCAGACTGTGTTTCCTGAATGTGACCCAGACCAAACACATCCTCAACACCAATGTCTGCCTGTACAAACTGACTGATAAACAGCACCTTTACAGCCCAGACAGTGATTGGTGAATAAAACGCTCAGCTGATCTGACCACCCTCACTGTGCCCTCAGATGGAATCATCAGTCCCCCCTTATTTTTTAGCTTGAGCAAGTGGTAACCCGAATCAAATGATGCAGGTACAGCATCAGTCACCAGGCTACCACGGCACACATCACAAAGCAGTTTTTTCAGAATTTGGCAAACCACAAATCCTGAAATGTAGACCAGGGCATTGTCAACAAAGCCACCAAAGTGGGTTGGCAGGTAGCTGTGGTCAGACACAATGGCAGGAATGTTGGCGAATGGGGATGGGATCTCTTCAGTAGCTTCTACTGCCGGGATGACGTTTCCACATTTCCTGACACGCTTGGAGACACCCCACATCGCACCATGAGCCGGGGGAAAATGGCTTGGAACTGGCATGCTGAATGGTTGTTATTCCAACCCCCTGTGAAAACATAAAGATAAAAACAGCACTTTCACATGAATTACCGTTTTAGTTTGACTTTAAAAAAAAAATATATATATATATATATATATATATATATATATATGGTATACTCAGGAACTCCAAGTGATCTTGGCTGAAGCGGTAGGTGCAGATGTAGCGCTGCCGCTGAAACTGTTCAGGGACCATCAGCGTCAGGGTGTCAATGTTGATGATGAATCCCAACACTCAGAGGTACCTTCACAAGAAATTGTTTGGTTAATATTAGAATAATATAACCCCAAGACAGCAGAATGATTTTGTTCATTTATAAATGTGAAAACAACAAGGAGCATAGTGTAACAAAAGATCAACAACATCAACATACTTACCATTATGTTGCCTCAAAAAACAGAAAACACTGAAGTCCAACAGAAACAAAACAGGAGACTGCAAAAACATCAGAACCAGAGAACAGCATCATATGAACTTATGATGCTGAACAAGGGAATAGAATAGGTCTGGGTGTTGTGATAAGAAAATAATTACTATATTCATCTCCAAATTCTAATTCATTATTAATGTTCTGAATAACAGGTAACAGAAACAACGTTTCTTCCTCCTGTTTCTCTGCTACTATGAGTGTGTAAACTGAGCTAATACTTAACTCTATATATTTCTGATGGAAATATACACAACCATGAGCAGAATAAATCCAAATAAATGGATGGAAATAATGAATGAATAGCTAAATGTGCGGGAATAGGCGAGCTAGCGTTTTCCACAACATCGGCAAATTATGCTCTCAAAACTATGTTAAAATGGCCAAATAATGCAGTCTACGAACAAAGTATTATCAAAAGTCATAGTTAAATCTTACCTGTTAAAGTTATTTCCTCAGATTTGGTTTGGGGTGTACAATGATTCGTGCAATTCCACGCAGCACAGGAATGAGGCATCTTCTCTTCTCTCTGCTCTACTCCGACTCTTGCCACATTCAATATGGCGGCGCCGGTGACGTACAGCTCAGCGCTGAATGAGGCGTCTACGTATATATGTCTATGAAGGAAACCCCTTTGCCACGTGTCCCTAAACAAAGGAGCCCCGGGTGGTACTCAACAGCGCCACCCGTGTTTCCGTAGGATCCAGCAACTACGTCACAGGTAATCCCAGCAGGGGTCCCCCAGAAAGCGGACTCTGATTGGCTGTAGTGCGTCACTGGGCGGTGACGACGCGAAGGCTATAAATGCATGGAGGACCTGCAAACTGCGCTCTTTCCAGTCGCGCTGACGGGCATGAAGAACGGAAGCACACAACACTCGCTCAACCCGCCTGCCCACACCGAGCAGCAGCCGAGCGAACAGTTACCGCGTGCATTTCCAGAAGGCCTGAAAGAAGAAATCCTCGCTGGCCGAGACTTTCTTCTACCCGATTGATCGACGGTCACCCCCCAGATCAAGCTGTTTCCCGCGGATGTAGGCGACGCCCGCCTATGAAAGGACACCTGAGACACAACGTTTCCCTCCTTTCGCCCCTGTCGCGACCCTCTCCCTCCGAGCCACGGACTGTGAGAGGACACTAGCGTGCTGCTAGCCCCGGACTGTCAGCAAAGGACGTGCTGCAGCTCCGGACCAACAAAGCCCCCGTGCTTTTCTTTGCTCCGGATTACGTGCCGTGGACAAGTCGCCATCTTGTCTCACCCACAAGTATCCGTAAGTGTAGTCCCGCGCTTTCTTTGTCTCGGATTACGTGTCGTGGACAAGTCGCCATCTTGTCTCACACACAAGTAACCGTGGGTGTATTGTCACAGTGTGACCACTAGTGGCGTAACACCCGTTCCTGGCGTAGCCGCCATCTTGAGAGTCCCACTTTGTCCCGGCGTAGCCGCCATTTTGCGACCTCACACGCGCGCGCACTCACCCACACACGCCCACTCACACACGCCCACTCACACACACACACACACACCCACACATACAATCCCTTTCTGTTGGCTTGGTTTTGTCTATTTACACTGTTTACTTAGTTTGTCTCTCTGTTATACTTAGCTTATTCTGTCTTTGTAGTTACCATACTCATTTAGTTATAGTTGAGGATATTGACAACAGTATTAATTGTAAGGTGTTTACTGTTTGTAAATAAACTCTTTTGTGTATTTAAAGAGAAGCCTCCTTGTATTTTGTCCATGTATTGTCACAAACAGCTGGTTGATTGGGCTAGTGTACGGATTCACACCTTCCCTTTTTATACCTTCTATTAACTTATGTTGTAACATAAAGCTAATTATAAGGTAATAATTTTATGAGACTGGTCATTATAGTTATTAGTCCGGTTCATCCGGTGGTGCCCCGTTTTAATTTATAAATTTTTAATTAATAAATTTAATTAATATTTTTATAATTAATAATCATCTTTGATAATTATTAATTACTACTAATAACTATTTATAGCCCCTACATGCACAACATTTCTGACGCTCCGTGTGAGGCCCATATATACCAGCTTTTGTACAATATTTGGACAAAATCCATAAATCCTAAAAATTAATTTTTGAGAATTTTTTTTTTTGAAAATTTTTTTTTTTGAATTTTTTTTTTTAAATTCGGAATCATTGGCTTCTTCCTGTGCATCGCCAAGCAGCTACAGTTTTTGAGTTGTATTTGTGTTGTTCTGCAGTGGCAGTAGCAGGTGTTAGGATCTATAGACTTTTCATCAGCTACAGATCATTAACCATTAACGTTCCAAAGAGGTGAAGAACCCAACCTAACGTTACTAACAGTAACATATATCCAGCATTTTATCAGGCACAGGTTGGACCCCTCCCACCTGTGCACTAGTAACAAGTATACTAACACTAACAGGATGAACCCATCCATACTGAGTGACGTGGTCGCTGACCTCATCCGACTGAGGTCAGATGACCTGGACCGACTCAGTACATACAACCTGCAGGACTGCCAAGATGCGTTGCAAACGCTAATTGGACAGGCAACCAACCCTCCCAGTCAGGGAGAATGCTTGGTGCAGGATGTAATAGGGCAGATGTTCTTGGTGTATCATCGCCAATCTTGCATGCAGATCAGAGAATTGCAACGAGAAATGGCTGAGCTGAGGGATGAGAACGCGTCCCTGCAACAGGAGCTCGATGACAACCAAAGCCGTCACGAGATCCTGCGTGCAGAATGCGCATCCCTCAGGAAAAAGGTGAGTCACCAGGGAGAGAATGTCCCCGATCCGGGGGTCTTGACTCCAAACAGTCAAGAACCAACCCGGTCGGAAAACCCACAAGAGTGGGACCCCCCTTCATCAGGGGAAAGTGAACCAACCCTGGTTCACCAAACGAGGAGGTTAAACATGGCAGGCTCAACCATCAAGGCCAGGTGTGTTGAGAACCTGACAGAGCCAACCTCCTATTTAGTCGACAACGACTATCGACTGCCCCAGGCTCAAGCCTCGGGGCAGCACACAGGCTCGTACCGCGGAGCCGTTTTTCCTCCAATGGGGAATCTTAACCCTCCCGACCGGAGGAGGGTAGATTATTCTCGCACCCCAGCGGAGACCCCCAGGTCCTTGTTCCATGGGATCCCTCCCCCACGGAGCCTACACATGCGAGATTCCTTTGCCTCCCCTCCCCGTGAGAGGAGACACCTGCACTGGGAACAAGATTCCGGTGCATCAGATCTAGAGTGGCAGCAACCCCATCACGGCATGCGAACTAGACAGCTTGAGTCCTTGGCCAAAGATATCGAACGCTTTGACCCAAGTAGACCAGACGCAAACATCGACGACTACCTCCGGGAAGTCGACCGCTGCCTGATGGACTTGCCTGCCGCCACAAACCGTGAACAGCTCAAGTTGTTGTGGAAAACCACAACACGGAGTGTTCACGTGTTCATGGAGACCCTTCAGGCGGAGACCCGTGATAGTTACCGGAACTTGAAACGGGCCCTTCGAGAAGAGTACTCCCCATACACTGACGAAGCCTCCGCAGCCCTCAGTGCCTTCGCGATCACGCAGAAGAAGCAGGAACCTCCGCGTGAATATTACAGGCGTCTGAGGGACACATACTTTCAGGGTCGTAGCGTCCCAGGTCTGGAGGAAGATCACGCGTTCAAATCGCTGTTCCTGCACAACCTCCATGAGAGCCTGCGCTACGATGTCACCATGCATTGCAGGTCAGGCGGCCTGACAATGCAGCAGATTAAAAGGTATGCCCAGCTGGCGTGGGAGACACGCATGCATCCATCCAGGCCTCGTGAAAGCAATGCCAGGGTTCTGGGGATTCAGGCCTCAGAGAATGGGGACTTGACACTAGAAGGCAGAGAAATGCCTCGTGCTAAGACAGCCCCACTGCGTGCCCGACCTAAGAACCGCTTCGATCCCCCTCTACAGGACCAGCAACGTCATGTAGATGGTGGGAATCGGAATCGCCCCCAGAACCAGAGCGCACGTCGGACAGGCCCTGCTCAGCAAAAGGGTCCTGTCCGTTTTGAACAGAACAAACCCAAGTATCAGGAGAAAGGGGACTCGGGTAAAGAAATGGAGGAGATGATTCGGAGATGCATGATGGCAGTGGTGAAAGACCTACGCCTGCCTGAACCCTCACCAAAACCACCCAACTCCCCCAAGGGACGAGGGGGGGGATCTCCGGTCGCATGACTAGGCCGCACGCCCACGCCCTCCACCGCCAGAGTTTACTTTGTCGGGTGGGGCACGGGGTCAGGGGAAACCAGGGCAACCCCTGAGCGGGTCGGGTTTGAAACTCCATGCCCTCCTTTTCTTTCCTTCTTGGGTGACCTAGTCCAGAAAGGCAACGCCCAGCGTATCTACACCCAGGTGACACTAGGGGGGTGTACTAGCGCTCTTGCTCTTCTTGACTCGGGTTCTGAAATTAGCCTGGTGAGCAACCACCTGTTCGAAGGGGTAGCCCGAGAGATGCGCACTCTAGGGAAACCGCTGCAGGTGGAGGACTGCAACATCAATATCACCAGCTACACGCAGGACACGTCACCCATCAACAGACATGCCTGGATTGACCTCACTTTTCAGGAGATGACTCTCGTCCATCCCCTGTACATATGCTTACTTGACACTGAGCCACTCCTTAGTGGTCAGGACCTGCTGGGTCGACTGGCACCCCTCATTGACTGCCATCGCGGTCATATCTGGGCTCAAGTGGGAACACCAAGACCACTTGGCACAGGGAGGGATCAGCCACGGTCGGGCCAACAGGTAACTGCCCTCCAACACGGGAGTGAATCCTTGCCGGTTCTAGGACCCCGTCCAGAACCTGTGCGTGACAGTCTTGGATCACCGGTGAGCACCTCACCGATGTCGGTCCATAATCCAGACATTCTTTGCCACCACGATTCTTTCCTTTGTTTGCTGAAAAACGCAAACCCAGACTTGTACAGTCCCCAGGTGGTGGGTGGTGTCTACCTAAACGGTGTAGACGCCCCTGATGCCCACCTGGCGCTTTGGTCGGAGAAATCTGCCATTAGCCAGGACTTGTACAACGACTTGTGCCAACTTGATACTCGTCCTCCATTCGTACAACGAAGCCATCGTCTCCTTTCATCGCAGACACCCCAAACCTTGATCAAGGCAACGGGGATGTGTGCTATCTTGATACGCATCGGGAGGAGGGAAGTTGTGCATGTCTTCAGTGTGGTTCCCCAGCTGTCTTGCCCAGTCTCGGTGGGAGCAGATCTCCTCGTCCGACTTGGGGTTCAGCTGGACACCATCAACCAGGTCTTGTGGTCTCAGGTTCACGCCAGAAGCCATCATCCATCCCTCGAGCCAGAGCACATGGCATTGGGACAGACAATACCACAAGCCTGTCAAGTGGTAAGTGAAGTCGACCAAATTATCCCCGCACGAACGGTCGGAGCTCCCGTGCGACTCATTGTTCGTAAAGGACAGCAGATTCCCAGTTCACAGGCATTTTTCCATCCCTTGCCTCACTTCGGGAAACTTGGCTTGACACTCAGCGGCATGCCGCTGCTTGAGCTGAACCACCGCTCAGCCTATCTGCTTGTCCAGAACCTAATGTATGCCCCAATACATGTGATTGCACGCCAACCGTTGGGGATGTTAATCGACCACTCCTTCCACGCCTTTGAACTGACAATTCCAGTCATCAGGGAATTGCCCTTGTCCTTGAGCAGAGATGACAGTAGGGAAGGGGGGTTTCGCACCCTCCCGACCAAATTGATCTCTGTGGTCTGTCATGAGGCATTGCAGGATGGGGCGATCTGCAATGCCACCTTGGATGGCAGAGACGACCTGGTCGTATATGCTATCCGGACTCAGCCAGAAGATGTAACACCTGCAGGTGATACTGGAGCCCCCTCCCCACCGGAGGAGACGGCCTCTGGTTTTGAGTCGGAAATCAACGAACAGTTAGCCAAAGCTGACGCACTGACTACTGACAGCCAGAGAGATGCGCTTCGGAAGTTGTTCCACAACTTCCAGCACATTTTCTCCAAAGACTCTGACAACTGTGGAGTCACCGACCTCCACACAGCCTGCACTCTTAGGGATTCCAACACACCCCCAACGTTTGTACGTCAGTACAAGATCCCGTTGGTTGAGTCCTGTTGAGTACAACGATCCTGCGTGGTAAATGCATCACCCGCAGACAGGCGAGGTAAGAAACTCGCCACCACCAGCACCAACTTACAGATGAGTTCCCTCGAACCAAATAAAACCCATTCTCCCAGTCTCCCTCCCTGAAAGGGTGGAACCAACTCCACCTCCAAGGGAACAGTCAAGTAACCGCATGCTCTACCCACTCACAACAGCATGCGTTAAACCCTAACTAATCATACCTGACCTGTAAATCTCCATTCCACCCTCCTCAATAACACGTTGCATGCTGTAAAGACTCTGTCAGGGATCGTCTGAGGAAATCTTAAGATCTGCTACCGCCTTCTCAGATACACCTAGCGTATAGTCTTGGCAGTGCAATTTCAGTAGACCCGCAGAAATTAGAGATAGGATTCATTCTCAACCTGCCCATCATCGAGAGACCGAACATACAGGTTGAAGGCAGTGCTGAATGTTGGGTTTTGGAAAGCCAATACACACATTCACATCAAAACACCACCCTTACTTGCCTATCACAATGATCACCCCTCGCTCTATCTTGTCCCCAACTTAAAAATGTGCACGAAAACTAGGGACATCCATTGGGTCTGCCCCAGCAACCCCTATATTAGAGATGTCACCAATTACCTCTGCGGCTTGAGGGCCGAATCCCCTGAGCAAAAATGCCAAGCCAGCATGTCTGTAAAAGACGAGGACATGGAGACCAAAGTAGAACGAGCAGGTAATCGATGGCTTGTAAGCACCCCTGCCACTGACATCCTGATCTCATATGACCGCCATGACAGACACACCAGACTGACCCTACCAAATCAGACGGTGTTCCTAACGGTCCCCAAAGGAGCCACCGCCCATATTGGTGACGTCGTCCTCCATCATCTTGAATCTGACACACAATGTTGAGATTGAGATTATGGACGCATTCCTGGGTCATAATATTACGATAACTGACTCCCTACAGCAGCAGCTCCTGACTGAAGGGACGAAATTGGTTAAATTAAGCCTTAAACCAATTGGGATAACCACCCAGTTCGGTAATCTCGTGCACAATTGTTACCAAGAAAGCCATGTCAGTTTATCTGCCCTTGGGCTCCTCCTCGGTGGCTGGGTCATCACGGCAGTCATCGCACACCTCATGTACAGACATATCCAAAGGTTACAAGCAAAGCTTGACTCCATCTGCCTAGTGCAACCACGCTTTACACACAGGTCTGTCACCAACACTCGGGTTGACTCCATTCCACTCCAGGGGTCAACCACCTCATCATAACAGCTCCCTCCTCTTTTCTTTCCTCTTCTTTTTCTTTTTCCTTTCTGAGCAAACATTTCAAGCGGCAAAGCTGTTATATTGTGTTTGTACATGTGTAGAATTGCTAGTTTAGATTAGAAATCTGCCCAGAAGTAGCCTCTGTTCACTGCCAGAGATAACCTCTACTGTACCTTTTCATATGAACTATGAACTATAAACTGTTGGATTACTCTTTTTCTCCATAAAGATTCTCAGGACTGCTCGACCCTTCTGTTGATCAAAGGACTGTGACCCACATCCCACTCCTCCGATCAAAGGGGGGATATGTTGTGCCTCGCCCTGAGGAATTTCAGGCCTGCAGGCAAGCCTGAAGCCTGATTTGAGTTCCTTTGTCTCAAGAGACAAAGGAAACCCCTTTGCCACGTGTCCCTAAACAAAGGAGCCCCGGGTGGTACTCAACAGCGCCACCCGTGTTTCCGTCGGATCCAGCAACTACGTCACAGGTAATCCCAGCAGGGGTCCCCCAGAAAGCGGACTCTGATTGGCTGTAGTGCGTCACTGGGCGGTGATGACACGAAGGCTATAAATGCATGGAGGACCTGCAAACTGCGCTCTTTCCAGTCGCGCTGACGGGCGCGACGAACGGAAGCACACAACACTCGCTCAACCCGTCTGCCCCCACCGAGCAGCAGCCGAGCAAACAGTTACCGCGCGCATTTCCAGAAGGCCTGTAAGAAGAAATCCTCGCTGGCCGAGACCTTCTTCTACCTGATTGATCGACGGTCACCCCCCGGATCAAGCTGTTTCCCGCGGATGAAGGCGACGCCCGCCTATGAAAGGACACCTGAGACACAACGTTTCCCTCCTTTCTTTCCTGTCGCGACCCTCTCCCTCCGAGCCACGGACTGTGAGAGGACACTAGCGTGCTGCTAGCCCTGGACTGTCAGCAAAGGACGTGCTGCAGCTCCGGACCAACAAAGCCCGGATCAACAAACTCCGGACCACCACAACTACAGCCTGCGTCACAGTAAGAGGTTATCTTCTGGGCAGTGAATATTAGTTGTTGTTTTATTAGTGTTTTCACTTGTTGTTTTGTACGGATCACCACGTCCGTTACGCTGTTTATTCTGTTACTGTGATCAGCTGATTGAGCGCCGAGTCCGCTCGCTCTTTTCTCTCTCTCTCTCTCTCCCGCTCGCTCTCTCACTATCATCCTCTCTCTCTCCTCTTCGCTCTCCATCCTCTCGCTTACTACGAACACTCGCACACTTACATTAACACATACACGCACCACACTACGCACGCCCCCGTGCTTTTCTTTGCTCCGGATTACGTGCCATGGACAAGTCGCCATCTTGTCTCACCCACAAGTATCCGTAAGTGTAGTCCCGCGCTTTCTTTGTCTCGGATTACGTGTCGTGGACAAGTCGCCATCTTGTCTCACACACAAGTATCCATGAGTGTATTGTCACAGTGTGACCACTAGTGGCGTAACACCCGTTCCTGGTGTAGCCGCCATCTTGAGAGTCCCACTTTGTCCCGGCGTAGCCGCCATTTTGCGACCTCACACGCGCGCGCACTCACCCACACACGCCCACTCACACACGCCCACTCACACACGCCCACTCACACACACACACACCCACACATACAATCCCTTTCTGTTGGCTTGGTTTTGTCTATTTACACTGTTTACTTAGTTTGTCTCTGTTTACTTAGCTTATTCTGTCTTTGTAGTTACCATACTCATTTAGTTATAGTTGAGGATATTGACAACAGTATAAATTGTAAGGTGTTTACTGTTTGTAAATAAACTCTTTTGTGGATTTAAAGAGAAGCCTCCTTGTATTTTGTCCATGTATTGTCACAAATAGCTGGTTGATTGGGCTAGTGTATGGATTCACACCTTCCCTTTTTATACCTTCTATTAACTTCTGTTCTAACATAAAGCTAATTATAAGGTAATAATTTTATGAGACTGGTCATTATAGTTATTAGTCCGGTTCATCCGGTGGTGCCCCGTTTTAATTTATTAATTTTTAATTAATAAATTTAATTAATATTTTTATAATTAATAATCATCTTTGATAATTATTAATTACTACTAATAACTATTTATAGCCCCTACATGCACAACACCAGGATTTGAACATGTGGACAGGATACGAACATGTTGACAGGAAAATAACATGTTGACAGGATACGAACATGTGGACAGGATACGAACATGTGGACAAGATAAGAACATGTTGACAGGATACAAACATGTTGACAGGATACGAACATTTGGACAGGATACGAACATGTTGACAGTATAATAAAATGTTGACAGGATAATAACATGTTGACAGGATATGAACATGTTGACAGGATAATAACATGTGGACAGGATACGAACATGTGGACAGGATACGAACATGTTGACAGGATGATAACGTGGACAGGATGATAACATGTGGACAGGATATGAACATGTTGACAGGATAATAACATGTTGACAGGATACGAACATGTTGACAGGATAATAACATGGGGACAGGATAATAACATGGGGACAGGATATGAAAATGTTGACAGGATATGAACTTGTTGACTGGATATGAACATGTTAACAGGATATGAACATGTTAACAGGATAACCCAGTAGCTGGAGCCATGAGTGATGCCATCACTACGGTTAAAGACGATCGATGGAGGAGGATCCGTAGCACCCTGTCACCATGTTTCACTAGTGGAAGACTCAAACAGGTCTGATTACTATTAATAATACTATTATCCTATTACTGTTATACTATTACTATTATTATTACTTTTACTGTTACTGTTAGTAACAGTAACAGTAATAGTAATAATACTGTTACTGTTAGTATTATTATTACTGCTCTTATTACTACTACTATGACTATCACTTCTTACTGTTACTGTTATTGTTACTATTGCTACTACTGTTACTCTTACTATTACTGTTCTTATTATTACTACTACTATTACTATTACTATCACTATTCCTGTTCCTGTTATTATTACTATTATTATTACTGTTATTGTTACTATCACTATTACTATTACTATCACATGTTGGATATGAACATGTGGACAGGATATGAACATGTGGACAGGATAATAACATGTTGACAGGATATGAACATGTGGACAGGATAATAACATGTTGACAGGACATGAACATGTGGACAGGATAATAACATGTTGACAGGATATGAACATGTGGACAGGATAATAACATGTGGGCAGGATACGAACATGTTGACAGGATAATAACATGGGGACAGGATATGAAAATGTTGACAGGATATGAACATGTTGACAGGATATGAACATGTTGACAGGATACAAACATGTGGACAGGATAATAACATTCGGACAGGATACGAACATGTGGACAGGATAATAACATGTGGACAGGATAATAACATCACTATTACTATCACTATCATTATTACTATCACTATTACTATTACTATTAATACTACTATCACTATGACTATTACTATCAATATTACTGTTATTATTACTCTTACTAGTACTATCACTATCACTATTATTATGACTATTCCTATCACTATTACTGTTATTATTACTCTTACTAGTACTATCACTATCACTATTGCTATGACTATTACTATCACTTTATTCCTTTTATTATTACTCTTACTAGTACCATCACTATTACTATGACTATTACTATCACTATTACTGTTATTATTACTATTACTAGTACTATTACTATCACTATTACTATGACTATTACTATCACTATTACTGTTATTATTACTATTACTAGTACTATCACTATCACTATTACTATGACTATTACTATCACTATTACTGTTATTATTACTCTTACAAGTACTATCGCTATCACTATCACTATGACTATTACTATCACTATTACTGTTATTATTACTATTACTAGTACTATCACTATTACTGTTATTACTATTACTAGTACTATCACTATCACTATTACTATGACTATTATTATCACTATTACTGTTATTATTACTCTTACTAGTACTATCACTATCACTATTACTATGACTATTACTATCACTATTACTGTTATTATTACTATTACTAGTACTATTACTATGACTATTACTATCACTATTACTGTTATTATTACTCTTACTAGTACTATCACTATCACTATTACTATGACTATTACTATCACTATTACTGTTATTATTACTATTACTAGTACTATTACTATCACTATTACTATGACTATTACTATCACTATTACTGTTATTATTACTCTTACTAGTACTATCGCTATCACTATTACTATGACTATTACTATCACTATTACTGTTATTACTATTACTAGTACTATTACTATCACTATTACTGTTATTATTACTATTACTAGTACTATCACTATCACTATTACTATGACTATTATTATCACTATTACTGTTATTATTACTCTTACTAGTACTATCACTATCACTATTACTATGACTATTACTATCACTATTACTGTTATTATTACTATTACTAGTACTATTACTATCACTATTACTATGACTATTACTATCACTATTACTGTTATTATTACTCTTACTAGTACTATCGCTATCACTATTACTATGACTATTACTATCACTATTACTGTTATTACTATTACTAGTACTATTACTATCACTATTACTGTTATTATTACTATTACTAGTACTATCACTATCACTATTACTATGACTATTATTATCACTATTACTGTTATTATTACTCTTACTAGTACTATCACTATCACTATTACTATGACTATTACTATCACTATTACTATGACTATTACTATCACTATTACTGTTATTATTACTCTTACTAGTACTATCACTATCACTATTACTATGACTATTACTATCACTATTACTGTTATTATTACTATTAGTAGTACTATTTCTATCACTGTTACTGTTATTATTACTAGTACTATCACTATCACTATTACTATGACTATTACTATCACTATTACTGTTATTATTACTAGTACTATCACTATCACTATTACTGTTATTATTACTATTCCTAGTACTATTACTATCACTATTACTGTTATTATTACTATTACTAGTACTATCACTATCACTATTACTGTTATTATTACTATTACTAGTACTATCACTATTACTATGACGATTACTATCACTATTACTATGACTATTACTATCACTATTACTGTTATTATTACTATTACTAGTACTATTACTATCACTATTACTATCACTATTACTATCACTATTACTGTTATTACTCTTACTAGTACTATCACTATCACTATTACTATGACTATTATTTATTATTATTATTTAACGTGAACTCTTTTTTTAACGTGAACTCCTTTTTAATGTCAACTCTTTTTTAACGTGAACTCTTTTTTTAATGTGAACTCTTTTTTAACGTGAACTCTTTTTAATGTGAACTCTTTTTTAACGTGAACTCTTTTTTAATGTGAACTCCTTTTTAATGTGAACTCTTTTTTAATGTGAACTCTTTTTAATGTCAACTCTTTTTAATGTGAACTCTTTTTTAATGTGAACTCTTTTTAATGTGAACTCTTTTTAATGTGAACTCTTTTTTACCGTGAACTCTTTTTTAATGTGAACTCTTTTTGAATGTGAACTCTTTTTAATGTGAACTCTTTTTAATGTGAACTCTTTTTTACCGTGAACTCTTTTTTAATGTGAACTCTTTTTGAATGTGAACTCTTTTTTACCGTGAACTCTTTTTTAATGTGAACTCTTTTTGAATGTGAACTCTTTTTAATGTGAACTCTTTTAATGTGAACTCTTTCTTAATGTGAGCTCTTTCTTAATGTGAACTCTTTTAATGTCAACTCTTTTTTTAATGTGAACTCTTGATTTTGAATTCTTTTTAATGTGAACTCTTTTTAATATGAACTCTTGTATTTTGAATTCTTTTTAATGTGAACTCTTGTATTTTGAATTCTTTTTAATGTGAACTCTTTTTAATATGAACTCTTGTATTTTGAACTCTTTTTAATGTGAACGTTTGTATTTTGAACTCTTTTTAATGTGAACTGTTGTATTTTGAACTCTTTAATGTGAACTCTTGTATTTTGAACTCTTTTTAATGTGAACTCTTTTTAATATGAACTCTTGTATTTTGAACTATTTTTAATGTAAACTCTTGTATTTTGAACTCTTTTTAATGTGAATTCTTTTTAATATGAACTCTTGTATTTTTTTTATATTTTGTATAGTTTTAATGTGAACGCTTGTGTTTTGAACTCTTTTTAAGATGAACTCTTGTATTTTGAATTACTTTTAACGTGAACTCTTGTATTTTGAATTAGTTTTAATGTGAACTCTTGTATTTTGAACTCTTTTTAATGTGAACTCTTGTATTTTGAACTCTTTAATGTGAACTCTTGTATTTTCAGGCCTTTCCTATCATAGCTGAGTACGCTGACCGCCTTGTTGAAGGGCTTAGACGAAGAAACCTGGAAGAAGCTGTTGATGTCAAACAGTATGTTGGTATTTATGATCAGCTAGATGTGGATATATTGATCATATATACTGATGATGTAGATATAGGTGATATATATTGATGATGTAGATATAGGTGATATATATTGATGATGTAGATATAGGTGATATATATTGATGATGTAGATATAGTTGATATATATTGATGATGTAGATATAGATGATATATACTGATGATGTAGATATAGGTGATATATATTGATGATGTAGATATAGGTGATATATATTGATGATGTAGATATAGATGATATATATTGATGATGTAGATATAGATGATATATATTGATGATGTCGATATAGGTGATATATATTGATGATGTGGATATAGGTGATATATATTGATGATGTGGATATAGGTGATATATATTGATGATGTAGATATAGATGATATATACTGATGATGTAGATATAGGTGATATATATTGATGATGTAGATATAGGTGATATATATTGATGATGTAGATATAGGTGATATATATTGATGATGTAGATATAGATGATATATATTGATGATGTAGATATAGGTGACGTATTGATGATGTAGATATAGGTGATATATATTGATGATGTAGATATAGATGATATATATTGATGATGTCGATATAGGTGATATATATTGATGATGTAGATATAGATTATATATATTGATGATGTAGATATAGATGATATATACTGATGATGTAGATATAGGTGATATATATTGATGATGTAGATATAGGTGATATATATTGATGATGTAGATATAGATGATATATATTGATGATGTAGATATAGGTGATATATATTGATGATGTGGATATAGGTGATATATATTGATGATGTGGATATAGATGATATATATATTGATGATGTAAATATAGGTGATATATATTGATGATGTAGATATAGGTGATATACGTATATTGATGATGTAGATATAGATGATATATATTGATGATGTAGATATAGGTGACATATATTGATGATGTGGATATAGATGATATATATTGATGATGTGGATATAGGTGATATATATTGATGATGTAGATATAGGTGATATATGTTGATGATGTAGATATAGATGATATATGTTGATGATGTAGATATAGATGATATATATTGATGATGTAGATATAGGTGATATATATTGATGTGGATATAGGTGATATATATTGATGATGTAGATATAGGTGATATATATTGATGATGTGGATATAGGTGATATATATTGATGATGTGGATATAGGTGATATATATTGATGATGTAGATATAGATGATATATATTGATGTGGATATAGTTGATATATATTGATGATGTGGACATAGGTGATATATTTTGATGATGTAGATATAGGTGATATATATTGATGATGTAGATATAGATCATATATATTGATGATGTAGATATAGATGATATATATTGATGATGTAGATATAGGTGATATATATTGATTATGTGGATATAGTTGATATATATTGATGATATGGACATAGGTGATATATATTGATGATATATATTGATGATGTGGACATAGGTGATATATATTGATCATATATATTGATGATGTGGACATAGGTGATATATATTGATGTAGATATAGGTGATATATATTGATGATGTAGATATAGGTGATATATATTGATGATGTAGATATAGATATATATTGATGATGTAGATATAGGTGACATATATTGATGATGAAGATATAGGTGACGTATTGATGATGTGGATATAGGTGACATATATTGATGATGTAGATATAGGTGATATATATTGTTGATGTAGATATAGGTGATATATATTGTTGATGTAGATATAGATGATATATATTGATTATGTAGATATAGATGATATTTATTGATGATGTAGATTTAGGTGATATATATTGATGATGTAGATATAGATGATATATATTGATGATGTAGATGTAGGTGATATATATTGATGATGTGGATATAGGTGATTTATATCGATGTGGACATAGGTGATATATATTGATAATGTGGATATAGGTGATATATATTGATGATATGGACATATGTGATATATATTGATCATGGGGACATAGGTGATATATATTGATGATATATATTGATGATGTGGACATAGGTGATATATATTGATGATGTGGACATAGGTGATATATATTGATATATATTGATGATGTGGACATAGGTGATATATATTGATGATATATATTGATGATGTGGACATAGGTGATATATATTGATGATGTGGACATAGGTGACATATATTGTAACAGTAACATTCTGTTTTACTGCAGATAAAACTCTGTTATTTATTGTTGGAGCTGAGGTTTTCTACTGTGATTTCTGAATAAATGTCATTGCTGCTCCTGTATCAGAGGGTTTAACAGGTATATTTTTTGTTTTTCTGTAGATTGATGGGACCGTACAGTCTGGACGTCATCACCAGTGCCTCCTTCAGCGTTGAAGCTGACTCCATCAACAACCCTGACGACCCCCTGGTTTTACATCTCAAGAAAATTCTTAACATGAATTTGTTGCCTTTGTTTTTAATCAGTGTGTATTCCTCTACAGTAGAATCATGGTTATTACATGTATGTTCCATGTTGCTGACTTTTCTCTGAACACTTCTCTTCTTCCAGTGATGTTCCCCTTCAGCAATCGTCTGTTAAACCTCCTGAGAATAGAAGTGATGCCCAAACGCAGCGTGGATTATTTCTACAACATCATCAAGACCTTCAAAGACCAGCATCTGGCAGATGAATCTGTGAGTGTTCCATTTATCATTTATCTTTATTTGTAGTTTATCTTTATTTATTGTTTATTTATTGTTTATCTTTATTGTTTATCTTCATTTATTGTTTATTTATTTCTCATGTATCTTTATTTCTCATTTATCTTTATCGTTTATTTATTGTGTATGTTTTTTTATCATGCAGCAGCCATCCTACCTTCCCTCCAGACACATGTGTTTTGTTTGTGTTGTGGGTTCTTCAATAAACACACCGGTACTTGAAGAGAACGAGCTTTATCTAACTTGTTGCAGTCATCTTACAGATGTACACGTTCCCACATGTTCTAACACTATACACTGTTCTAACACTATATAATGTACATCCGCCATCTATCTGGCTCATAGGGAATTACATCATTCAGGATGACCAATCAATTGTTCATATCATTACAACTCCCTTCTTTAAGTAAAAGTATTCTACTTTTAAAATGATAACTCATGCACATTTAACCCTTATGAACTTACTTTTCTTTGAAAATCCATCAAACTATGTAAAAATACATTTTAAAATGTTATCTCATCTTGACTGATCTACTATACTACATCTGTTCAATCAGTCTTTCGGGTGGTCTTATAATCCTTGAAGATCTATTCAGGGGTTGTTCTGGACTCAGAGCAGGAACTGTTGGCTCAGATGAGGGGTTCTCTGGTTGCTGGTGTGGCTCAGCTGCTTCATCGGACGGTTGATCTGTTTCGCTGGTCCCAGGATGTCATGGCGATTCCTTCCCAGTACTGCGCCGTCTTCTGTATGGATGTTGTATGGACTTGGTTGTATTTCTTTTAGGACTATTGCTTTCTGTGACCATGTGTTGGATTTGTCTTTAAGTCTCACCTTGTTGTCAGTATGCAGTTCAGGTAAGTCTTGTGGTCCTCTGTCATAGTAGAACTTTTGCTTTGTTTTCTGCTGTTCTTTGTACCTTTTCACCTTTCCACCCTCCTTTGTTTTCAGCAGCTTTTTCTGAATGGGCAGGTTTGATCTCAGTCTGCGTCCCATGAGGAGTCTTGCAGGTGACATACCACATTCCAGTGGCGTTGTGCGGTACACCAGCAGGCTTTGGTAGTAGTCCGTTCCACTGTCCTTGGCCTTGTACAACAGCCTCTTTACAGTCTGAACTGATTTTTCTACTAGTCCATTCGACTGAGGGTAATGCAGACTCGATGTTGTGTGCACAAAGTTCCATTCCTCAGCAAAGCGTTTGAAGCTCTTACTGGAAAATTGCGGTCCATTATCTGAGAAGACCTCACTTGGCACACCATGTCTCACAAATATGGCTTTCATGGCTGTTATTACTGCCTCTGCTGTTGTAGTGTTCAGTCTACTAACCTCTGGGTACAATGAGTAGTAATCGGTCACAACTATGTAGTCTCTGCCAGCACATTCAAACAGGTCAGCACCCACTTTTTGGTATGGTCTGTCTAGCACTGTGTGCGGTTTGAGTGGTTCAGCTGGATTGCTTGTGTTGAGCAATCAGACACTTCATTTGCTATGTCTTGATTAATCCGCGGCCAGTACATCACCTCACGAGCTCTTTTGCGACACTTTTTAATTCCAAGATGCCCAGCATGAATCTTCTTGAGCATGTCATGTCATAGACTCTTTGGAATGACTATCTTACTGCCCTTGTAGATGATGTCGTCAACTATGGACAACTCTGCTCTGCAATTCCAGTATTCTGTGATATCCTGCTTGGCCTGTGTTGGGCCAACCATCATTGATTATTTGATGTAGTCTTTTTTTTAAATTTTATCTTTGTTTGTCTCTGTCTTTATCAGTTCCATTTTGACATCAGACACAGGTAAGGCACTTGTGATCATGTCCACATAAGCATTCACATCATCATTTATGTTGCTGCGGAGGGACTACAAAGATGGCTGCCATGGTGGCTGTTCTATGTATTCCAGGCCATGTGGGGCTCTTTGTCTGTTAAGAACAAAGGGAAAATGGCCGACCGTGTTAATGTGTGTATGTGTGTGTGTAGGCTTAATGTCACTTTGTGTGTGTTTCAAGGTCTCATGTTAAAGAATGGTTAGTATCATGCAGGTTGGGACACTAACATCAAACTAAACCTTCTTACAAACCTAAAACACAGTGAACTGTAGCCTATGATCTCATCACATTAACAAAGTTCAACAGTCTGGTTTAACCGTGTTTGTTAATGTTCTGTTCTGCCCAAGTCATGTTACCAGTGGAAAGGAAGAAGAAGGGTTGCTCTCTGGTTCTGCTTCCTTGAGTAGCTGCAGATGTTGTTGCAGCTGTGGTGTTCATTGAGGAGTAGATCCGTTGTGTAGGTCACGTTGCTCTTTGTTAATCCTTGTCTGGTTGTAGAACCAGACCTGAGTTTCTTCAGTGCTGCTGGCTGGACGCCGTTGAGTCCTTGGTCACTTGCAGGTCTGGGAGACGCTGAAAGCAGCTGGATAATCCCTTTTAGAGCAGAGAAGCTGCTGAAGGCTTCTGTCCTGCAGCTTCTCCTGCTACAGAGCGGTGCTCTGCTGATGAGCAGGAGCCTGGGAGAGAGTTTGGAGGTGATGTGAGTTGAAGAGACTCTGGAGTGTGGGAGAGAAACTAAGAGGAGAAAGGCCGGTGCCTTTATACCTCTGGTGACATTCCTTGAAGGTGTGAAACTGGGTTTCCTGTCGGGGGAAGGGTCACAAGTTCCAGACTCAGCCAGGCATCTGGCTGAAGATGTTTATCACCTTTGTGGGCACAACATCATATTCAGCTTTCGTACTTCCCCATATGATTATGTTGTCCATGGATGTGTCTACACCTTCCAGATGCTCATAGATCATATGAATTGTCTTGTGGTAAACTTCAGGCGCTGAGGCTATGCCAAATGGTAATCTCAAAAATCGGTACCTGCCAAAAGGGCTGTTAAACGTGCACAATTTTGAGCTTGCACGTCCAATTTGAGTTGCCAAAATCCAGAGGATGCATCTAATTTGCTGAAGTATTTCGCATTGGCAAACTGTGACATTATCTCTTCTCTTGTGGGCAATTTGAAATGTTCTCTCTTTATCACTCTTAAAATTTCTTGGATCCATGCACACTCTAGGCTTGCCATTCTTTTTGTTCACAATGACTAGAGAACTCACTCAGTCGGTTGGTTCGTCAATTCTTTCTATCACGCCCAGCCTTTCCATCCTGTCCAATTCGTCCTTCATGGGCTTTTGAAGAGCAAAAGGCACTTTTCGGCATGGATTGATGACTGGTGGCACCGTTTTGTCGATTTGGATTGTGTGCTCTCCAGGAAGACAGCCTGGACCCTGGAACAGATCCTTGTACTCTTTCATCAATTCATCATACTCTGCATTTTCAACTGCTAGCACTCTTTTTACTAGGTTCAGTCTCTCACAAGCAGCTAATCCTAATATGGTCTGCACATTCCCGGCTGCCACTATGTGGTGACAGTGTATGCTCTTTGTCCTTGTGTGTCACTTTGCCCATGCATTTTCCTTTAACAGGTATTGCTGCTCCAGAGTATCCACTCACTTTCACTGTTGTTGTATGTAATTTAGGTCTTGGTCAGATTTTGTTAAACACAGTCTCTGGTATCACATTTGCTTGAGCTCCAGTGTCCAATTTCATCAGTATATTTGTGTCATTTACTTTCAGGTTCAACATCCAATCTTTCTTGTCTGTATTTTCTTCTCTCACTACATCCTCATAGAATTCCTCAGTCACTCTCATTCATTGCATGCACTTTACTCTGTTGTGCCTGACTCTTGCACTGCCTTGCATAATGGTTCTTTTTGTTGCAATTATTACACACTTTGCCATACGCGGGGCATTTCTTGGGAGGATGCTGTGTGCCACATCGATTGCACGCTTTACCTTGCACATCTCTGTGCGGTGGTTTTGTTTCACTCTTGACATCGGGAGTGCAGTTTTTCTTCCTGACTGCTCCTCGTTCTTCTCACTGCGTCAACGTTGCAACTCTCACCGACCAGTTCTTTGGCTTGCGTTCTGGCTGTTTCTGCTGCTCTGCAAATTGTAATTGCGGAATTCCGCAAACAAGTCAGTCTTTTATCAACGAGTCTGTCAGTCCTCCAAATTCACATGTCTTGCTTCTATTCCTCAACTCAGTTATATACTGATCAATCGTCTCTCCCGTTTTCTTCCGCGGAAAACAGGCTAACAGTCCTCGGATGACTTAGATTGCTAGTTCTCACTGGACAGCATAGGTCGTTTTCAGTCAATCCTTCCCAATTCGCTGTTAATTTCGAATAATCTTCTCAAGTCCATCTTCTGACACCATGTTTTGTTTGTGTTGTGGGTTCTTCAATAAACACACCGGTACTTGAAGCGAACGAGCTTTATCTAACTTGTTGCAGTCATCTTACAGATTTACACACAGAACTGTGTTCGCTAACACTATATAATGTACATGCGCCATCTATCTGGCTCATAGGGAATTACATCATTCAGGATGACCAATCAATTGTTCATATCATTACAACATGTTTCTAGACTCAGGATGAATTGAGGAGGAAACTTTCTACCACTTCTTTTTCAGGAGCCTCCTGCTGCTTTTCATTCTAACGACCACACTGTGCTGAACATGACAGTTATGTGCAACACTGTGCTGAACATGTTAATTACATGATCAAGGAGTTTAAATAGTAAGCAACTGGACTTTTTCTTTGAGTTTGAAGACGCTTCACCTTTCATCCGAAAGGCTTCTTCAGTTCTAGCCTGATGATGGAAACCAGGAGCTATATCTCTGGATCACAGAGGGTGGAGCTATAGACCACACCCCTCATCCCATAACAAAGGGTCACATAGGTCACCCTTCAAGGTGTGACTTGGAATGAGAGTCGTTGTAGTCACATGATCCAGAGAAAGAGTCCTGCTCTGATGGTGAAGAGCAGTTAAACTTCCTGGGATGAGATCTCAAGGCAGGATGGTATGTAGCAGATAGGTTATGACGCAGTCCCCCTCCTCTGCATTGTACTGCATAAACCACATTGTTGAGGTTTTGTCCTTGGGGTGGACCAGTCTCTGTCTGAGGGTGTTACCAGGCTTGAAATAATCCGGGATGTTGTGCTTGTTGAAGATTCTTCTTAGTTTCTCTGAGAGACCAGATACATACGGCACTACCACATGATTCCTTCTGTTCTTCTTTTTGTCTTTCTGTGTTTCGTTTTCTTTCTCCTGT
The DNA here is from genome assembly GCA_030544235.1 of Lepturacanthus savala. NCBI lineage: Eukaryota > Metazoa > Chordata > Actinopteri > Scombriformes > Trichiuridae > Lepturacanthus > Lepturacanthus savala. Next base: position 32,243,245 of record CM060478.1, read on the forward strand.
CTTCTATTAATCTTTATGAATGCCCAGTTGGGGTAACCACAATTCCTTAGTGCCTGTTTGATGTGTGTGTTCCTTCTCTTTCCCTTCTGTTTTGGAAGGGATGCTGTTTGCCCAGTGTTGTAGGGTTCTGATGACACCCAGTTTGTGTTCCAGTGGGTGATGAGAGTCAAATAGTAGATATTGGTCGGTGTGTGTGGGTTTCCTTTAGGCCTCTGTGCTGAGACCTCCATCTTCTTCGGCAAGGACCTCACAATCCAGAAAGGGTAGTCCTGTCTTTGGAGTCCTCCCTGGTGAACTTGATGTAGTTGTTGACGGAGTTGATGTGCTTCATGAAGGCACCCTTTGTTATGGGATGAGGGGTGTGGTCTATAGCTCCACCCTCTGTGATCCAGAGACATAGCTCCTGGTTTCCATCATCAGGCTAGAACTGAAGAAGCCTCCTGATCTCCAGACCAGGTCCTGACCTTTAGACCAGGTTCTGACCACCAGACCAGGTCCTGATCTCCAGACCAGGTCCTGACCTTTAGACCAGGTTCTGACCACCAGACCAGATCCTGACCTCCAGACCAGGTCCTGACCTCTAGACCAGGTCCTGGCCTGCAGACCTCTAGACCAGGTCCTGGCCTGCAGACCTCTAGACCAGGTCCTGGCCTGCAGACCTCTAGACCAGGTCCTGGCCTCCAGACCAGATCCTGAACTCTAGACCAGGTCCTGACCTCTAGACCAGTTCCTGACCTCAAGACCTCTAGACTAGATCCTGACCTCCAGACCAGGTGCTGACCTCCAGATCTCTAGACCAGGTCCTGACTTCTAGACCAGGTCCTGACCTCCAGACCTCCAGACCAGATCCTGACCTCTAGACCAGGTCCTGACCTCCAGACCAGGTCCTGACCTCTAGACCAGGTCCTGGCCTGCAGACCTCTAGACCAGGTCCTGACCTCCAGACCAGATCCTGACCTCTAGACCAGGTCCTGACCTCCAGACCAGATCCTGACCTCTAGACCAGGTCCTGACCTCCAGACCAGGTCCTGACCTCTAGACCAGGTCCTGGCCTGCAGACCTCTAGACCAGGTCCTGACCTCCAGACCAGATCCTGACCTCTAGACCAGGTCCTGACCTCCAGACCTCTAGACCAGATCCTGACCTCTAGACCAGTTCCTGACCTCCAGACCTCTAGACCAGATCCTGACCTCTAGACCAGGTCCTGACCTCCAGACCTCTAGACCAGGTCCTGACCTCTAGACCAGGTCCTGACCTCTAGACCAGGTCCTGACCTGCAGACCTCTAGACCAAATCCTGACCTCTAGACCAGGTCCTAAACTCTAGGCCAGGTCCTGACCTCCAGACCAGATCCTGACCTCTAGACCTCTAGATCAGGTCCTGACCTCCAGACCAGATCCTGACCTCTAGACCAGGTCCTGACCTCCAGACCTCCAGACCAGATCCTGACCTCTAGACCAGTTCCTGACCTCCAGACCTCTAGACTAGATCCTGACCTCCAGACCAGGTGCTGACCTCCAGACCTCCAGACCAGATCCTGACCTCTAGACCAGGTCCTGACCTCCAGACCAGGTCCTGACCTCTAGACCAGGTCCTAAACTCTAGGCCAGGTCCTGACCTCTAGACCAGATCCTGACCTCTAGACCAGATCCTGACCTCCAGAGCAGGTCCTGACCTCCAGACCAGGTCCTGACCTCTAGACCAGGTCCTGGCCTGCAGACCTCTAGACCAGGTCCTGGCCTGCAGACCTCTAGACCAGGTCCTGACCTCCAGACCAGATCCTGACCTCTAGACCAGGTCCTGACCTACAGACCTCCAGACCAGATCCTGACCTCTAGACCAGTTCCTGACCTCCAGACCTCTAGACTAGATCCTGACCTCCAGACCAGGTGCTGACCTCCAGATCTCTAGACCAGGTCCTGACTTCTAGACCAGGTCCTGACCTCCAGACCTCGAGACCAGGTCCTGACCTCCAGACCTCCAGACCAGATCCTGACCTCTAGACCAGGTCCTGACCTCCAGACCAGGTCCTGACCTCTAGACCAGGTCCTGGCCTGCAGACCTCTAGACCAGGTCCTGACCTCCAGACCAGATCCTGACCTCTAGACCAGGTCCTGACCTCCAGACCTCTAGACCAGATCCTGACCTCTAGACTAGTTCCTGACCTCCAGACCTCTAGACCAGATCCTGACCTCTAGACCAGGTCCTGACCTCCAGACCTCTAGACCAGGTCCTGACCTCTAGACCAGGTCCTGACCTCCAGACCTCCAGACCAGGTCCTGACCTCCAGACCTCCAGACCAGATCCTGACCTCTAGACCAGGTCCTGACCTCCAGACCTCTAGACCAGATCCTGATCTCTAGACCAGTTCCTGACCTCCAGACCTCTAGACCAGGTCCTGACCTCCAGACCAGGTCCTGACCTCCAGACCTCTAGACCAGGTCCTGGTTTCAGCAGGTTACTTATTATACAGGTTGGATTATCCAGGGTGTAGTGAAGGTGTGAATGTGGAGTAGTAACTGATCAACTCTTCATCTAATTAGAAATCAATCAAATTTAATTCTATAAAGGTGCCATTAATTAAAGGATGATTTCAAGCTCTAATTCTTAATCATGTGACAGAATTTTTGATCCATCTTAGAAACAGACATATTAATGTATGTTCTTAGTGAAGTCGACATAAACCCAGGTCTACTGTTCACACTATTTTAAAACAACAACCACATTTGAAATGAATGTGGTTATGGTTCCTTTTCTAACCCTAACGTTGTGTGTGATGTCATAGAGTCGAGCTGATTTCCTGCAGGTGATGATTCACAGTGAGATTCCAATGTCTGAGACACTGAATGAAGAACAGCAACCGAGTAAAGGTATGAATATGAATAATACATATATATTACTATAATAATATAAAGAGACATTACTATAATAATATGAAGATACATCACTATAATAATATAAAGATACATCACTATAATAATATAAAGATATATTACTATAATAATATAAAGATACATCACTATAATGATATAAAGATACATCACTATAATAATATAAAGATACATCACTATAATGATCTAAAGATACATCACTATAATGATCTAAAGATACATCACTATAATGATATAAAGATACATCACTATAATGATATAAAGATACATCACTATAATGATATAAAGATACATCACTATAATGATATAAAGATACATCACTATAATGATATAAAGATACATCACTATAATGATATAAAGATACATCACTATAATGATATAAAGATATATTACTATAATGATATAAAGATACATCACTATAATGATATAAAGATACATCACTATAATAATATAAAGATACATCACTATAATAATATAAAGATACATCACTATAATAATATAAAGATACATCACTATAATAATGTAAAGATACATCACTATAATAATGTAAAGATACATCACTATAATAATATAAAGATACATAACTATAATAATATAAAGATACATCACTATAATAATATAAAGATACATCACTATAATAATATAAAGATATATTACTATAATAATATAAAGATACATCACTATAATAATATAAAGATACATCACTATACTGATATAAAGATACATCACTATAATGATATAAAGATATATTACTATAATATAAAGATATATTACTATAATATAAAGATACATCACTATAATGATATAAAGATACATCACTATAATGATATAAAGATTCATCACTATAATAATATAAAGATACATCACTATAATAATATAAAGATATATCACTATAATAATATAAAGATACATCACTATAATAATATAAAGATACATCACTATAATAATATAAAGATATATCACTATAATAATATAAAGATATATTACTATAATAATATAAAGATATATTACTATAATAATATAAAGATACATCACTATAACAATATAAAGATACATCACTATAGTAATAGAAAGATATATTACTATAATAATAGAAAGAGACATCACTATCACCTCATTATCTCTGGTCCTCATACATCCTGTATATTTATCTATTTCTTAAATCCTGCTCCAGTTCATTTCTCATCTAGTTTTCTATCATGCTCTTCAGGACTGACTGAGCATGAGATCCTGTCCCAGGCCTTCATCTTCATCTTCGGTGGTTATGAGACCACCAGCACCACCCTGACCTTCCTCCTCTACAACCTGGCCACCAACCCTGAAGCCATGAAGACTCTGCAGGAGGAGATCGATGGCCAGCTGCGTCCAGATGTACAGTAGGGTTAGGGTTAGGGTTGTACAGTAATGTCATTCACTGGAGTTAGGGTTAGGGGGTTATGTTAGGGTGGGGTTGTACAGTAATATCATTCACTAGAGGTAGGGTTAGGGGGTTATGTTAGGGTGGGGTTGTACAGTAATATCATTCACTAGAGGTAGGGTTAGGGGGTTATGGTTAGGGTTAGGGTGTCAGGGTTAGGGTTAGAGGTGAACAGTAATGTCATGCACTGGAGTTAGGGTTAGGGGGTCAGGGTTAGGGTTAGGGTTGTACAGTAATGTCATTCATTAGAGTTAGGGTTAGGGGTTATGTTAGGGTTAGGGTTGTACAGTAATGTCATGCACTAGAGTTAGGGTTAGGGGTTCAGGGTTAGGGTTGTACAGTAATGTCATGCACTAGAGTTAGGGTTAGGGTTGTACAGTAATGTCATGCACTAGAGTTAGGGTTAGGGTTGTACAGTAATGTCATGCACTAGAGTTAGGGTTAGGGTTGTACAGTAATGTCATGCACTAGAGTTAGGGTTAGGGTTGTACAGTAATGTCATGCACTAGAGTTAGGGTTAGGGGGTCAGGGTTAGGGTTAGGGTTGTACAGTAATATCATTTACTAGAGTTAGGGTTAGGGTTAGGGGGTCAGGGTTAGGGTTAGGGCGTCAGGGTTAGGGTTAGGGGGTTAGGGTTAGGGTTGTACAGTAATGTCATTCAGTAGGGTTAGGGGGTCAGGGTTAGGGTTAGGGTTGTACAGTAATGTCATTTACTAGAGGTAGGGTTAGGGGGTTAGGGTTGTACAGTAATGTCATTTACTAGAGGTAGGGTTAGGGGGTTAGGGTTGTACAGTAATGTCATTCAGTAGGGTTAGGGGGTCAGGGTTAGGGTTGTACAGTAATGTCATGCACTAGAGTTAGGGTTAGGGGGTCAGGGTTAGGGTTGTACAGTAATATCATTTACTAGAGTTAGGGTTAGGGTTAGGGGGTTATGGTTAGGGTAAGGGTTGTACAGTAATGTCATTCACTAGAGTTAGGGTTAGGGGGTCAGGGTTAGGGTTAGGGCGTCAGGGTTAGGGTTAGGGGGTCAGGGTTAGGGTTAGGGCGTCAGGGTTAGGGTTAGGGGGTTAGGGTTGTACAGTAATGTCATTCAGTAGGGTTAGGGGGTCAGGGTTAGGGTTAGGGTTGTACAGTAATGTCATGCACTAGAGTTAGGGGGTCAGGGTTAGGGTTAGGGTTGTACAGTAATATCATTTACTAGAGTTAGGGTTAGGGGGTTAGGGTTGTACAGTAATGTCATGCACTAGAGTTAGGGTTAGGGTTGTACAGTAATGTCATGCACTAGAGTTAGGGTTAGGGGGTCAGGGTTAGGGTTAGGGTTGTACAGTAATATCATTTACTAGAGTTAGGGTTAGGGTTAGGGCAGTAGGGTTAGGGGGTCAGGGTTAGGGTTAGGGTTGTACAGTAATGTCATTTACTAGAGGTAGGGTTAGGGGGTTAGGGTTGTACAGTAATGTCATTCAGTAGGGTTAGGGTTAGGGGGTCAGGGTTAGGGTTGTACAGTAATGTCATGCACTAGAGTTAGGGTTAGGGTTGTACAGTAATATCATTTACTAGAGTTAGGGTTAGGGATAGGGGGTTATGGTTAGGGTAAGGGTTGTACAGTAATGTCATTCACTAGAGTTAGGGTTAGGGGGTCAGGGTTAGGGTTAGGGCGTCAGGGTTAGGGTTAGGGGGTTAGGGTTAGGGTTGTACAGTAATGCCATTCAGTAGGGTTAGGGTTAGGGGGTCAGGGTTAGGGTTGTACAGTAATATCATTTACTAGAGTTAGGGTTAGGGTTAGGGGTTATGGTTAGGGTTGTACAGTAATGTCATTCACTAGAGTTAGGGTTAGGGGGTCAGGGTTAGGGTTAGGGCGTCAGGGTTAGGGTTAGGGGGTTAGGGTTGTACAGTAATGTCATTCAGTAGGGTTAGGGTTAGGGGGTCAGGGTTAGGGTTAGGGTTGTACAGTAATGTCATTTACTAGAGGTAGGGTTAGGGTTAGGGGGTTATGGTTAGGGTAAGGGTTGTACAGTAATATCATTCACTAGAGTTAGGGTTAGGGGGTTAGGGTTGTACAGTAATGTCATTCAGTAGGGTTAGGGTTAGGGGGTCAGGGTTAGGGTTGTACAGTAATGTCATTTACTACAGGTAGGGTTAGGGGGTTGTGGTTAGGGTTAGGTTGTTATGGTTAGGGATAGGGGGTCAGGGTTAGGGTTAGGGTTGTACAATAATGTCATTCACTAGAGTTAGGGTTAGGGGGTCAGGGTTAGGGTTAGGGTAGTACGGTAATGTCATTCACTAGAGTTAGGGTTAGGGGGTTAGGGTTGTACAGTAATGTCATTCACTAGAGTCTTCTCTGTGCTAGGAGACAGTAGTTTCTGATTCTTCTCTGGCCTCCAGGCTCCTGTGTCGTATGAGGGTCTGGTGGGTCTCCAGTACCTGGACCAGGTTCTGAGTGAGTCTCAGCGTTTGGTTCCTACTGCTCCTCGGCTGGAGAGGATGTGTAAAAAAACGGTCCAGATCCACGGCGTCACCATCCCTGAAGGAACCCTGGTGGGGATCCCTGTGGCCCTGCTCCACAAGGACCCACGGTTCTGGACTTCCCCGGAGCTGTTCAGACCTGAGAGGTGACATTTACATTAATGTCTAATGTCTTCACACATGCACATACACACTTTAAAGGATGAATTCAGTATTTTCCAGTCCATATGAAAGACGTTCCTCACTGCTTCTTCCTCCTGTTCCCTGAATATTCAAAGATTCCCTTCAATGCACTTTCACTGTAAGTGATGGGGACATTTTGTGTAAAAATCCATGTTTATATGGAGTTTATATGAAGTTTCATCAGTCAGAGTTACTCATATGAAGTGAATATTTCACACATCCAGTGTTTCTTTCTTTGTGTTTCTCTGAACTGTTGAGCTGCAGTGGAAAAGAAAAGTGACTGGGAATAGAAAACATGGAAACCTAACCCTAAACCTAACGCTAAACCTAACCTCTAACCACGAACGTCTAACCCTAACCTCCAACCCTAACCTCTAAACCTAACCTCTAACCCCGAACGTCTAACCCTAACCTCCAACCCTAACCCCTAACCTCTGACCCCAACCTCTACCCCTAACCCTTAACCCCTAACCTCTAACCCCTAACCCTAACCTCTGACCCCTAATCTTGCTGGTCTTCAGGTTCAGCAGGGACCATGGGGAGGAGGTGAACCCCTACACCTTCATGCCGTTTGGACTTGGTCCCAGGAACTGCATCGGGATGCGTTACGCTGTCCTGGTGATGAAGATGGTGGTGGTCCGTGTGCTGCAGAACTACACGCTAGAAACATGCAAAGAAACCATGGTAACACCTGAGGAAACACATCCACATCCACTAGTCATGTTATCTAGTTATCTGTTAGTCTAGTTATCTGGTTATCTTGTTATCTAGTTATCTGGTTATGTAGTTATCTAGTTATTTGGTTATCTAGTTATCTGGTTATGTAGTTATGTATTTATCTGGTTATGTAGTTATGTATTTATCTAGTTATCTAGTTATTTGGTCAGTCAGTCATCTTCTATACCTGCTTATTCCTCATTAGGGTTGCAGGGGTCAGCTGGAGCCTATCCCAGTGCGTTACGGTGAGAGGCAGGGATACACCCCAGATGGTCGCCAGCCAATCGTGGGGCACACACACCATTCACTCACACACTCACACCTACGGGCAATTTAGAGTCTCCAATTAACCTCAGCATGTTTTTGGACTGGGAGGAAGCCGGAGTACCCGGTGAAAACCCATGCAGACACAGGGAGAACATGCAAACTCCACACAGAAAGGTCCCAGACCCAGGACCAAGGAGGTCTTGAACCTGTGACCTTCTTGCTGTGAGGCAGCGCTAACCCCTGCGCCACCGTGTCGCCCCTAGTTATTTGGTTATCTAGTTATTTGGTTATCTAGTTATCTGGTTATGTAGTTATCTGGTTATGTAGTTATCTAGTTATGTAGTTATCTAGTTAAGTAGTTATCTGATTATGTAGTTATATAGTTATCTGGTTACGTAGTTATCTGGTTATGTAGTTATCTAGTTATCTGATTAAGTAGTTATCTGATTATGTAGTTATATAGTTATCTGGTTCTTGCTGTGAGGCAACAGCGCTAACCCCTGTGCCACAGAGTCGCCCCTTGTTATTTGGTTATCTAGTTATTTGGTTATCTAGTTATCTAGTTATGTAGTTATCTAGTTATGTAGTTATTTGGTTATGTAGTTATCTGGTTATGTGGTTATCTAGTTATGCAGTTATCTAGTTAAGTAGTTATTTGGTTATGTAGTTATCTGGTTATGTGGTTATCTAGTTATGCAGTTATCTAGTTATCTAGTTAAGTAGTTATCTGATTATGTAGTTATCTAGTTATCTGGTTACGTAGTTATCTGGTTATGCAGTTATCTAGTTATTTGGTTATGTAGTTATGTAGTTATCTGGTTATCTAGTTATCTGGTTATGTAGTTATGTAGTTATCTGGTTATGTAGTTATGTAGTTATCTGGTTATCTAGTTATCTGGTTATGTAGTTATCTGGTTATCTAGTTTTCTGGTTATGTAGTTATGTAGTTATCTGGTCATGTAGTTATCTGGTTATCTAGTTTTCTGGTTATGTAGTTATGTAGTTATCTGGTTATGTAGTTATGTAGTTATCTGGTTATGTAGTTATCTGGTTATGTAGTTATGTAGTTATCTGGTTATGTAGTTATCTGGTTATGTAGTTATCTGGTTATGTAGTTATCTGGTTATGTAGTTATGTAGTTATCTGGTTATGTAGTTATCTGGTTATGTAGTTATGTAGTTATCTGGTTATGTAGTTATGTAGTTATCTGGTTATGTAGTTATGTAGTTATCTGGTCATGTAGTTATCTGGTCATGTAGTTATCTGGTTATCTAGTTTTCTGGTTATGTAGTTATCTGGTTATGTAGTTATCTGGTTATCTAGTTTTCTGGTTATGTAGTTATCTGGTTATGTAGTTATCTGGTTATGTAGTTATGTAGTTATCTGGTTATGTAGTTATGTAGTTATCTGGCCATGTAGTTATCTGGTTATCTAGTTTTCTGGTTATGTAGTTATGTAGTTATCTGGTTATGTAGTTATCTAGTTATCTGGTTATGTAGTTATCTGGTTATGTAGTTATCTGGTTATCTAGTTTTCTGGTTATGTAGTTATGTAGTTATCTGGTTATGTAGTTATCTGGTTATCTAGTTTTCTGGTTATGTAGTTATGTAGTTATCTGGTTATGTAGTTATGTAGTTATCTGGTGATGTAGTTATCTGGTTATGTAGTTATGTAGTTATCTGGTGATGTATTTATGTAGTTATCTGGTTATGTAGCTATGTAGTTATCTGGTTATGTAGTTATCTGGTTATCTAGTTATCTGGTTATGTAGTTATCTGGTTATGTAGTTATGTAGTTATCTGGTTATCTAGTTATCTGGTTATGTAGTTATGTAGTTATCTGGTTATGTAGTTATCTGGTTATCTGGTTATGTAGTTATCTGGTTATGTAGTTATCTGGTTATCTAGTTATCTGGTTATGTAGTTATGTAGTTATCTGGTTATGTAGTTATCTAGTTATCTGGTTATGTAGTTATCTGGTTATGTAGTTATCTGGTTATGTATTTATCTGGTTATGTAGTTATGTAGTTATCTGGTTATGTAGTTATCTGGTTATGTAGTTATCTGGTTATCTAGTTATCTGGTTATGTAGTTATCTGGTTATGTAGTTATGTAGTTATGTAGTTATCTGGTTATGTAGTTATCTGGTTATGTAGTTATGTAGTTATCTGGTTATCTAGTTATCTGGTTATGTAGTTATGTAGTTATCTGGTTATCTAGTTATCTGGTTATGTAGTTATGTAGTTATCTGGTTATCTATTTATCTGGTTATGTAGTTATGTAGTTATGTAGTTATCCGGTTATCTAGTTATCTGGTTATGTAGTTATGTAGTTATCTGGTTATCTAGTTATCTGGTTATGTAGTTATCTGGTTATCTAGTTATCTGGTTATGTAGTTATCTGGTTATCTAGTTATCTGGTTATGTAGTTATCTAGTTATCTGGTTATGTAGTTATCTGGTTATCTAGTTATCTGGTTATGTAGTTATGTAGTTATCTGGTTATCTAGTTATCTGGTTATGTAGTTATGTAGTTATCTGGTTATCTAGTTATCTGGTTATGTAGTTATCTGGTTATCTAGTTATCTGGTTATCTAGTTATCTGGTTATGTAGTTATCTGGTTATCTAGTTATCTGGTTATGTAGTTATGTAGTTATCTGGTTATCTAGTTATCTGGTTATGTAGTTATGTAGTTATCTGGTTATCTAGTTATCTAGTTATCTGGTTATGTAGTTATCTGGTTATGTAGTTATGTAGTTATCTGGTTATCTAGTTATCTGGTTATGTAGTTATCTGGTTATCTAGTTATCTGGTTATGTAGTTATGTAGTTATCTGGTTATGTAGTTATGTAGTTATCTGGTTATCTAGTTATCTGGTTATGTAGTTATGTAGTTATCTGGTTATCTAGTTATCTGGTTATGTAGTTATCTGGTTATCTAGTTATCTGGTTATCTAGTTATCTGGTTATGTAGTTATGTAGTTATCTGGTTATCTAGTTATCTGGTTATGTAGTTATCTGGTTATGTAGTTATGTAGTTATCTGGTTATCTAGTTATCTGGTTATGTAGTTATCTGGTTATCTAGTTATCTGGTTATGTAGTTATGTAGTTATCTGGTTATCTAGTTATCTAGTTATCTGGTTATGTAGTTATCTGGTTATCTAGTTATCTGGTTATGTAGTTATGTAGTTATCTGGTTATGTAGTTATGTAGTTATCTGGTTATCTAGTTATCTGGTTATGTAGTTATCTGGTTATCTAGTTATCTGGTTATCTGGTTATGTAGTTATGTAGTTATCTGGTTATCTAGTTATCTGGTTATGTAGTTATCTGGTTATCTAGTTATCTGGTTATGTAGTTATCTGGTTATGTAGTTATCTGGTTATCTAGTTATCTGGTTATGTAGTTATGTAGTTATCTGGTTATGTAGTTATCTGGTTATGTATTTATCTGGTTATGTAGTTATGTAGTTATCTGGTTATCTAGTTATCTGGTTATGTAGTTATCTGGTTATGTAGTTATCTGGTTATGTAGTTATGTAGTTATCTGGTTATGTAGTTATCTGGTTATCTAGTTATCTGGTTATGTAGTTATGTAGTTATCTGGTTATGTAGTTATGTAGTTATCTGGTTATCTAGTTATCTGGTTATGTAGTTATGTAGTTATGTAGTTATGTAGTTATCTGGTTATCTAGTTATCTGGTTATGTAGTTATGTAGTTATCTGGTTATCTAGTTATCTGGTTATCTAGTTATCTGGTTATGTAGTTATCTGGTTATCTAGTTATCTGGTTATGTAGTTATCTGGTTATCTAGTTATCTGGTTATGTAGTTATGTAGTTATCTGGTTATCTAGTTATCTGGTTATGTAGTTATGTAGTTATCTGGTTATCTAGTTATCTGGTTATGTAGTTATCTGGTTATGTAGTTATCTGGTTATCTAGTTATCTGGTTATGTAGTTATGTAGTTATCTGGTTATCTAGTTATCTGGTTATGTAGTTATCTGGTTATCTAGTTATCTGGTTATGTAGTTATCTGGTTATGTAGTTATCTGGTTATCTAGTTATCTGGTTATGTAGTTATCTGGTTATCTAGTTATCTGGTTATGTAGTTATCTGGTTATCTAGTTATCTAGTTATCTGGTTATGTAGTTATCTGGTTATCTAGTTATCTAGTTATCTGGTTATCTAGTTATCTGGTTATGTAGTTATGTAGTTATCTGGTTATGTAGTTATGTAGTTATCTGGTTATTTAGTTATCTGGTTATCTAGTTATCTGGTTATGTAGTTATCTGGTTATCTAGTTATCTGGTTATCTGGTTATGTAGTTATGTAGTTATCTGGTTATCTAGTTATCTGGTTATGTAGTTATCTGGTTATCTAGTTATCTGGTTATGTAGTTATGTAGTTATCTGGTTATCTAGTTATCTGGTTATGTAGCTATCTGGTTATGTAGTTATCTGGTTATCTAGTTATCTGGTTATCTAGTTATCTGGTTATGTAGTTATGTAGTTATCTGGTTATCTAGTTATCTGGTTATGTAGTTATGTAGTTATCTGGTTATCTAGTTATCTGGTTATCTTTTGTTTTACATCATTGTCTCTCTTCAGATTCCCCTGGAGCTTGACTGGAAGTCTCAGCCGTCTAAACCCATAAAACTGAAGTTTGTTCCCAGAGTTCAGTGAAGGGAGAAGGTCCACAGATCCAGAACCTACAGATCCTGGTTTAAACAGGTTAACCATCCAGAACCAGAACCTACTGAGTCCTGGTTTAAACAAAAATAAACAACTTAACTTAAAAAAGTAGATGTTTATTATGCGATTTGTACTGTATGTGTCATAAGTACAAGTTCAAAGCCTGTTCACTGCACAATGTTTCATGTTTTTAATGATGGAACCTCTGATCAGAACTATGTAATATTGGAGGTTTGTCTCCACCCAGTGGCTCCTTTAACAGTTTCCATCATGATGTTTTCTTCACTAATTCATGCTTCAAACCTTTTTGATGCACCTGGATGAGAAGAGACGAGGCTTCTGTAATTGTCTAAATCAGAATACATGTAGAGGTCATGTGGTCTTATTCTGAAGAGGAAACCCACTTAAAATGAGAGTTTCAACAAGACAACGAGCCCAAACACACCCGTAAACAGTTGGTTCTAGACCAACTAATTAAAGTTGTGGAGTGGCCAACCCAATCCCTGGACCTGAACCCTGGACCTGAACCTGAACCCTGGACCTGAACCCAATCCCTGGACCTGAACCCTGGACCTGAACCTGAACCCTGGACCTGAACCCAATCCCTAGACCTGAACCCTGGACCTGAACCCAATCCCTGGACCTGAATCCCAGTAAAAACTAGTGGCTGACATCAGAAATGCTGTTTCTGAGTTTCTGAGACTAAACCAATGAATTCAGAGGCTGAAACACCTGTTGATAGTAACCAGAAGTTGGTGGAGTCCATCAACACAGATGTGAAGCAGGTGTCAGAAACCATGGTCAGAACAACTAAATATTACTGGAGTGATTCACAGGATGAGAAATACTCAACATGTATCACTTCATACAGGAAATGTTTGAGTTTGTAAAGAACAATGCAGACACGGATATTTCTATGAACAGCTCAATATTCATTTTCTATAAAATAATTCATAATTTGACACATTTTACTTCACATTTTTGATTTAAAATGCAATTTTTTTCAGCTGTTATTAATTATTTGTAACATCAGTTATTTGTAACATCAATAAAACTATGGCCACTTATGCATGAACTAGAGCAAAGAGGGAAACTGTTGAAAGACTGTTCATTACATTATAGAACAGAGGTTTGAGCTGTGTGTGTGTGTGTGTGTGTGTTTTAAGGTTGCAGAAATGATGGAAGTGGACAAAGAGACAAAGAAGAGACATGAGGACAAAGGAACATTTCTGATTGAAAACGGCTCCAGGGTGATCATTTAATTTGGATTTATGATTAACAGCCAGGTATAAAAGGTCCTGGAACCTCAATAAAATTTTACATTTCCTTCAGTTGAACTTTGAAAACTGTTTAGACGATGTGTTTAGAGTTTATCACAGAACCTGATTTCCCACTTTAACAATATTATTTTCACCAAGTTGAGGATTACAAATATTTTCCAAATGTGTGAGTGAAGTAAGGGTCATGGCCTAAAGTACTTTGACTCTGATTTGAGAAAAATGGAATAAATGAATTTCTATTTGACAAACTTGTACAACTGGATATAAATATCTAAAGAAGTCTAATGGAAATATTCGTATTTGTGTTAATAGACACCCGCCATATTTGGTTACAGCGTTTAACATTTCCTTTCTTCTTTCCGCTCATTAATTCATCATCTCACAACCCCTCGAGTTGATCTGCCGACGCTTGGGAGGGGCCACGGGCCCTAGGTTGAGGACCACTGGACTAAACTAGTGAACAGGATATAAAATAGTTGAAAGTTGCAGCTCAAACAGTAAAATGCTGCTTCATATTAATAATCTAATGATGCATCAACTACTAGAGACAAAGATTCATTAAAGGTTCATAGTTCTAAAACTAAAACTCAGATTTCTAAGACTAAAAACACGACCAATGAGCAGTGGGTGAAGAAGTGTTCCATTAATGTAAAAACACTTTAATTTATATTCTGTTCACTAGTTTAGTCCCGTGATTCTCAACAAAGGGGTCAGATTATTTCAACATTTCTAGAAATTAAACCGTGAGAAGTTTAGATGGAAACATTGATTACAGGCTGCTGTTTGTGAGATGTCGACAAAGTTGAACCACTGCTTCTATCTTTGAATATGGGCTGTATTTCCCATCCTGTCAAATCAGGGGTGTCAAACATGTGGCCCGGGGGCCAGAACTGGCTGCTAATGGGTCCAATCCGGCCCAAGGGATAACTGGACTTCCTGTTTCTTGACAGAAATGTAAATGGTTTTTAAGGCACAATATAAGTTCACGGCTTCTTAAAAAAACTAAATGTTGTTTTGAATTAAAATCCATCAGAAATCTGACTGAATATGGAATAACTGAGTCATCATATAGTTAAAGTTTCAGTATATTTCTAATGACGTCTCTTTTGTTGTAAGTTGAAGGTAAATCACTGCTTTACATACAAAGGAGGAGAGTAGATGTTAATTCCAAGTTAATTATAGCTTAATTTTATGGCCCAATTGAGGTTAAATTACACTAAACGTTTCCCGTGAATTAATTTGAGTTTGACTCTTGTGTTAAATAATGTGAAAAGTAAATCTGTCAGAAACAGAGTAGAAATACTCGAGTACAGCAGCTGAGTAAACGTACTTTGTTACTCTTCACTAAATTATTATTCATGAATTCAACACAGTCTCAGGTCGTAAACTTTTCTTTAATCATTTTACAAACTGAAGGCTCTGTAGCTCCAAAAACTGGTGCAAATACTCAAATCACCTTTAGATGAGACATTTACAAAAATAATTAAGTAAATTTACTCAAAAGGAGGAGACATTCATTACAAAGTTGTGATGACACTTGGCTGTTTACACGAAGGAGTGAAGGTTGCTACTGGTTTTTCTATCTTTGGACTCAGTGAGTTGTGAATTAAATGTTGACATGAAAACTAGAAACAGTTTCTGCCTCAACGCATTGAAATGGAAGGTTTCATCTACTGTTGACTTCCCAGAAATAAATGACCACTACACTACTAATAACAGCCAGCATGTGGAAGTCTGTAAAACATTTAAACATCTTCAGTTTTCCTCATTGACTGATCATTTAGCAGTGCTCTCCCATTTGTTTTCCAGAGGTGTAAGTAATACAAGTGTGTGTGTACGTGTACACGTACACACACACACACACACACACACACACACACACACACACACACACACACACACACACACACACACACAGGAAAAGGAGCAGCAAAGGCTCATATACAAAACACACAGGTTGTAAAAAAAAAAAAAAAAAACAAACTTTTTTTTTTTTAATCAGAGTATAAATGTTCAGTGACTGCAGTAGAAAAAACAGCTGGAAAAAAACATGGGGTAGAAAGTTTTAAAGGGTTATATTACAAAGCCATTTGTGTCCTGAGTTAATCAAACAGAACTGAACAGATACAAAGAACAGATAAAAAGGCGCGCGCGCACACTCACACACACACATACATGTATGTATATATATATATATATATATATATATATACATACAAATATACACATGTCATATAAATACAAAAATATTTATCTGAAGCTCATCAGAAATGAATCAAATCAAGTAGAAACATTTCACCATAACAGGCTTTTTAGTGGCTAGTCACACTTTTTGTCCCCGTTTGTAAACACAGTGATGGGATATGAAAGTAAATCCTGTAAAAGTTGCAGATATCTATCTAACTATCCATCTATCTATCCATCCATCCAACTAACTATCCATCTTTCCATCTTTCCATCTATCCATCCATCCAACCAACCAACCAACTATCCATCCATCCAACTAACTATCCATCCATCCATCTATCCATCCATCTATCCATCCATCTAACTATCCAACTAACCATCTATCCATCCATCTATCCATCCATCCATCCATCCATCTATCCATCTATCCATCCATCTATCTATCCATCCATCTATCCATCCAACTAACTATCCAACTAACTATCCATCTATCTATCCATCTATCTATCCATCCATCTATCTATCCATCTATCCATCCATCTATCCATCCATCCATCTATCCATCTATCCATCCATCTATCTATCCATCTATCTATCCATCTATCCATCCATCTATCTATCTATCCATCTATCCATCCATCTATCTATCCATCCATCTATCCATCCATCTATCTATCCATCCATCTATCCATCCATCTATCTATCCATCTATCCATCCATCTATCTATCCACCCAACTATCTATCCATCTATCCATCTATCTATCCATCTATCTATCTATCTATCTATCCATCTATCCATCCATCTATCCATCCATCTATCTATCCATCTATCCATCCATCTATCTATCCACCCACCCAACCAACCAACTAACTATCCATCCATCCAACTAACTATCCATCCATCCATCCATCCAACTAACAACAAACTAACTAACCATCCATCCATCCAACTAACTATCCATCTATCTCTCCATCCATCCAACTATCCATCCATCTATCCATCCATCCATCCAACTAACTATCCATCTATCCATCTATCTATCCATCCATCCATCCGGCCACTTTATTAGGTACACCTGTCCAACTGCTCGTTAACACTTAATTTCTAATCAGCCAATCACATGGCAGCAACTCAGTGCATTTAGGCATGTAGACATGGTCAAGACAATCTCCTGCAGTTCAAACCAGCATCAGTATGGGGAAGAAAGGTGATTTGAGTGACTTTGAACATGGCATGGTTGGTAGACTGGTTGGAGCTGATAGAAAGGCAACAGTGACTCAAATAACCACCCGTTACAACCAAGGTAGGCAGAAGAGCATCTCTGAACGCACAGTACATTGAACTTTGAGGCAGATGGGCTACAGCAGCAGAAGACCACGCCGGGTGCCACTCCTTTCAGCTAAGAACAGGAAACTGAGGCTACAATTTGCACAAGCTCATCGAAATTGGACAATAGAAGATTGGAAAAACGTTGCCTGGTCTGATGAGTCTCGATTTCTGCTGCGACATTCGGATGGTAGGGTCAGAATTTGGCGTCAACAACATGAAAGCATAGATCCATCCTGCCTTGTATCAACGGTTCAGGCTGGTGGTGGTGGTGTAATGGTGTGGGGAATATTTTCTTGGCACTCTTTGGGCCCCTTGGTACCAATTGAGCATCGTTGCAAGCCACAGCCTACCTGAGTATTGTTGCTGACCATGTCCATCCCTTTATGACCACAATGTACCCAACTTCTGATGCTACTTTCAGCAGGATAATGCTCCATGTCATAAAGCTGGAATAATCTCAGACTGGTTTCTTGAACATGACAATGAGTTCACTGTACTCAAATGGCCTCCACAGTCACCAGATCTCAATCCAATAGAGCATCTTTGGGATGTGGTGGAACGGGAGATTCACATCATGGATGTGCAGCCGACAAATCTGCACCAACTGTGTGATGCCATCATGTCAATATGGACCAAACTCTCTGAGGAATGCTTCCAGCACCTTGTTGAATCTATGCCACGAAGAATTGAGGCAGTTCTGAAGGCAAAAGGGGGTCCAACCCGTTACTAGCATGGTGGACCTAATAAAGTGGACGGTGGGTGGGTTGGTGGTTGGGTCAGTCGGTCAGTCTAACCATCCATCCATCCAACTAACTAACTCAATCAGACTGGGTTAGTTAGTTAGTCAGATATGGGACTCACTCTGATGAAGCTTCATTTATGCTTCAGATAAACATTTTTTCACTCTTTCAGTGTTTATATAGACCCACAGGACTGTTGTTTTCAGCCAGACTCTGGCAGATGTGACCAGATGTGATTAGATGTGACCAGATGTGACCAGAAGTGATTAGACATGAACAGATGTGATTAGAGGTGACCAGATGTGATTAGACGTGACCAGATGTGACCAGACATGATTAGACGTGACCAGATGTGATTAGACATGACCAGATATGACCAGATGTGATTAGACGTAACCAGATGTGAGCAGATGTGATTAGACATGACCAGACACGACCAGATGTGATTAGACGTGACCAGATGTGATTAGACGTGACCAGACATGACCAGATGTGATTAGACTTGACCAGCCGTGACCAGATATGATTAGACGTGACCAGATGTGATTAGACATGACCAGATGTGAGTAGACGTGACCAGATGTGATTAGACGTGACCAGACATGACCAGATGTGACCAGATGTGATTAGACGTGAACAGACGTGACCAGATGTGACCAGATATGATTAGACGTGACCAGACATGACCAGATGTGATTAGACATGACCAGATATTAGACATGACCAGCCGTGACCAGATATTAGACGTGACCAAATGTGATTAGACGTGACCAGATGTGATTAGACTTGACCAGACATGACCAGCCATGACCAGATATGATTAGACGTGACCAGATGTGATTAGACATGACCAGATGTGATTAGACGTGACCAAATGTGATTAGACGTGACCAGATGTGATTAGACTTGACCAGACATGACCAGCCATGACCAGATATGATTAGACATGACCAGATGTGATTAGACATGACCAGACGTGACCAGATGTGATTAGACTTGACCAGACATGACCAGCCGTGACCAGATATGATTAGACGTGACCAGATGTGATTAGACATGACCAGACGTGACCAGATGTGATTAGACGTGACCAGATGTGATTAGACGTGACCAGATGTGATTAGACTTGACCAGACATGACCAGCCGTGACCAGATATGATTAGACGTGACCAGATGTGATTAGACATGACCAGATGTGACCAGACGTGACCAGATGTGATTAGACTTGACCAGATATGACCAGCCGTGACCAGACATGACCAGATGTGATTAGACTTGACCAGACATGACCAGCCATGACCAGATATGATTAGACGTGACCAGATGTGATTAGACATGACCAGATGTGAATAGACGTGACCAGACGTGACCAGATGTGATTAGACGTGACCAGACATGACCAGATGTGACCAGACATGACCAGATGTGATTAGACGTGAACAGACGTGACCAGATGTGACCAGACGTGACCAGATGTGATTAGACTTGACCAGACATGACCAGCCGTGACCAGATATGATTAGACGTGACCAGATGTGATTAGACATGACCAGACGTGACCAGATGTGATTAGACTTGACCAGACATGACCAGCCGTGAGCAGATATGATTAGACGTGACCAGATGTGATTAGACATGACCAGACTTGACCAGATGTGATTAGACTTGACCAGATATGACCAGACGTGACCAGATGTGATTAGACTTGACCAGACATGACCAGCCGTGACCAGATATGATTAGACGTGACCAGATGTGATTAGACTTGACCAGACATGACCAGCCGTGACCAGATATGATTAGACGTGACCAGATGTGATTAGACATGACCAGACGTGACCAGATGTGATTAGACTTGACCAGATGTGATTAGACTTGACCAGATATGACCAGCCGTGACCAGACATGACCAGATGTGATTAGACTTGACCAGACATGACCAGCCATGACCAGATATGATTAGACGTGACCAGATGTGATTAGACATGACCAGATGTGAATAGACGTGACCAGATGTGATTAGACGTGACCAGACATGACCAGATGTGACCAGACATGACCAGATGTGATTAGACGTGAACAGACGTGACCAGATGTGACCAGACGTGACCAGATGTGATTAGACTTGACCAGACATGACCAGCCGTGACCAGATATGATTAGACATGACCAGACATGACCAGATGTGATTAGACTTGACCAGATATGATTAGACGTGACCAGATGTGATTAGACATGACCAGACGTGACCAGACTTGACCAGATGTGATTAGACTTGACCAGACATGACCAGCCGTGACCAGATATGATTAGACGTGACCAGATGTGATTAGACATGACTAGACGTGACCAGATGTGATTAGACTTGACCAGATATGACCAGCCGTGACCAGATATGATTAGACGTGACCAGATGTGATTAGACATGACCAGACATGACCAGATGTGATTAGACTTGACCAGACATTACCAGCCATGACCAGATATGATTAGACGTGACCAGATGTGATTAGACATGACCAGATGTGATTAGACGTGACCAGACGTGACCAGATGTGATTAGACGTGACCAGACATGACCAGATGTGACCAGACATGATCAGATGTGATTAGACGTGAACAGACGTGACCAGATGTGACCAGATATGATTAGACGTGACCAGACATGACCAGATGTGACCAGGTGCGATTAGACGTGACCAGACATGACCAGACGTGGCCAGATATGATTAGACGTGACCAGACATGACCAGCCGTGGCCAGATATGATTAGACGTGACCAGACATGACCAGCCGTGACCAGATACGATTAGATGTGACTAGACATGACCAGCAGTGACCAGATATTAGACGTGACTAGACATGACCAGCCGTGATCAGATATGATTAGACGTGACCAGACATGACCAGCCGTGACCAGATATGATTAGATATGACCAGACATGACCAGATGTGATTAGACGTGACCAGATGTGACCAGACGTGATTAGACGTAACCAGATGTGACCAGATGTGAGCAGATGTGATTAGACGTGACCAGACACGACCAGATGTGATTAGACGTGACCAGATATGACCAGCCGTGACCAGATATGATTAGATGTGACCAGACATGACCAGATGTGATTAGACATGACCAGACGTGACCAGATGTGATTAGACGTGACCAGATATGACCAGATATGATTAGATGTGACCAGACATCACCAGATGTGATTAGACGTGACCAGACATCACCAGATGTGATTAGACTTGACCAGACATGACCAGCCGTGACCAGATATGATTAGACATGACCAGATGTGATTAGACATGACCAGATGTGATTAGACGTGACCAGACATGACCAGATGTGACCAGACGTGACCAGATGTGATTAGACGTGAACAGACGTGAACAGACGTGACCAGATGTGACCAGACGTGACCAGATATGATTAGACGTGACCAGATGTGATTAGACGTGACCAGACGTGACCAGATGTGATTAGACGTGACCAGATATGATTAGACATGACCAGATGTGATTAGACGTGACCAGATGTGATTAGACGTAACCAAATGTGATTAGACGTGACCAGATGTGATTAGACTTGACCAGACATGACCAGCCGTGACCAGATATGATTAGACGTGACCAGATGTGATTAGACATGACCAGACGTGACCAGATGTGATTAGACTTGACCAGACATGACCAGCCGTGAGCAGATATGATTAGACGTGACCAGATGTGATTAGACATGACCAGACGTGACCAGATATGACCAGCCATGACCAGATATGATTAGAAGTGACCAGATGTGATTAGACTTGACCAGACATGACCAGCCATGACCAGATATGATTAGAAGTGACCAGATGTGATTAGACATGACCAGACGTGACCAGATGTGATTAGACGTGACCAGATGTGATTAGACTTGACCAGATGTGATTAGACTTGACCAGATGTGATTAGACGTGACCAGACGTGACCAGATGTGACCAGACGTGACCAGATGTGATTAGACTTGACCAGACATGACCAGCCGTGACCAGATATGATTAGACGTGACCAGATGTGATTAGACATGACCAGACGTGACCAGACTTGACCAGATGTGATTAGACTTGACCAGATATGACCAGCCGTGACCAGACATGACCAGATGTGATTAGACTTGACCAGACATGACCAGCCGTGACCAGATATGATTAGACGTGACCAGGTGTGATTAGACATGACCAGACGTGACCAGATGTGATTAGACTTGACCAGATATGACCAGCCGTGACCAAATATGATTAGACGTGACCAGACATGACCAGATGTGATTAGACGTGACCAGACGTGACCAGATGTGATTAGACGTGACCAGACATGACCAGATGTGATTAGACGTGACCAGATGTGATTAGACATGACCAGCCGTGACCAGATATGATTAGACATGACCAGATGTGATTAGACATGACCAGATGTGATTAGACGTGACCAGACATGACCAGATGTGACCAGACGTGACCAGATGTGATTAGACGTGAACAGACGTGACCAGATGTGATTAGACGTGACCAGATGTGATTAGACGTGACCAGATATGATTAGACGTGACCAGATGTGATTAGACGTGACCAAATGTGATTAGACGTGACCAGATGTGATTAGACTTGACCAGACATGACCAGCCGTGACCAGATATGATTAGACGTGACCAGATGTGATTAGACATGACCAGACGTGACCAGATGTGATTAGACTTGACCAGACATGACCAGCCGTGACCAGATATGATTAGACGTGACCAGATGTGATTAGACATGACCAGACGTGACCAGATATGACCAGCCATGACCAGATATGATTAGAAGTGACCAGATGTGATTAGACTTGACCAGACATGACCAGCCATGACCAGATATGATTAGAAGTGACCAGATGTGATTAGACATGACCAGACGTGACCAGAAGTGATTAGACGTGACCAGATGTGATTAGACTTGACCAGATGTGATTAGACTTGACCAGACATGACCAGCCGTGACCAGATATGATTAGACGTGACCAGATGTGATTAGACATGACCAGACGTGACCAGACATGACCAGATATGATTAGAAGTGACCAGATGTGATTAGACGTGACCAGACACGACCAGATGTGATTAGACGTGACCAGATATGACCAGCCGTGACCAGATATGATTAGATGTGACCAGACATGACCAGATGTGATTAGACGTGACCAGATGTGATTAGACGTGACCAGATATGACCAGATATGATTAGATGTGACCAGACATCACCAGATGTGATTAGACGTGGCCAGATGTGGCCAGAGGTGACCGTGTCCTTTAAAATGTGATGTCCATCGCCTCTAAGTGGATGTGATGAACAGCTGCAGTTGAAAGATGCTCCATTAAAGGTTTAGTTCACACTTTAAAGACAAGTCCTTTAACATCCTTTAGGTGCTGCCCTCCTCCTCCTGCTCCTCCTGTTTTACAAACTGATGACATCATGTGATCAAACCTTCATTCTTTTAACCAGGTTAAGATTGTTAACCAGTCGTGTAACTGGGTGGGGGGTGTAGTCTGATAGAACCAGTCATGTGACTGGGGGGGCGGTCCGGTAGAACCAGTCATGTGACTGGGGAGCGGTATGCTAGAACCTGTCGTGCGACTGGGGGTTGGTCCGGTAGAACCAGTTGTGCGACTGGGGGTTGGTCCGGTAGAACCAGTCGTGTGACTGGGGGAACAGTTCGGTAGAACCAGTCGTGTGACTGGGGGGCGGTACGGTAGAACCAGTCGTGTGACTGGGGGGCGGTACGGTAGAACCACTTGTGTGACGGGGGGCGGTACGGTAGAATCAGTCGTGTGACTGGTGGGCGGTACGGTAGAAACAGTCGTGTGACGGGGGGGGCGGTACGGTAGAACCAGTCGTGTGACTGGGGGGCGGTACGGTAGAACCAGTCGTGTGACTGGGGGGCGGTACGGTAGAACCAGTTGTGTGACGGGGGGCGGTACGGTAGAACCAGTCGTGTGACTGGGGGGCGGTACGGTAGAACCAGTCGTGTGACTGGTGGGCGATACGGTAGAACCAGTCGTGTGACGGGGGGCGGTACGGTAGAACCAGTCGTGTGACGGGGGGCGGTACGGTAGAACCAGTCGTGTGACTGGGGGGCGGTACGGTAGAACCAGTCGTGTGACGGGGGGCGGTACGGTAGAACCAGTCGTGTGACTGGTCGGCGGTACGGTAGAACCAGTCGTGTGACTGGGGGGCGGTACGGTAGAACCAGTCGTGTGACGGGGGGCGGTACGGTAGAACCAGTCGTGTGACTGGGGGGCGGTACGGTAGAACCAGTCGTGTGACTGGTGGGCGGTACGGTAGAACCAGTCGTGTGACGGGGGGCGGTACGGTAGAACCAGTCGTGTGACGGGGGGCGGTACGGTAGAACCAGTCGTGTGACGGGGGGCGGTACGGTAGAACCAGTCAGTCTTGTTCTCCTAAAACAACAGTAAATTTAACTTAAATCAGAAAACACATAAATTATCTTCCAGTGAAATAAGATAATTCTACTCAATAATGAATTAATTGTACCAAAAAACAGATATATTCCCGTTAGGATTTCAGTTTTTGCTGTTTTGGACACAAGACTTTAAGGTTTACATCCTTCACAAAGAGAGAAAGAAGAAAAAGGCTGAGTTGCTGCTGCATGAACAGAACTTTGAGGCAAAGGTTGGAGATTTCAAAACACCCTGGACCCTGATTCGCCTGCTGTTTCTGTCACTGTTCACCAGCCAGATGTGTGGTGGAGCAGATGGTTGACGAGTTCCAACCAACCAGAAACCTCAGCTGGATAAAAGTGGCTTTTGTTCCTGTTTGAGATGCTTGAAGTGGTTGAGTTTTAAATGTAAAGAAGATCAGGTTCAACATCCTGATCAGTCTGAGTCTCACAATCATTTCTACGCATCAGTCAGGGACTGAACTCATCCTACGGCTGCTTTTAAATCATTTTATTGCTGTACTTTCTGTTTCACTTCGTTCCTCTGCAGCTGTGATTTAAAGTAAAGGGACTTTGTGATGAGGCCAAGTGTGAAACTTAAAAAATATTTCAACATTTTATTGTGAACAATATAGCATATTAATGTGGATATAAATGTCAGCATAAAAAGATTCTGGAATGATGTGAAGGTCATCAGAGTCCACCGACTGAGAAGATGTTTCAACCATTAAACACAGAAACTCATCATCAACTGATGAACTGGAACAGAAATATTCATAAAACACATGGATATGTTTCATAAGACTGGAGCCTCTGAAAGGATCAATGAGTGTGTGTGTGTGTGTTTGGATGGTTTGATGCTCATTAAAGACAGTATTAAAGTTTAAGACTGGATCAGATCTAGTCTCTACCTGCTGATCCCATTAGAGGAGGAGTCAGAGGAGGAGTCAGAGGAGGGGACAGAGGAGGAGTTAGACGGGGAGTCAGAGGAGGAGTCTGGAGGAGTTAGAGGAGGAGTCAGGAGGAGTTAGAAGAGGAGACAGAGGAGGAGTCAGAGGCGGAGTCAGAGGCGGAGTCAGAGGAGGAGTCAGGGGGAGTTAGAGGAGGAGTCAGGAGGAGTTAGAGGAGGAGTTAGCACCATCCAACAGCTCAGTGCTGGTTAAATCTTCCTGACGTATGAACTTTGGTGGAGAACCAACAACTTGTTTTCATCTGTAACATCAGGAAAACAAACAGGCTAGGAAATGTGTTAGATTTTGAGTCCTCCATGTTCACTGAGGAGATGAAGCCTCCTGCTTCATCAGGTTTGACCTTCGACCTCCAGCATCCGGGGGGTCCTACCGGCGAGGCTGGGGGCGGGGCTGGCGAGGAAGGGGGGCGGGGCTGGAAGGCGAGCAGGGCGACATGGATGCCAGGGAGGCTGTGGCGGCGGCATCCTCGGCCTCCTCCAGCTCCTCTGCTCCTGCTCCTCCTCCTCCGTGGAGCTCCTGGCTGACGCTGGACTGCAGGGCGGCGGGGGTCAGCCACTCCTTGGGGAGGCAGCTCTGGAGGAACGGGACGCAGGAGCTGAAGTAGGCCAGACGGTTCACCCAGCGAGGAATCTCCTTACCACACAGGATCTGAGATTCGTGGTGAACAAGATCAGAAAACTGATGATTCATGATTGACAATGATTCATAGAGGGGACATGAAAACTATAAATATTAAATACTAATAATAATTAAATAAGAAACATACTACACTACCATAATAATCTTCTTCTTCTTTCTCATTTACAACTTGTCTCAGGTTTAAAAATATTTTAAACAACAGTGATAATAATAGTTACAGCAGTGTTATATATTTATTTATACATTGAATTTAAATTAAGATTCAATGAGGGAAATGAAAATCCATGTCCTCTCTCTCTACTTCCTGTTCCCTCCTCCCTCCCCCTAGCCACTGTTGCTATGGTAACTTCCACCGTTAGAGCTGGTTAATGATCATTAGGTCTAATCTTAAATACGTAAATAAATACAATATGTTATAAATTTATCAGATTTATAAGCTTTTATCATACTTCCTTCTCAGTATTTGAAGCATTCAGTAAAAACACAAAACACACAAAATCGCTGAAATCCTAACTAACTAGTTCTACTGAAGCCAATCAGCCATCTAACTAACTAACTAGTTCTACTGAAGCCAATCAGCCATCTAACTAACTAACTAACTAACTAACTAAGTAGTTCTACTGAAGCCAGTCAACCATCTAACTAACTAAATAAGTAACTAAGTAGTTCTACTAAAGTCAGTCAACCATCTACCTAACTAACTAACTAACTAACTAACTAACTAACTAACTAACTAACTAACTAACTAACTAACTAACTAACTAACTAACTAGTTCTACTGAAGCCAATCAGCCATCTAACTAACTAACTAAGTAGTTTTGCTGAAGCCAGTCAACCATCTAACTAACTAACTAACTAACTAACTAACTAACTAACTAACTAACTAACTAGTTCTACTGAAGCCAGTCAGCCATCTAACTAACTAACTAACTAAGTAGTTCTACTGAAGCCAGTCAACCATCTAACTAACTAACTAACTAACTAAGTAGTTCTACTGAAGCCAGTCAACCATCTAACTAACTAACTAACTAACTAAGTAGTTCTACTGAAGCCAGTCAACCATCTAACTAACTAACTAACTAACTAACTAACTAACTAACTAACTAACTAACTAACTAACTAACTAACTAACTAACTAACTAGTTCTACTGAAGCCAGTCAGCCATCTAACTACCTAACTAACCAACTAACTAGTTCTACTGAAGCCAGTCAGCCATCTAACTAACTAACTAACTAAGTAGTTCTACTGAAGCCAGTCAACCATCTAACTAACTAACTAACTAACTAACTAACTAACTAGTTCTACTGAAGCCAGTCAGCCATCTAACTACCTAACTAACCAACTAACTAGTTCGACTGAAGCCAGTCAACCATCTAACTAACTAACTAGTTCTACTGAAGCCAGTCAACCATCTAATTTACTAACTAACTAACTAGTTCTACTGAAGCCAGCCAACCATCTAACTAATTAACTAACTAACTAACTAACGAGTTCTACTGAAGCCAGTCAGCCATCTAACTGACTAACTAACTAACGAGTTCTACTGAAGCCAGTCAAGCATCTAACTAAGTAACTAACTAGTTCTACTGAAGCCAGTCAGCCATCTAACTAACTAACTAACTAACTAACTAACTAACTAACTAACTAACTAACTAACTAACTAACTAACTAACTAACTAACTAACTAACTAACTAAGTAGTTCTACTGAAGCCAGTCAACCATCTAACTAACTAACTAACCAACTAACTAGTTCTACTGAAGCCAGTCAACCATCTACCTACCTAACTAACTAACTAACTAACTAACTAACTAACTAACTAAGTAGTTCTACTGAAGCCAGTCAACCATCTAACTAGCTAACTAAGTAACTAACTAACTAACTAGTTCTACTTAAGTCAGTCAACCATCTACCTAACTAACTAACTAACTAACTAACTAGTTCTACTGAAGCCAATCAGCCATCTAACTAACTAACTAACTAAGTAGTTTTACTGAAGCCAGTCAACCATCTAACTAACTAACTAACTAACTAGTTCTACTGAAGCCAGTCATCCATCTAACTAACTAACTAGTTCTACTGAAGCCAGTCAGCCATCTAACTAACTAACTAACTAACTAACTAAGTAGTTCTACTGAAGCCAGTCAACCATCTAACTAACTAACTAACTAACTAACTAACTAACCAACTAACCAACTAACTAGTTCTACTGAAGCCAGTCAGCCATCTAACTACCTAACTAACCAACTAACTAGTTCGACTGAAGCCAGTCAACCATCTAACTAACTAACTAGTTCTACTGAAGCCAGTCAACCATCTAATTTACTAACTAACTAACTAGTTCTACTGAAGCCAGCCAACCATCTAACTAATTAACTAACTAACTAATGAGTTCTACTGAAGCCAGTCAGCCATCTAACTGACTAACTAACTAACGAGTTCGACTGAAGCCAGTCAAGCATCTAACTAAGTAACTAACTAGTTCTACTGAAGCCAGTCAGCCATCTAACTAACTAACTAACTAACTAACTAACTAACTAACTAACTAACTAACTAACTAACTAACTAACTAACTAGTTCTACTGAAGCCAGTCAGCCATCTAACTACCTAACTAACCAACTAACTAGTTCGACTGAAGCCAGTCAACCATCTAACTAACTAACTAGTTCTACTGAAGCCAGTCAACCATCTAATTTACTAACTAACTAACTAGTTCTACTGAAGCCAGCCAACCATCTAACTAATTAACTAACAAACTAATGAGTTCTACTGAAGCCAGTCAGCCATCTAACTGACTAACTAACTAACGAGTTCTACTGAAGCCAGTCAAGCATCTAACTAAGTAACTAACTAGTTCTACTGAAGCCAGTCAGCCATCTAACTAACTAACTAACTAACTAACTAACTAAGTAGTTCTACTGAAGCCAGTCAACCATCTAACTAACTAACTAACCAACTAACTAGTTCGACTGAAGCCAGTCAACCATCTAACTAACTAGTTCTACTGAAGCCAGTCAACCATCTAATTTACTAACTAACTAGTTCTACTGAAGCCAGCCAACCATCTAACTGACTAACTAACTAACGAGTTCTACTGAAGCCAGTCAACCATCTAACTAAGTAACTAACTAGTTCTACTGAAGCCAGTCAGCCATCTAACTAACTAACTAAGTAGTTCTACTGAAGCCAGTCAACCATCTAACTAACTAACTAACTAAGTAGTTCTACTGAAGCCAGTCAACCATCTAACTAACTAACTAACTAACTAACTAACTAACTAAATAATTCTACTGAAGCCAGTCAGCCATCTAACTAACCAACTAACTAGTTCGACTGAAGCCAGTCAACCATCTAACTAACTAACTAGTTCTACTGAAGCCCGTCAACCATCTAACTAACTAACTAGTTCTACTGAAGCCAGTCAACCATCTAATTTACTAACTAACTAGTTCTACTGAAGCCAGCCAACCATCTAACTAACTAACTAACGAGTTCTACTGAAGCCAGTCAGCCATCTAACTGACTAACTAACTAACGAGTTCTACTGAAGCCAGTCAACCATCTAACTAAGTAACTAACTAGTTCTACTGAAGCCAGTCAGCCATCTAACTAACTAACTAACTAACTAACTAAGTAGTTCTACTGAAGCCAGTCAACCATCTAACTAACTAACTAACTAAGTAGTTCTACTGAAGCCAGTCAACCATCTAACTAACTAACTAACTAACTAACTAACTAACTAAATAATTCTACTGAAGCCAGTCAGCCATCTAACTAACCAACTAACTAGTTCGACTGAAGCCAGTCAACCATCTAACTAACTAACTAGTTCTACTGAAGCCCGTCAACCATCTAACTAACTAACTAGTTCTACTGAAGCCAGTCAACCATCTAATTTACTAACTAACTAGTTCTACTGAAGCCAGCCAACCATCTAACTAACTAACTAACGAGTTCTACTGAAGCCAGTCAGCCATCTAACTGACTAACTAACTAACGAGTTCTACTGAAGCCAGTCAACCATCTAACTAAGTAACTAACTAGTTCTACTGAAGCCAGTCAGCCATCTAACTAACTAACTAACTAACTAACTAAGTAGTTCTACTGAAGCCAGTCAACCATCTAACTAACTAACTAACTAAATAGTTGTACTGAAGCCAGTCAGCCATCTAACTAACTAACTAACCAACTAACTAGTTCGACTGAAGCCAGTCAACCATCTAACTAACTAACTAGTTCTAATGAAGCCAGTCAACCCTCTAACTAACTAACTAACTAACTAACTACCTAACTAACTAACGAACTAACTAACTAGTTCTAATGAAGCCAGTCAACCCTCTAACTAACTAACTAAATAATGAGTTCTACTGAAGCCAGTCAACCATCTAATTTACTAACTAACTAACTAGTTCTACTGAAGCCAGCCAACCATCTAACTAATTAACTAACTAACTAACTAACGAGTTCTACTGAAGCCAGTCAGCCATCTAACTGACTAACTAACTAACGAGTTCTACTGAAGCCAGTCAAGCATCTAACTAAGTAACTAACTAGTTCTACTGAAGCCAGTCAGCCATCTAACTAACTAACTAACCAACTAACTAGTTCTACTGAAGCCAGTCAACCATCTACCTAACTAACTAACTAACTAACTAACTAACTAACTAACTAACTAACTAACTAACTAACTAACTAAGTAGTTCTACTGAAGCCAGTCAACCATCTAACTAACTAACTAAGTAACTAACTAACTAACTAGTTCTACTAAAGTCAGTCAACCATCTACCTAACTAACTAACTAACTAACTAGTTCTACTGAAGCCAATCAGCCATCTAACTAACTAACTAACTAACTAAGTAGTTTTACTGAAGCCAGTCAACCATCTAACTAACTAACTAACTAACTAGTTCGACTGAAGCCAGTCAACCATCTAACTAACTAACTAGTTCTACTGAAGCCAGTCAACCATCTAATTTATTAACTAACTAACTAGTTCTACTGAAGCCAGCCAACCATCTAACTAATTAACTAACTAACTAACTAACGAGTTCTACTGAAGCCAGTCAGCCATCTAACTGACTAACTAACTAACGAGTTCTACTGAAGCCAGTCAAGCATCTAACTAAGTAACTAACTAGTTCTACTGAAGCCAGTCAGCCATCTAACTAACTAACTAACCAACTAACTAGTTCTACTGAAGCCAGTCAACCATCTACCTAACTAACTAACTAAGTAACTAACTAACTAACTAGTTCTACTAAAGTCAGTCAACCATCTACCTAACTAACTAACTAGTTCTACTGAAGCCAATCAGCCATCTAACTAACTAACTAACTAAGTAGTTTTACTGAAGCCAGTCAACCATCTAACTAACTAACTAACTAACTAGTTCTACTGAAGCCAGTCATCCATCTAACTAACTAACTAGTTCTACTGAAGCCAGTCAGCCATCTAACTAACTAACTAACTAAGTAGTTCTACTGAAGCCAGTCAACCATCTAACTAACTAACTAATAAACTAAGTAGTTCTACTGAAGCCAGTCAACCATCTAACTAACTAACTAACTAAGTAGTTCTACTGAAGCCAGTCAACCATCTAACTAACTAACTAACTAACTAACTAACTAACTAACTAACTAACTAGTTCTACTGAAGCCAGTCAGCCATCTAACTACCTAACTAACCAACTAACTAGTTCGACTGAAGCCAGTCAACCATCTAACTAACTAACTAACTAGTTCTACTGAAGCCAGTCAACCATCTAATTTACTAACTAACTAACTAGTTCTACTGAAGCCAGCCAACCATCTAACTAATTAACTAACTAACTAATGAGTTCTACTGAAGCCAGTCAGCCATCTAACTGACTAACTAACTAACGAGTTCGACTGAAGCCAGTCAAGCATCTAACTAAGTAACTAACTAGTTCTACTGAAGCCAGTCAGCCATCTAACTAACTAACTAACTAACTAACTAACTAACTAACTAACTAACTAACTAACTAGTTCTACTGAAGCCAGTCAGCCATCTAACTACCTAACTAACCAACTAACTAGTTCGACTGAAGCCAGTCAACCATCTAACTAACTAACTAGTTCTACTGAAGCCAGTCAACCATCTAATTTACTAACTAACTAACTAGTTCTACTGAAGCCAGCCAACCATCTAACTAATTAACTAACTAACTAATGAGTTCTACTGAAGCCAGTCAGCCATCTAACTGACTAACTAACTAACGAGTTCTACTGAAGCCAGTCAAGCATCTAACTAAGTAACTAACTAGTTCTACTGAAGCCAGTCAGCCATCTAACTAACTAACTAACTAACTAACTAACTAACTAACTAACTAACTAACTAACTAACTAACTAACTAACTAACTAACTAACTAACTAACTAACTAACTAACTAAGTAGTTCTACTGAAGCCAGTCAACCATCTAACTAACCAACTAACTAGTTCGACTGAAGCCAGTCAACCATCTAACTAACTAGTTCTACTGAAGCCAGTCAACCATCTAATTTACTAACTAACTAGTTCTACTGAAGCCAGCCAACCATCTAACTGACTAACTAACTAACGAGTTCTACTGAAGCCAGTCAACCATCTAACTAAGTAACTAACTAGTTCTACTGAAGCCAGTCAGCCATCTAACTAACTAACTAAGTAGTTCTACTGAAGCCAGTCAACCATCTAACTAACTAACTAACTAAGTAGTTCTACTGAAGCCAGTCAACCATCTAACTAACTAACTAACTAACTAAATAATTCTACTGAAGCCAGTCAGCCATCTAACTAACCAACTAACTAGTTCGACTGAAGCCAGTCAACCATCTAACTAACTAACTAGTTCTACTGAAGCCCGTCAACCATCTAACTAACTAACTAGTTCTACTGAAGCCAGTCAACCATCTAATTTACTAACTAACTAGTTCTACTGAAGCCAGCCAACCATCTAACTAACTAACTAACGAGTTCTACTGAAGCCAGTCAGCCATCTAACTGACTAACTAACGAGTTCTACTGAAGCCAGTCAACCATCTAACTAAGTAACTAACTAGTTCTACTGAAGCCAGTCAGCCATCTAACTAACTAACTAACTAACTAAGTAGTTCTACTGAAGCCAGTCAACCATCTAACTAACTAACTAACTAACTAAATAGTTCTACTGAAGCCAGTCAGCCATCTAACTAACTAACTAACTAACCAACTAACTAGTTCGACTGAAGCCAGTCAACCATCTAACTAACTAACTAGTTCTAATGAAGCCAGTCAACCCTCTAACTAACTAACTAACTAACTAACTACCTAACTAACTAACGAACTAACTAACTAGTTCTAATGAAGCCAGTCAACCCTCTAACTAACTAACTAACTAACTAAATAATGAGTTCTACTGAAGCCAGTCAGCCATCTAACTAACTAACTAACTAACTAACTAACTAACTAACTAACTAACTAACTAACTAACTAACTAGTTCTAATGAAGCCAGTCAACCCTCTAACTAACTAACTAACTAACTAACTAACTAACTAACTAATGAGTTCTACTGAAGCCAGTCAACCCTCTAACTAACTAACTAACTAACTAACTAACCAATGAATTTGTTCCACTAACTAGTTCTAATGGAGAAGAACCTCCTTAAATTAACCCACTGACATGCAGTCACAGGCAGCAACACTAAAGCCTAATTACAGGTCTGATTACAGGTCTAATTAAAGGTCTAATTACAGGCCAAATGACAGGTCTAATTACATGTCTAATTACATGTCTAATTACAGACACAATTACATGTCTAATTACATGTCTAATTACAGGCCTAATTACAGACATAATTACATGTCTAATTACAGGCCTAATTACAGACATAATTACATGTCTAATTACAGGCCTAATTACAGACATAATTACATGTCTAATTACAGGCCTAATTACATGTCTAATTACAGGCCTAATTACAGACATAATTACAGACATAATTACATGTCTAATTACAGGTCTAATTACAGGCCTAATTACAGACATAAGTACATGTCTAATTACAGGTCTAATTACAGGTCTAATTACATGTCTAATTACAGGCCTAATTACAGGTCTAATTACAGGCCTAATTACAGACATAATTACATGTCTAATTACAGGCCTAATTACAGACATAATTACATGTCTAATTACAGGTCTAATTACAGACATAATTACATGTCCAATTACAGGCCTAATTACATGTCTACTTACATGTCTAATTACAGACACAATTACATGTCTAATTACAGGCTTAATTACAAGTCTAATTACATGTCTAATTACAGGCCTAATTACAGGTCTAATTACAGGCCTAATTACAGACATAATTACATGTCTAATTACAGGCTGCTTACAAGAAAAGCAGCCAATCCTTGTCATGTGGAGAAACTAGAAAAACCCAGGACAGCTGGCCATTATCTGAAGAAGAGGTTGTCCATGGT
The DNA here is from genome assembly GCA_030544235.1 of Lepturacanthus savala. Classification (NCBI taxonomy): domain Eukaryota; kingdom Metazoa; phylum Chordata; class Actinopteri; order Scombriformes; family Trichiuridae; genus Lepturacanthus; species Lepturacanthus savala. Next base: position 32,277,970 of record CM060478.1, read on the forward strand.
GATGTTTCATAGCAGCAGCAGCAGCATCTCTGAATCTGATAACTTTCTCCTCTTTAACTCTAATAATGTCACAGTAAACATGGTCACACGTTCTCTATGTCATCCTGTGTGTTACACAGAGATTCCACTGTGTGTGTGATTATTGGGTGTGTGTGTGTGATTATTGGGTGTGTGTATCGAGGAGTGTGTGAACATCTGTCTTCCAGTGTTTTATTTATTCCTGTAGTATGTTGACATGTATGTGCATGTTGTACGAGGTGTGTGTGTGTGTCAGCTGGTTCAGCATGTGTCAGTGAGTCCTAATCCTATCTCACTGTTACTGTAAGACTCATTAGTCACAGCAGCATAAGCTGATTACACACACACAAACCTTGTTCTTTCTACACCTCATGTCAGTTCAATTTAATCTGTCTGAACTTGTTGCAAACATGTGTGTGTATAGTGTGTATATAGTGTGTGTATAGTATGTGTATAGTGTGTGTATAGTGTGTATAGTGTGTGTATAGTGTGTATATAGTGTGTGTATAGTATGTGTATAGTGTGTGTATAGTGTGTGTATAGTGTGCATAGTGTGTGTATAGTATGTGTATAGTGTGTGTATATAGAGTGTATAGTGTGTGTATAGTGTGTGTATAGTGTTGTTGTGCACAGTACTTGCCTCAAGTGCGGCAGAAAGAATCAATAATTATTGGAAATAATTATGTATTCATTAAAAGTTTTAATATTTCGGGGCACCACCTCTCGGTTGAGAGGAAAAGATTCTCTGATTCAGTCTCATGAATTGTAATGATCTATTAATTTGGACGTCTGATTAACAATTAACTTAATAATAGAAACCAGGGTCAATTAATAGCTATTAATAGTTGAAGGATTCTGAGTTCTAAAGTAGAGGTTGGCAGAATTCATTATTGTACGACATTAAAGAGGCAGAATGTATGACTCAAAAGCATTTATTCATAAAAATACAAAAGTAAAAAAACACACAATAAACAATCTAAACTAAATGTATCTATGTACATGTGAATGTGCGTAGATGCTGTGTGTGTGTGCGTGCGTGCATGTGTCTAATTACAGGCCTAATTACAGACATAATTACATGTCTAATTACATGTCTAATTACAGGCCTAATTACAGACATAATTACATGTCTAATTACAGGCCTAATTACAGACATAATTACATGTCTAATTACAGGCCTAATTACAGACATAATTACATGTCTAATTACAGGCCTAATTACATGTCTAATTACAGGCCTAATTACAGACATAATTACAGACATAATTACATGTCTAATTACAGGTCTAATTACAGGCCTAATTACAGACATAATTACATGTCTAATTACAGGCCTAATTACAGACATAATTACATGTCTAATTACAGGCCTAATTACATGTCTAATTACAGGCCTAATTACAGACATAATTACAGACATAATTACATGTCTAATTACAGGTCTAATTACAGGCCTAATTACAGACATAAGTACATGTCTAATTACAGGTCTAATTACAGGTCTAATTACATGTCTAATTACAGGCCTAATTACAGGTCTAATTACAGGCCTAATTACAGACATAATTACATGTCTAATTACAGGCCTAATTACAGACATAATTACATGTCTAATTACAGGTCTAATTACAGACATAATTACATGTCTAATTACAGGCCTAATTACATGTCTACTTACATGTATGATTACAGACACAATTACATGTCTAATTACAGGCTTAATTACAAGTCTAATTACATGTCTAATTACAGGCCTAATTACAGGTCTAATTACAGGCCTAATTACAGACATAATTACATGTCTAATTACAGGCCTAATTACAGACATAATTACATGTCTAATTACATGTCTAATTACATGTCTAATTACATGTCTAATTACAGGCCTAATTACATGTCTAATTACAGGCCTAATTACAGACATAATTACATGTCTAATTACATGTCTAATTACAGGCCTAATTACAGACATAATTACATGTCTAATTACAGGCCTACTTACAGACATAATTACATGTCTAATTACAGGCCTAATTACATGTCTAATTACATGTCTAATTACAGGCCTAATTACAGACATAATTACATGTCTAATTACAGGTCTAATTACAGGTCTAATTACAGGTCTAATTACATGTCTAATTACATGTCTAATTACAGGCCTAATTACAGGCCTAATTACATGTCTAATTACAGACATAATTACATGTCTAATTACAGGCCTAATTACAGACATAATTACATGTCTAATTACATGTCTAATTACAGACATAATTACATGTCTAATTACAGGCCTAATTACATGTCTAATTACATGTCTAATTACAGGCCTAATTACAGACATAATTACATGTCTAATTACAGGCTTAATTACAGGTCTAATTATAGGCCTAATTACAGACATAATTACAGGTCTAATTACAGGCCTAATTACAGACATAATTACATGTCTAATTACAGGCCTAATTACAGACATAATTACATGTCTAATTACAGGCCTAATTACATGTCTAATTACAGGCCTAATTACAGACATAATTACATGTCTAATTACAGGTCTAATTACAGGCCTAATTACAGACATAAGTACATGTCTAATTACAGGTCTAATTACAGGTCTAATTACATGTCTAATTACAGGCCTAATTACAGGTCTAATTACAGGCCTAATTACAGACATAATTACATGTCTAATTACAGGCCTAATTACAGACATAATTACATGTCTAATTACAGGTCTAATTACAGACATAATTACATGTCTAATTACAGGCCTAATTACATGTCTACTTACATGTCTAATTACAGACACAATTACATGTCTAATTACAGGCTTAATTACAAGTCTAATTACATGTCTAATTACAGGCCTAATTACAGGTCTAATTACAGGCCTAATTACAGACATAATTACATGTCTAATTACAGGCCTAATTACAGACATAATTACATGTCTAATTACATGTCTAATTACATGTCTAATTACATGTCTAATTACAGGCCTAATTACATGTCTAATTACAGGCCTAATTACAGACATAATTACATGTCTAATTACATGTCTAATTACAGGCCTAATTACAGACATAATTACATGTCTAATTACAGGCCTACTTACAGACATAATTACATGTCTAATTACAGGCCTAATTACATGTCTAATTACATGTCTAATTACAGGCCTAATTACAGACATAATTACATGTCTAATTACAGGTCTAATTACAGGTCTAATTACAGGTCTAATTACATGTCTAATTACATGTCTAATTACAGGCCTAATTACAGGCCTAATTACATGTCTAATTACAGACATAATTACATGTCTAATTACAGGCCTAATTACAGACATAATTACATGTCTAATTACATGTCTAATTACAGACATAATTACATGTCTAATTACAGGCCTAATTACATGTCTAATTACATGTCTAATTACAGGCCTAATTACAGACATAATTACATGTCTAATTACAGGCTTAATTACAGGTCTAATTATAGGCCTAATTACAGACATAATTACAGGTCTAATTACAGGCCTAATTACAGACATAATTACATGTCTAATTACAGGCCTAATTACAGACATAATTACATGTCTAATTACAGGCCTAATTACATGTCTAATTACATGTCTAATTACAGGCCTAATTACAGACATAATTACATGTCTAATTACAGGCTTAATTACAGGTCTAATTATAGGCCTAATTACAGACATAATTACAGGTCTAATTACAGGCCTAATTACAGACATAATTACATGTCTAATTACAGGCCTAATTACAGACATAATTACATGTCTAATTACAGGCCTAATTACATGTCTAATTACAGGCCTAATTACAGACATAATCACATGTCTAATTACAGGCTTAATTACAGACATAATTACATGTCTAATTACAGGCCTAATTACAGGCCTAATTACATGTCTAATTACATGTCTAATTACAGGCCTAATTACAGGCCTAATTACAGACATAATTACAGACATAATTACATGTCTAATTACAGGTCTAATTACAGGCCTAATTACAGACATAATTACATGTCTAATTACAGGCCTAATTACAGACATAATTACATGTCTAATTACAGGCCTAATTACAGACATAATTACATGTCTAATTACAGGCCTAATTACATGTCTAATTACAGGCCTAATTACAGACATAATTACATGTCTAATTACAGGTCTAATTACAGGCCTAATTACAGACATAATTACATGTCTAATTACAGGCCTAATTACAGACATAATTACATGTCTAATTACAGGCCTAATTACATGTCTAATTACAGGCCTAATTACAGACATAATTACAGACATAATTACATGTCTAATTACAGGTCTAATTACAGGCCTAATTACAGACATAAGTACATGTCTAATTACAGGTCTAATTACAGGTCTAATTACAGGTCTAATTACAGGCCTAATTACAGGTCTAATTACAGGCCTAATTACAGACATAATTACATGTCTAATTACAGGCCTAATTACAGACATAATTACATGTCTAATTACAGGTCTAATTACAGACATAATTACATGTCTAATTACAGGCCTAATTACATGTCTACTTACATGTATAATTACAGACACAATTACATGTCTAATTACAGGCTTAATTACAAGTCTAATTACATGTCTAATTACAGGCCTAATTACAGGTCTAATTACAGGCCTAATTACAGACATAATTACATGTCTAATTACAGGCCTAATTACAGACATAATTACATGTCTAATTACATGTCTAATTACATGTCTAATTACATGTCTAATTACAGGCCTAATTACATGTCTAATTACAGGCCTAATTACAGACATAATTACATGTCTAATTACATGTCTAATTACAGGCCTAATTACAGACATAATTACATGTCTAATTACAGGCCTACTTACAGACATAATTACATGTCTAATTACAGGCCTAATTACATGTCTAATTACATGTCTAATTACAGGCCTAATTACAGACATAATTACATGTCTAATTACAGGTCTAATTACAGGTCTAATTACAGGTCTAATTACATGTCTAATTACATGTCTAATTACAGGCCTAATTACAGGCCTAATTACATGTCTAATTACAGACATAATTACATGTCTAATTACAGGCCTAATTACAGACATAATTACATGTCTAATTACATGTCTAATTACAGACATAATTACATGTCTAATTACAGGCCTAATTACATGTCTAATTACATGTCTAATTACAGGCCTAATTACAGACATAATTACATGTCTAATTACAGGCTTAATTACAGGTCTAATTATAGGCCTAATTACAGACATAATTACAGGTCTAATTACAGGCCTAATTACAGACATAATTACATGTCTAATTACAGGCCTAATTACAGACATAATTACATGTCTAATTACAGGCCTAATTACATGTCTAATTACAGGCCTAATTACAGACATAATTACATGTCTAATTACAGGTCTAATTACAGGCCTAATTACAGACATAAGTACATGTCTAATTACAGGTCTAATTACAGGTCTAATTACATGTGTAATTACAGGCCTAATTACAGGTCTAATTACAGGCCTAATTACAGACATAATTACATGTCTAATTACAGGCCTAATTACAGACATAATTACATGTCTAATTACAGGTCTAATTACAGACATAATTACATGTCTAATTACAGGCCTAATTACATGTCTACTTACATGTCTAATTACAGACACAATTACATGTCTAATTACAGGCTTAATTACAAGTCTAATTACATGTCTAATTACAGGCCTAATTACAGGTCTAATTACAGGCCTAATTACAGACATAATTACATGTCTAATTACAGGCCTAATTACAGACATAATTACATGTCTAATTACATGTCTAATTACATGTCTAATTACATGTCTAATTACAGGCCTAATTACATGTCTAATTACAGGCCTAATTACAGACATAATTACATGTCTAATTACATGTCTAATTACAGGCCTAATTACAGACATAATTACATGTCTAATTACAGGCCTACTTACAGACATAATTACATGTCTAATTACAGGCCTAATTACATGTCTAATTACATGTCTAATTACAGGCCTAATTACAGACATAATTACATGTCTAATTACAGGTCTAATTACAGGTCTAATTACAGGTCTAATTACATGTCTAATTACATGTCTAATTACAGGCCTAATTACAGGCCTAATTACATGTCTAATTACAGACATAATTACATGTCTAATTACAGGCCTAATTACAGACATAATTACATGTCTAATTACATGTCTAATTACAGACATAATTACATGTCTAATTACAGGCCTAATTACATGTCTAATTACATGTCTAATTACAGGCCTAATTACAGACATAATTACATGTCTAATTACAGGCTTAATTACAGGTCTAATTATAGGCCTAATTACAGACATAATTACAGGTCTAATTACAGGCCTAATTACAGACATAATTACATGTCTAATTACAGGCCTAATTACAGACATAATTACATGTCTAATTACAGGCCTAATTACATGTCTAATTACATGTCTAATTACAGGCCTAATTACAGACATAATTACATGTCTAATTACAGGCTTAATTACAGGTCTAATTATAGGCCTAATTACAGACATAATTACAGGTCTAATTACAGGCCTAATTACAGACATAATTACATGTCTAATTACAGGCCTAATTACAGACATAATTACATGTCTAATTACAGGCCTAATTACATGTCTAATTACATGTCTAATTACAGGCCTAATTACAGACATAATTACATGTCTAATTACAGGCTTAATTACAGGTCTAATTATAGGCCTAATTACAGACATAATTACAGGTCTAATTACAGGCCTAATTACAGACATAATTACATGTCTAATTACAGGCCTAATTACAGACATAATTACATGTCTAATTACAGGCCTAATTACATGTCTAATTACAGGCCTAATTACAGACATAATCACATGTCTAATTACAGGCTTAATTACAGACATAATTACATGTCTAATTACAGGCCTAATTACAGGCCTAATTACATGTCTAATTACATGTCTAATTACAGGCCTAATTACAGGCCTAATTACAGACATAATTACAGACATAATTACATGTCTAATTACAGGTCTAATTACAGGCCTAATTACAGACATAATTACATGTCTAATTACAGGCTTAATTACAGGTCTAAGTACATGTCTAATTACATGTCTAACTACAGGCCTAATTACAGGTCTAATTACAGGCCTAATTATCTGTTTTCAAGTTTATAGTGTTTTATAGTTTATAGAGTTTATACCATTTTATAGAGTTTTATAGAGTTCATAGTGGTTTATACTGGCTGACCATTGATGCTGCAATAAGTGTTTCAGATTTACCAGCTAACAGGATTCTCCTCCTTCAGAGATGTGTGCTGCATCATAGGGATAAATCCACACTCTAAAATACTAAATACTCATCACTGAGGTTCGCAACTTCACCCTGGGTTAGGAGGAACTAACCCAGTAGGCAACCACTACAGAAAAGCAGCCAATCCTTGTCATGTGGAGAAACTAGAAAAACCCAGGACAGCTGGCCATTATCTGAAGAAGAGGTTGTCCATGGTGATGTTTCATAGCAGCAGCAGCATCTCTGAATCTGATAACTTTCTCCTCTTTAACTCTAATAATGTCACAGTAAACATGGTCACACGTTCTCTATGTCATCCTGTGTGTTACACAGAGATTCCACTGTGTGTGTGATTATTGGGTGTGTGTGTGTGATTATTGGGTGTGTGTATCGAGGAGTGTGTGAACATCTGTCTTCCAGTGTTTTATTTATTCCTGTAGTATGTTGACATGTATGTGCATGTTGTACGAGGTGTGTGTGTGTGTCAGCTGGTTCAGCATGTGTCAGTGAGTCCTAATCCTATCTCACTGTTACTGTAAGACTCATTAGTCACAGCAGCATAAGCTGATTACACACACACAAACCTTGTTCTTTCTACACCTCATGTCAGTTCAATTTAATCTGTCTGAACTTGTTGCAAACATGTGTGTGTATAGTGTGTATATAGTGTGTGTATAGTATGTGTATAGTGTGTGTATAGTGTGTATAGTGTGTGTATAGTGTGTATATAGTGTGTGTATAGTATGTGTATAGTGTGTGTATAGTGTGTGTATAGTGTGCATAGTGTGTGTATAGTATGTGTATAGTGTGTGTATATAGAGTGTATAGTGTGTGTATAGTGTGTGTATAGTGTTGTTGTGCACAGTACTTGCCTCAAGTGCGGCAGAAAGAATCAATAATTATTGGAAATAATTATGTATTCATTAAAAGTTTTAATATTTCGGGGCACCACCTCTCGGTTGAGAGGAAAAGATTCTCTGATTCAGTCTCATGAATTGTAATGATCTATTAATTTGGACGTCTGATTAACAATTAACTTAATAATAGAAACCAGGGTCAATTAATAGCTATTAATAGTTGAAGGATTCTGAGTTCTAAAGTAGAGGTTGGCAGAATTCATTATTGTACGACATTAAAGAGGCAGAATGTATGACTCAAAAGCATTTATTCATAAAAATACAAAAGTAAAAAAACACACAATAAACAATCTAAACTAAATGTATCTATGTACATGTGAATGTGCGTAGATGCTGTGTGTGTGTGCGTGCGTGCATGTGTGTATCTGTGGGGGGGGGACTACAAAGATGGCTGCCGTGGTGGCTGTTCTATGTAGTTCAGGCCATGTGGGGCTCTTTGTTAAGAACAAAGGGAAAATGGCCGGCAGTGTTAATGTGTGTGTGAGTGTGTGTGTGTGTGGGCTTAATGTCACTTTGTGTGTGTTTCAAGGTCTCATGTTAAAGAATGGTTAGTATCATGCAGGTTGGGACACTAACATCAAACTAAACCTTCTTACAAACCTAAAACACAGTGAACTGTAGCCTATGATCTTATCATATTAACAAAGTTCAACAGTCTGGTTTAACCGTGTTTGTTAATGTTCTGTTCTGCCCAAGTCATGTTACCAGTGGAAAGGAAGAAGAAGGGTTGCTCTCTGATTCTGCTTCCTTGAGTAGCTGCAGATGTTGTTGCAGCTGTGGTGTTCATTGAGGAGTAGATTGTGTAGGTCGCGTTGCTCTTTGTTAATCCTTGTCTGGTTGTAGAACCAGGCCTGAGTTTCTACAGTGCTGCTGGCTGGATGCCGTTGAGTCCTTGGTCACTTGCAGGTCTGTGAGACGCTGAAAGCAGCTGGATAATCCCTTTTAGAGCAGAGAAGCTGCTGAAGGCTTCTGTCCTGCAGCTTCTCCTGCTACAGAGCGGTGCTCTGCTGATGAGCAGGAGCCCGGGAAAGAGTTTGGAGCTTGCAAGTTGAAGAGACTCTGGAGTGAGAGAGAGCAAAGTCGAAGAGCGTTTGAGAGGGGAAAGGCCGGTGCCTTTATACCTCTGGTAACATTCCTTGAAGGTGTGAAACTGAGTTTCCTGTCGGGGGAAGGGTCACAAGTTCCAGGCTCAGCCAGGCATCTGGCTGAAGATGTTTATCACCTTTGTGGGCACAACATCCCCCCTTTGGTCTCAGGAATGCACCTGATGTGCAATCATGGGACCATGAGTGGCCCACAGAGGAGTTCATGTTACTCCATTTAAATCCACAACATCTGGGCAGTTTGTTGACCAACTGGGCATTGGTGGGCACTATCTTGGCTAAGCAAGATAGAACAAGGAAGAACAAAATCCAAATGACTAAATCCCAATCCAAAAATAAATAACTTGTGTTTCTTGGTTATTTACTATGGTTAGTTGGAAGAAGAAAGTTAGTGGATTATTGGTTAGGGTGAATTGCAGAGACAGAGAGAGCACCTTGAATGATAAATCATTTGTGGTGTGTCCTAAGATAGTGTTTTTCAATAGTGGATCTACTGATAAATACTACTAAGGAGTTGGTCCAGGTGTACTTACAAAGTCAGAGAATGGTGTCTGTGTCTAATCAGAATTTAGGCTCTAAACGACTATGATGTCTGGTTATCAGTGAGTTTAGTTTGGTTGAGGTTGCTGCTGTTGCTACAAACTCAAGTTGCCTAAGTAACTGCAAGAACTAAGACACGCTCATACCTGTCTTTCAGTTAGTACACATTGGAGATTAAGTTATGACCAAAAAGAGGGAGCTCTGGAGCTCTTACGCCTGGAGGTCTTCTTCACCTGTGGCTCAGGGCTGTAACGCTCCAGATGGCCAGAGGGAAGAGAGAGTTCAGAGCCATCACTCTCTGACAGACTGTGATCCTGCTCTGAATGGTGGTCAGAGATGCTGTGGCCATCATCTGGACCAAATGTTGGGTGGTCATATGTCTGGGCCAATATTTCTGAATATGGCCTACGAACACTTCTTTTGTGTGAATGTCTATCTCTGGGGATCTGATGGACATGGCTGTAACGCTCAGTGTCCCTACGTCTACCTTTTTCACCCCCCTTTCGGCGGTGCTGAGGGTGATCTGGAGAGGTAGACAATGTGTGTGACACTTGATTGTGGGAGTTGGCAGGACCGGTGGCTCTCACCCTTGCTGTTGGAAGGAAAAGGGTTTCCCAAGCCACCTGTGTCAACTTCCTGATCTGATGCATGGAGGACCTGTCCTCACGTGCACAAAGTGTGACAGTGGAGCGTATGCTCGGATGTAAATTCTGTAAAAACAGAGACTTGAAGATGGAGTTTTCTTCTAAACCTGGAGAATTCTTACCCTGGGTGTATGCATGCCTAAAACGTCTGTAATAATCTCTGCGATTCTCACGACGGGAGTGTTTGATTTGGGAGGCTGCACTCCAGGAGGTAATCTCATCGGTTGTAAAAGAATATTCTTCAATCAGAGAATGACAGAGCTGGTTGTAGTCATTTCTGACGTCGGGAGGTAGTGTTTGGATAAACTTGTGAGCGGCTTTGGAGCAGGTCTTCCACACAAGTTTAATTTTCTCCCTTTGGGTTGCTTGGGGCAAGTCAATTATGTTGTTGTCTAATTCTGCAAAATAATCCTCAATTTGATGATCACGGGTGTCCGGATCGAACTGTTCAATATCTTTCGCGATAAACTCAAGCACTTCGAGGCGGGGACCCTGTGGAGTCCTTCCGAGTGAAGGCGAGATTAAACTATCCCTACTCTGGCTGTATGAACTGTGTGTTACAGTTCTCTCTGGTTGTGAGTCAGGGGCTGAACAGTTTAATGGGATGGTGCTCCCCCTTTGAAGGGTCGAGCACAGAGGAAGGTTTCACACCTTTGTAACTGAGGGGGACATGGAGCAGAACTCTCCCTGGGGGGTAAGGTATGTGGCTCTTCAATGTCTGTGTCAGATTCAGAGAGGTGTGAAGTCAGGTAACTATGAATTCTGTCTCTCAATGGAGGTTGAGAAGGTGACTTACTTTCACAGAATCTAGGGTCAGTTTGGGGATGTTCAAATATCCTGACCGGAGAAGGAGTTAGCCTTTCACTCCGGGTGGAGTGTGAATCTGTGTAACCAGAATCACATCGGCTGAAGGACTGTGTTGAGGAAAGATGTTCAAATTTTAGCCTTAACAGTTCCTCCTCCTGTGAGCAGAGGTCTGACTCTGCCGAATGCAGGTCTTCTAAGTACCTCATGGCTTTCTTGTTCGCTGTCTGCAGTTCTTGAAGGAGACAGGAATTGTGTGCTCTGAGGGACTCAATCTGCTTCTCCATAACTGCTTCGTTCTGAACAGCAAGTTTTGTTTGCCTGTGGAAGTTCAGAAGCAAGCATCTTAACAATGGGCCTTTGGATGCGGTCTGTGCATCACTCCTTTCTTTTAGTAGAGAGTCTACTTCTTTCATACACTCATCGGAATTCATCCTGTTGATTAATTCCAGGTAGCTGGTTTCTACACTCTGAGCTATGGAGGAAATAAACTGCTCTACGCAGGAGCTATCCATTGTTCTGGTCTGAGGGAAAGATGAAATGATTTGATTGAGTATCAACACAACTACAGGGAGTCTACACCGTTGGGGTAGCTAACTGTGGGGGGAGGGGTCAGTATGGCACCATCTGATAGCTCTGGTGGCTTTAACAGGAGGAGGCCAGTGGACAATTTGGAGGAGACTTTGGGGGTCTGCTTACCAAATCTTAACATGCACTAACTGGAATGCAGGTAGAGGATGTTGTCTTAAAGTTGACTTAACTGGAATGCTTGGCAGTAACAGCTAAGTAATTTGACAGCAAACTGTGACTCTTTCTCAATTCTGTTCTTACTTCAGGTTGACATGCATGGCAGTGACAACCAGGTATAATCTCTCTGTGACACAGGGCCGGTGGCACGCTGTGAATAAATTTAAAGAGAAATTGGAACACTTTGATTCGATTAACAAATTTTGGCAACTTGATTAAAGACAGGTTCTGTACTCTGTCTAACAAAGACACATTTTAGGATCAGATTGATCAGTTTGACTGATAACTTTGGGTCATGTGAGACCACAGTTGGCTGATCAAAGGGTGATTGTTAGGTGTGGCTCTTGCTGGAGCCTGTCCTGAAACAATGCAGATGTGTCTCAACACAGCTGGAAACTAGATCAAACAATGGCAGCAGCAACAGCAAACTCTTAAACTATGGGCTTAGTTATCAATAACCTGGAGGTTCTGGGTTATTGGATTATAAATTACTTTTGTTATCTTTATGAATAGCTGTTTTCAACACAATGTACTAGTTTGTTAGTACAACTGGACGTCTAACTCCTGTGGAGGACTAGGTGTTGAATGTGAATGCATTTGGTTAGTTTCAAAATTCTTCAGAATTTTGATTGCCAAAATTATGCTGAACTTAATATTGCACAATTATGAATTATTGCCAACAGTACTTACCTCACACGGGGCACCATAATATGTTGTGCACAGTACTTGCCTCAAGTGCGGCACCATTAATATGTTGTGTCTTGCACTAATTCTTCAGGTAGAATTGACTATCAGAAAGAATCAATAATTATTGGAAATAATTATGTATTCATTAAAAGTTTTAGAATTTCGGGGCACCACCTCTCGGTTGAGAGGAAAAGATAGTCAATTCTCTGATTTAGTCTCATGAACTGTAATAATCTATTAATTTGGACGTCTGATTAACAATTAACTTAATAATAGAAACCAGGGTCAATTAATAGCTATTAATAGTTGAAGGATTCTGAGTTCTAAAGTAGAGGTTGGCAGAATTCATTATTGTACGACATTAAAGAGGCAGAATGTATGACTCAAAAGCATTTATTCATAAAAAAATACAAAAGAAAAAAAACACACACAATAAACAATCTAAACTAAATGTATCTATGTACATGTGAATGTGCGTAGATGCTGTGTGTGTGTGTGTGTGTGTGTGTGTGTGTGTGCGTGCGTGCATGTGTGTATCTGTGGGGGGGGGGGGGGGGACTACAAAGATGGCTGCCGTGGTGGCTGTTCTATGTAGTTCAGGCCATGTGGGGCTCTTTGTCTGTAAAGAACAAAGGGAAAATGGCTGACCGTGTTAATGTGTGTGTGAGTGTGTGTGTGGGCTTAATGTCACTTTGTGTGTGTTTCAAGGTATCATGTTAAAGAATGGTTAGTATCATGCAGGTTGGGACACTAACATCAAACTAAACCTTCTTACAAACCTAAAACACAGTGAACTGTAGCCTATGATCTCATCATATTAACAAAGTTCAACAGTCTGGTTTAACCGTGTTTGTTAATGTTCTGTTCTGCCCAAGTCATGTTACCAGTGGAAAGGAAGAAGAAGGGTTGCTCTCGGATTCTGCTTCCTTGAGTAGCTGCAGATGTTGTTGCATCTGTGGTGTTCATTGAGGAGTAGATCCGTTGTGTAGGTCACGATGCTCTTTGATAATCCTTGTCTGGTTGTAGAACCAGGCCTGAGTTTCTTCAGTGCTGCTGGCTGGACGCCGTTGAGTCCTTGGTCACTTGCAGGTCTGTGAGACGCTGAAAGCAGCTGGATAATCCCTTTTAGAGCAGAGAAGCTGCTGAAGGCTTCTGTCCTGCAGCTTTTCCTGCTACAGAGCGGTGCTCTGCTGATGAGCAGGAGCCCAGGAGAGAGTTTGGAGTTCATGTTGGAGAAGAGTCGAAGAGAGTTTTGGAGTGAGAGAGAAACTAAGAGGAGAAAGGCCGGTGCCTTTATACCTCTGGTGACATTCCTTGAAGGTGTGAAACTGGGTTTCCTGTCGGGGGAAGGGTCACAAGTTCCAGGCTCAGCCAGGCATCTGGCGGAAGATGTTTATCACCTTTGTGGGAACAACAATACTAACAGTTGTATCAAATGTGATTTGAAAATACCTCCCAAAAATAGTATAAATTCTGCAAAAATAAAAATCTGATTTCACTCTTCAGACTATGCAGTTCTAATCTGGATTGGCTAAACATCAGATTTGGGCTCGCAGTCTGGACACAGCCTGCAAGTCATTTAGACTGCAAATTTATTTTGAAAAAAGATAAATATAGACCTTAAAACAGATGAGAAGTTGATTGGTTTTGGTAGATTAAAATTCCAGAGAGCTATTTCAAACTAAAACAGAAATATTCATAAAAAATGTTGAATGGATAGGTATTGTATTTCAAGAATTTTTCAATTGATTATTGGGTAAATAATGCTTGTGAAAGATACATATGGACCTAAAAACAGATAAGTAGAATCATGTTCATAGGTTAAAATTCCAGAGAGCTATTTCAAAATAAAACATAGAAATAGTCAAGCTTTAATGGATAGTATTGGTTTTCAAAAAATTTTCGAATGATTTTTGGGGTAAATAATGCTTGTGAAAGATAAATATAGACCTAAAAAACAGATGAGAAGTAGAATTATGTTCATAGGTTAAAATTCCAGAGAGCTATTTCAAAATAAAACAGAAATAGTCATTAATAGTCTTTAATGGATAGTATTGGTTTTCAAAAAAATTTCAAATGAATTTTTGGGTAAATAATGCTTGTGAAAGATACATATGGACCTAAAAAATAGATGAGAAGTGGAATTATATTCATAGGTTAAAATTTCAGAAAGCTATTTCAAAATAAAAAAGAAATATGCAGTAATAACATTTAATGAATACTTATCTTTTCTTGAATATTTTCTGAGAGATAATGCTTTGTGAAAGATAAATATTGGCCTTAAAAACAGATGAGAAGTAGAATTTTATTTGTAGTTTAAAATTCCATTAAAATTCCATTTAAAATTTATTCAAAAAGGTGCAACATTTGTTATTGTGCTCACTCTTTGGTTTAGTCTAGATTTTAATACAAACATGTTGCTAAGCACAGTCTGCATTTCTGACTGTGTGGGGACCAGCCAGTCATTTACTCTGGCTGCTGTTTTACACACTTGTCTGATGTATGTCCTCGTGGGGACCAGCGCAGCTCAGTGTTACTCTGAGTGTCATGGCTAAGACTATTTAATTCTTTTAGTCAACTGAAATACATGTTCTTCTTTCATAGCTCTGGTCAACCCTGGAATTTTAATACCATAATGGTGCATGCTGGCAACTTAATAATAAAATGGGTCCATTTGTTATATGTTTGAATTATAAATGCAATAAAAACATAACTAAGGACTAATCCTTGTCCTTAGTTCTGACCATAGACCAGAAAACAGATGTGCTTGCCTTTCACTGTAACAGTAATGAAAAGAGATTACATGGTGGCACTGTTTCAAATACAATTCAAACACCAATAGAATTAGATGCTAATTTATTTTTTGTTTGCATAGAAACCAGTTACAACTAAGAGTGACACACGGCCAGATGTGAACAGTGTATCACAGGAGGACAACCAGACACCTCAGAAAAGGTTAAAAGGCAAAGTTTTTAAATCTAAAATTCAAGATTGGCTAGTCAAAAAGGTAAAGAAATATATCGAGAGCAACTTTGTTTTGTGTGTTTGTCTGAAGGGCGACAGACTGGAAAGAGGAAGAAGTGGGATGAAGAGGAGATTACTGCTGTTGAAGGCATATGATGTCCTTCATCCCAACATGCCTGGTTCCTAGTAAAAGGCACTGTGAAGATTTAGAGAACAAAGCTCTGAGAAACAGGAATTGACCAGCTACTACATTTTATGTAATGAATTGCATTACAATGCTTAAAAAAGGTTTATCATAGTGTCCATGTGCTTGGATGTGCAAAAACTCATTTTGATAGTTTTTCTTGTTTGATAATGGGGCTGTTATTATTTAAAAAGAATTGTCTTTGATCTACACTGTGTCATTCAAGATGATTAAAATAAAACAAACGTGGTATTATTGACACTGACTTGGACTAATAATATAATTATTATTATTAATTTAACTTAAATACTGAAATTAATTTTAAAAATCTTTAACATCTGTCAATGAATATTAACTTATTAACAACTCTTTGCTACTGATACTGTTGCTTCAAATACACAATGTAAGTTAAACATGAATGTGTATCAGCTGGTCCAGTGGAAGATAGAAAAGTCTGAAAGTGTGTATATGGTGACCCCACAAATCACAAAAACCAGACAAGTCCCCAGGAAGCTGGTCCTGGTCAGGTGAGGACCTCTACTTTGTCTAAGTGTCAATTTGAAGTGACATCTCTGTTCCTGGCTGCTCCAGCATACTCCCTGATTTTTTTCAAAGCTGTAAAACCTCCAGAAAGGGTGGTTCCCACAACGCATGTTCTGGTCTTGTGTTCCCACAATGTGATATAGACAAGGTTGTGTGTCTATAGTGTATAGTGTGTGTATAGCGTGTGTGCATAGTGTGTGTAGTGTGTGTTTACACACTCGACACACAGTGTGTATAGTGTGTGTGTGTGTGTGTGTGTTACCTCTGACAGGGCTGAGGAGAAGTGGTTACAGTTCTTGTGCATCAGGTGGTAGGCGTTTCCTTTGTACTCTTTCCCCATCTCCTCCACGATCCGCTCCACATCCTCCTCCGTAAAATCAGTGCTGCCCACCACTATGGCTTCTCTGTAGGGTAGGAGTACTACAAATTACTACAGTTACTGCAATACTCCTACCAGAAATTACTACAGTCACTGCAATACACATACCATGAATTACTACAATTATTGCAATACTCCTACCATAAATTACTACCAATACTACAATACACATGTACTACAATACAAATACCATAAATTCCTACGAATACTACAATACAAGTACCATAAATTACTACAATCACTTCAATACATGTATGGCTTCTCTGTAGGGTAGGAGTACTACAGATTACTACAGTTACTACAATACTCCTACCATAAATTACTACAATTACTGCAACACACTACCATAGATTACTACAATTACTGAAATACACCTACCAGAAATTACTACAATTATTGCAATACTCCTACCATAAATTACTACAGTAACTGCAATAGTCCTACCATAAATTACTACAATTACAATAACAACTAGATATAGTCGGGCTCGCCTCGATGCACAGTGTGGGCTCCGGATCCAGTTTCTTTGAGAGGGGTTGGATTTTCTACCACTCTGGAGTTGTCCCCGGTGAGAGGACCACAGCTCAGTGCCTGTACATTGGGGTTTACTCTGGTGGACGAGAGGGTAGCCTTCCTCCGCCTTCAGGTCGGGTGACAGGTCCTGACTGTCATCTGTGCCTACAGGTCCTTCTCAAAAAATTAGTATATTGGATAAAGTTCATTATTTTCTGTAATGTACTGATAAACATTAGACTTTCATATATTTTATATTCATTACACACTAACTGAAGTAGTTCAAGCCTTTTATTGTTTTAATATTGATGATTTGGGCAAAAAAGGAAAGAAAAACCAAAATTCCCTATCTTAAAAAATTAGCATATTTCATCTGATCAATAAAAGAAAAGTGTTTTTAATACGAAAAAGTCAACCTTCAAATAATTATGTTTAGTTATGCACTCAATACTTGGTCAGGAATCCTTTTGCAGAAATGACTGCTTCAATGCGGCGTGGCATGGAGGCATCAGCCTGTAGCACTGCTGAGGTGTTATGGAGGCCCAGGATGCTTCGATAGCAGCCTTAAGCTCTTCCACAGTGTTGGGTCTGGTGTCTCTCAACTTTCTCTACACAATATCCCACGGATTCTCTCTGGGGTTCAGGTCAGGAGAGTTGGCAGGCCAACTGAGCCCAGTAATACCATGGTCAGTAAACCATTGACCAGTGGTTTTGGTTCTGTGAGCAGGTGCCAGGTCGTGCTGAAAAATGAAATCTTCATCTCCATAAAGCTTTTCAGCAGATGGAAACATGAAGTGCTCCAAAATCTCCTGATAGCTAGCTGCATTGACCCTGCCCTTGATAAAACACAGTGGACCAACTCCAGCAGCTGACATGGCACCATCACTGACTGTGGGTACTTGACACTGGACTTCAGGCATTTTGTCATTTCCTTCTCCCCAGTCTTCCTCCAGACTCTGATGCCTTGATTTCTGAATGACATGCAAACTTTGCTTTCATATGTGTAGCAACAGTCCAGTGCTGCTTCTCTGTAGCCAGGTCAGGCACTTCTGCTGCTGTTTCTGGTTCAAAAGTGGCTTGACGTGGGGATTGCAGCACCTGTAGCCTATTTCCTGCACACGCCTGTGCACGGTGGCTCTGGATGTTTCTACTCCAGACTCAGTCCACTGCTTCCGCAGGTCCCCCGAGTTCTGGAATCGACCCTTCTCCACAATCTTCCTCAGGGTCCGCCTTGTCACCTCTTCTTATTATGCAGTGTTTTCTGCCACACTTTTTCCTTCCCACAGACTTCCCACTGAGGTGCCTTAATACAGCGCTCTGGGAACAGCCTATTCATTAAGAAATTTCTCCCTTGCTTGAGGGTGTCGATGGCCTTCTGGACAGCAGTCAGGTCAGCAGTCTTACCCATGATTGAAGTTTTGAATGAACCACGCTGGGAGTTTTTAAAAGCCTCAGGAATCTTGTGCAGGTGTTTAGAGTGAATTCATTGATTCATATGATTAGGTTAATAGCTGGGTTAGAGTAACTTTTCATGATATGCTAATTTTTTGAGATAGGAATTTTGGGTTTTCATGAGCTGTATGCCAAAATCATCAGTATTAAAACAATAAAAGACCTGAAATATTTCAGTTGGTGTACAATGAATCTAAAATATATGAAAGTTTAATTATTATCATTACATTATGGAAACGAATGAACTTTATCACAATATGCTAATTTTTTGAGAAGGACCTGTATATGCCAAATGACAGTTCAGAGTACCCACCCTTCTTGGAGTCCTTGGAGAGGGTGCTGGAGGACACCCCTTCTGGGGACTCCCTCATCCTCCTGGGGGACTTCAATGCTCACGTGGGCAATGGCAGTGTGATCTGGAGGGGTGTGATTGGGATGAACGGTCCCTCTGATCTGAACCTGAATGGTATTTCATTGTTGGATTTCTGTGCTTGTCATGGATTGCCCATAACGAACACCATGTTCAGGGTGTCCATATGTGCACTTGGCACCAGGCCACAGTTCGATGATCAACTTTGTCGTTGTGTCATCGGAATAGTGGCCTCATGTCCTAGACACTTGGGTGAAGAGAGGGGTGGAGCTGTCAACTGATCACCACCTGGTAGTGAGTTGGCTCCGATGGTGGGAGAAGAGGGTGCTCAGACCTGGCAGACCCAAACATTCTGTGAGGGTTTGCTAGGAATGTCTGGATGAATTTCCTGTCAGAAAGAACTTCAACTTGCACCTCTGGGAGAGCTTCACTCACGTCCCGGGGTGGACCTTGTTCTGTGCCTCCATTGTTGAGGCGCTGACTGGAGCTGTGGCCGTAAGGTCATTGGTGCCTGTTGTGGCAGCAGTCCCAGAACCCGCCGGTGGATACTGGCTGTAAGGGATGCCATCAAACTGAAGGCATCCTACAGAATCTTCTTGGCCTGTGGGTCTCCTGTAGTAGCTGACAGGTATCAGCGTGCGAAGCGGAACGCAGCCTCTGCGGTGGTGAGGCAAAAACTCAGGTGTGGGAGGAGTTTGGTTAGGCCATGGAGAAGGACTTTTGAACGGCTTTCGAGGAAGTTCTGGACCCCCATCTGGCAGCTCAGAAGAGCTCAGTGGGGACAGGGTGCTGCTGACCTTGACCCGGGACATTCAAAGACCTCCTCAATCCCACCAGCAGGTCTTCTGTTGAAGAGGCAGAGTTTGGGGGACCAGTGGTGGACTCGCCATCTCTGGGGCAGCAAGGCTCTGGATGTTGTAGGACTGTCTTGGTTGACACGTCTCTGCAACAACACATGATTTACCATCGATCTACGTTCCAACCCTCACCTATGGTCACGAGCTTTGGGTAGTGAGCGAAAGAACAAACTTGCGAATACAAGTGGCCGAAATGGGTTTCCTTCGCAGGGTGGCTGGGCTCTCCCTTAGAGGTTAGAGGGTGAGAAGCTCAGTCATCAGGAGGAGTCAGAGTAGAACCGCTGCTCCTCCACATCTAGAGGAGCCAGTTGAGGTGGTTCAGCATCTAGTGAGGAGCCTCCTGGAACCTTTATGGTTAGGTGTTCCGGGCACGTCCCTCCAGGAGGAAGAGCTGGATGAAGTAGCCGGGGAGAGGGAAGTCTGGATGAAGATGCTGAAGCTGCTGCCCCCAATATAATATTAATATTAACCCCTTTAAACACGAGGTTCAGGTGTATATTTTGATGAAGAACCACCGGTTCTAAATAAACAGTCTAATTTATAATAAAATTAATTAAAATACATTTTTTAAAAAAGCCCCATGATTGGCTGGTGACCATCTGGGTGGATCCTGCCTCTAACCTGTAATGTGCTGTGATTGGGTTAGGGTTAGGGTTAGCAGACCATGTGAGTCTAGTGAGGAATAAGCAGGTATAGAAGAAGAATGACGGACTGAAATTTAAGAAGACAACATGGCCACTGACACTGCACATTGTTTTCTTTGTCTTTCTATATTTTGCTCGTCTTAGTAACGTAATAACATTACAGAACACCCTCTCAGGTAATATTTATTCATTTGTCAATCACCATAGGTCTGGTGCAGCGAACAAATAAAAAGGACAACATGAATTTCAAACTTTCTGTTGTAAAATAAGCAGAGGAAAACTCAGGAGAAGCAGCCGCGAGACGTTTAACTACAGAACTGTAATGTGACTTTAGAAAAATGTCAGTTATACTGCAGTTATACTGGTTTGATAAAAAGAATCTCCATAAGTAGTAGTAAATTTCCATATTTTTTCAGTTTTGCTGAGCAAGATTTTTGCCAGGAAGGAATTAATCTCCTGTCCCAAACTGCTGCCTCGTCTCAAATAAATGCCTGGTCTGCAATGTGATTGAAGCAAAAAAAATAATTTGTCTCATTTTTTTTGAGTTGGTATTGAGAATTGTTGGTTTTGTTACCTCCAATGATCTGTTTTTTTCACAAGGTTTAGTAGGGAACCTCAGCATTTAGACGCCAACAGAAACTACTTCCTGTACCTTGATTATCCTGATTTCAGGATTAGGACAACAATTCAAACTCAGTTTAGAGTTTTGTTGAGGAACACAATATGTTCTGCAATACCAAAAATGCAAAAATGAGAATTTCAATCTTACATTCTTAAAACAAGATGGATGTGTCTTGCTTTGGGTTTTAGGTGAATTTAACAGTGTTTGACAAGATTTTCTTTATAAATTAACAAAAAAATTGAGATGAAAGTGCTGAAAACTGAAACAGTGCTTTAAAATGAAATGAAAAATTCTTACAAAATATGATGGATTAGAACCCAATATAAGCATCCTAATGTAATGTAAACCTTTACACTTTACACTTATAGATGGTCTACTATACTGTTTGCTGTGGTGGTTTGAACCTAATACATTAAATATCTTGACAAAACAGATGTTTGTTCTGGTGATTGATCACAGTTAAGAGTCTGATTCACAAAACTACATTCCAGCTGTGTCTGTGTGTCTGTGTGTGTGTGCGCAGCAGTAATCCTCAGAAGCAGCAGCTCCTGGGGCTGATTCTCGGAATCCTGAACCATATTGAACCAACTCATTGAATCACACCATAAAACACTGATTCATGCAGTAAAATCAGCCCAAAGCAGCAGCTCTGGTGTGACAGAAACATCTCAACACATCATTTCCAGTTAGGTTTTATAGGCCGAAACATCATCAAACTTATTTTCCACCTCATTTACTTGTATGCAGGGTAATAAATATAGTACTATCTGCAAATATTTAAATACCCATTCACACATTTCACATTTATAAAGCTAAAATATTTAGAAAAATCACTGGGTGCTGTTTTGAGCATTTAAGGATTTGCTTTTTGTGTCCATAAAGATTAGTACAACTGATTTCTTTGGATTTTGACTCTCATTAGATATACCTGAAGACTTCATTTTGGACTTCAGAGAAGTACCATAAATTACTAAATAATAGCAGCGGCGTTTGTTTCAATTGCTCCACAGAGGGTTAGGGTTAGGTGTTTATTTGAGCAATTTGAAACAGGAGATTAATTATTAATTACATTTTTTCTCAGCATAACTGGAAAATATGGTAATTTATTCAAATTCTTTTATCAAACCAGAATAAACTACTGTATAACTGACAATTTTTAAAAGTCAGATTACAGTAGTGTAGTTAAACATCTGACTGCTGCCTCTCCAAAGTTTTCTTCTGTATATTTTACAACAGAAGGTTAGAATGTCATTGGAACAGTGATGGAGTCGGGACAAGAAGAAAAACATGACATGTCTTCTTCCTTGATTTGATTCTTTAAGAAATCAGACTCAGACTTTATTTATCAGTGTTTAAAGGGGCCCCAGTAGTCACATAATGGATTAATGAAGGAACTAATGAGCAGGTCGTTGGAGGCATGGACTCAACATCTTCTTATATACTCTATCTATATACAGTATATCATCTCTGTATAGACAGTATATATCTAGAGTCACAACATGAAGATCAGTCACACTCACTTCACCTGATCCAGCTGGATCTAACATCTCTGATCTAAACAACACGATTCACTCACTCACTCACTCACTCACTCACTCACTCACTCACTCACTCACTCACTCACTCACTCACTCACTCACTCACTCACTCACTCACTCACTCACTCACTCACTCACTCACTCACTCACTCACTCACTCACTCACTCACTCACGCTGTGAGAACCTTTCAAATCACAACCATTAGTATTTTTTACTGTTATTTTTTAAAACATAGAAATGTTGTAGTTTTCATTGTTGTGTTTAACTTTTCACATGGATGTTCTGTTCTGACCTTTTGGACATAAACAGATAACAGAACTGACCTTTGTAGTCATGAGGATGAGAAGGGTCAATACTCACCATTGTTTTTACTGTACTGGTGATATGAACTAGTGTCCACAGATGTGTAGCTGTCACATACACATGTACAGACACAGTACACATTTACAAAATGTGAAATCACAGCTGTGTAGAAGTACAATTTAATGTTGACTGCTGAACAATGACAGACTTTAAAACCATCAGTGAATGTGTACCAGGGATTCAGCAGAGACAAAACAAGTTGGGTTGAAAATAAAGTTCAGTCACTTCATGACAAACGTGTCTCTGAGAGAAAACAGCCTGAAGAAAACATGTCGCCTGCTCTCTGTTTAGACCTGGTGGTGTGTTTACATCAGCCATTCATAATGAGATTATGCTATTTGACATTATTAACAAAGACGTTGGTTTTAAAGTAGGTAATCGGCTCAGTCATTTTCATGGTGATACTACAATGTTCAACATTTTACCATATTCATGTGAGAAATAAATGCAGACAAATGGGATATATTTAGCTCTTTTTCTAAACGTTCCCCTACTGTGACTCTTTCCCCTGACTGAGGACATGTTGAGGACAGAAAATCAGTTGAGTTTATGTTGAAATTTGTTTGAGGTTGACAACAATTTGGACTTCAAGTTACTGGACTAAAGTACTTACTTAAACTTGAAGGTGTCGCCGAGTTCAGTCGCATCACCCGGGTTAATCTCAAAGATTCCTGAGAATGGGTACGGATGTCCTCCATAGGCAAACTCTAAACACACACATATCAGATCAGTGCAGCAGCAGCAGGAAGTACTTCTAAACCTGTGCTGTGTCCCAAATCACTCACTTCTAGCAGTCCATTTCTTTTCAGTCACTCCAGTTCAGTCCCTGGTACTGGGATGGTAGGTCTGTCTCTAATGAGTTAATTAGTTCATTAACTGCTGCTGCTGACCAGAAACAACTCAACAGCTTCTTCTTCTACTTTTTAAAGCCAACGACTGTTGGAGCCCTGATCCCTGACACTGGACAGCCCATAGAAACAAGCAGTGTGTTTTACTGGATCACAATGACTGGTTTTTCCACACATTTATACCAGTATCAGCTTCATCCATAGCTATGGAGCTTGTAGCTGCCTCTGAAAACAAATTCTTTATTGCATTAATATTGCATTAATATTTTTGTATATTATTTTTATGCAATATTTTGGTTTAAGATATTCCTTATATTCTTATTCTTTTTATGTTTCTTATATTATTGAGCAAAATGTAAATTTCAATTTTGATGTGAAATAATGACGTAATGACATGCACAGGTGTGACTAATGTAAAGAGTTGGGAAGACGTGTTTTCTTTCTTTTGGAGCTGCGATGCTCATGGAGCATTATGCGTTTAATGGGGTTTGTGCGTAAAGACTCAGCAGCTCCTGATTTTCCAGTCAGAAGGTACACATGGTATGAGAAACTGTATTTGATGTTAATTTCATGTTTAAAGATTTTCTAAAGTTTTCTATTAAAGATTCATGAAGGCCATATGGACACTGAGACGATAAAGGATACTGGCCTAAGATATTTATTGGTTGGAAAGATGACAATGTTAAGAATTAAAGAATTTTGGAGGAAATAAAAAACATCACTCAGTGCTTGCTCAATGCTTGGTTTAATTTGACCAGAAAAAAGGCATTAGGGGGAACTACAGAGCTGCTGCTACATCACTAAATGTAGTTTAGAAGACTAAACTAGGCTTTAGAAGTACAAACTAGGCTTTAGAAGAATAAACTAGGCTTTAGAAGTACAAACTAGGCTTTAGAAGAATAAACTAGGCTTTAGAAGAATAAAATAGGCTTTAGAAGAATAAACTAAACTTTAGAAGTAGAAACTAGACTTTAGAAGAATAAACTAGGCTTTAGAAGCAGAAACTAGACTTTAGAAGAATAAACTAGACTTTAGAAGTAGAAACTAGACTTTAGAAGAATAAACTAGACTTTAGAAGCAGAAACTAGACTTTAGAGGAATAAACTAGGCTTTAGAAGTAGAAACTAGACTATAGAAGAATAAACTAGACTTTAGAAGGATAAACTAGGCTTTAGAAGAATAAACTAGGCTTTAGAAGTAGAAACTAGACTTTAGAAGAATAAACTAGACTTTAGAAGCAGAAACTAGACTTTAGAAGCAGAAACTAGACTTTAGAAGAATAAACTAGGCTTTAGAAGTAGAAACTAGACTATAGAAGAATAAACTAGACTTTAGAAGAATAAACTAGGCTTTAGAAGAATAAACTAGGCTTTAGAAGAATGAACTAGACTTTAGAAGCAGAAACTAGACTTTTGAAGAATAAACTAGACTTTAGAAGCAGAAACTAGGCTTTAGGAGCAGAAACTAGACTTTAGAAGAATAAACTAAACTTTAGAAGTAGAAACTAGACTTTAGAAGAATAAACTAGACTTTAGAAGCAGAAACTAGACTTTAGAAGAATAAACTAGGCTTTAGAAGAATAAACTAGGCTTTAGAAGAATAAACTAGACTTTAGAAGCAGAAACTAGACTTTTGAAGAATAAACTAGACTTTTGAAGAATAAACTAGACTTTAGAAGCAGAAACTAGGCTTTAGGAGCAGAAACTAGACTTTAGAAGAATAAACTAGACTTTAGAAGAATAAACTAGACTTTAGAAGCAGAAACTAGACTTAAGAAGAATAAACTAGACTTTAGGAGCAGAAACTAGGCTTTAGGAGCAGAAACTAGACTTTAGAAGAATAAACTAGACTTTAGAAGAATAAACTAGACTTTAGAAGCAGAAACTAGGCTTTAGGAGCAGAAACTAGACTTTAGAAGAATAAACTAGACTTTAGAAGCAGAAACTAGGCTTTAGGAGCAGAAACTAGACTTTAGAAGAATAAACTAGACTTTAGAAGCAGAAACTAGGCTTTAGGAGCAGAAACTAGACTTTAGTAGTAGAAACTAGACTTTAGAAGAATAAACTAGACTTTAGGAGCAGAAACTAGACTTTACAAGAATAAATTAGACTTTAGGAGCAGAAACTAGACTTTAGAAGAATAAACTAGACTTTAGAAGAATAAACTAGTCTTTAGGAGCAGAAACTAGACTTTAGAAGAATAAACTAGACTTTAGGAGCAGAAACTAGACTTTAGAAGAATAAACTAGACTTTAGGAGCAGAAACTAGACTTTAGGAGCAGAAACTAAACTTTAGGAGTAGAAACTAGACTTTAGAAGAATAAACTAGACTTTAGAAGCAGAAACTAGACTTTAGGAGCAGAAACTAGACTTTAGAAGAATAAACTAGACTTTAGAAGAAGAAACTAGACTTTAGAAGAAGAAACTAGACTTTAGAAGAATAAACTAGTCTTTAGGAGCAGAAACTAGACTTTAGAAGAATAAACTATTCTTTAGGAGCAGAAAAACTAGACTTTAGAAGAATAAACTAGACTTTAGGAGCAGAAACTAGACTTTAGAAGAATAAACTATTCTTTAGGAGCAGAAACTAGACTTTAGAAGAATAAACTAGACTTTAGGAGCAGAAACTAGACTTTAGAAGAATAAACTAGACTTTAGGAGCAGAAACTAGACTTTAGAAGAATAAACTAGACTTTAGGAGCAGAAACTAGACTTTACAAGAATAAACTAGACTTTAGGAGCAGAAACTAGACTTTAGAAGAATAAACTAGACTTTAGGAGCAGAAACTAGACTTTAGAAGAATAAACTAGACTTTAGGAGCAGAAACTAGACTTTAGAAGAATAAACTAGACTTTAGGAGCAGAAACTAGACTTTAGAAGAATAAACTAGACTTTAGAAGAATAAACTAGACTTTAGAAGAATAAACTAGACTTTAGAAGAATAAACTAGACTTTAGAAGAATAAACTAGACTTTAGAAGCAGAAACTAGACTTTAGGAGAAGAAACTAGACTTTAGAAGAAGAAACTAGACTTTAGAAGAATAAACTAGACTTTAGAAGAAGAAACTAGTCTTTAGGAGCAGAAACTAGACTTTAGAAGAATAAACTAGACTTTAGGAGCAGAAACTAGACTTTAGAAGAATAAACTAGACTTTAGGAGCAGAAACTAGACTTTACAAGAATAAACTAGACTTTAGGAGCAGAAACTAGACTTTAGAAGAATAAACTAGACTTTAGGAGCAGAAACTAGACTTTACAAGAATAAACTAGACTTTAGGAGCAGAAACTAGACTTTAGAAGAATAAACTAGACTTTAGGAGCAGATACTAGACTTTAGAAGAATAAACTAGACTTTAGAAAAATAAACTAGACTTTAGA
This sequence comes from Lepturacanthus savala, assembly GCA_030544235.1. Lineage (NCBI taxonomy): Eukaryota > Metazoa > Chordata > Actinopteri > Scombriformes > Trichiuridae > Lepturacanthus > Lepturacanthus savala. The sequence continues at coordinate 32,305,489 of CM060478.1, forward strand.
AGAATAAACTAGACTTTAGAAGAATAAACTAGACTTTAGAAGCAGAAACTAGACTTTAGAAGCAGAAACTAGACTTTAGAAGCAGAAACTAGACTTTAGAAGAATAAACTAGACTTTAGAAGCAGAAACTAGGCTTTAGGAGCAGAAACTAGACTTTAGAATAATAAGCTAGTCTTTAGGAGCAGAAACTAGACTTTAGAAGAATAAACTAGACTTTAGGAGCAGAAACTAGACTTTAGGAGCAGAAACTAGACTTTAGGAGCAGAAACTAGACTTTAGGAGCAGAAACTAAACTTTAGGAGTAGAAACTAGACTTTAGAAGAATAAACTAGACTTTAGAAGAATAAACTAGACTTTAGGAGCAGAAACTAGACTTTAGAAGAATAAACTAGACTTTAGGGGCAGAAACTAGACTTTAGAAGAATAAACTAGACTTTAGGAGCAGAAACTAGACTTTAGAAGCAGAAACTAGACTTAAGAAGAATAAACTAGACTTTACAAGAATAAACTAGACTTTAGGAGCAGAAACTAGACTTTACAAGAATAAATTAGACTTTAGGAGCAGAAACTAGACTTTAGAAGAATAAACTAGACTTTAGGAGCAGAAACTAGACTTTAGAAGAATAAACTAGACTTTAGGAGCAGAAACTAAACTTTAGGAGTAGAAACTAGACTTTAGAAGAATAAACTAGACTTTAGAAGCAGAAACTATACTTTAGGAGCAGAAACTAGACTTTAGAAGAATAAACTAGTCTTTAGAAGAAGAAACTAGACTTTAGAAGAATAAACTAGACTTTAGAAGAATAAACTAGACTTTAGAAGAATAAACTAGACTTTAGAAGAATAAACTAGACTTTAGAAGAATAAACTAGACTTTAGGAGCAGAAACTAGACTTTAGAAGAATAAACTAGACTTTAGGAGCAGAAACTAGACTTTAGGAGCAGAAACTAGACTTTAGGAGCAGAAACTAGACTTTAGGAGCAGAAACTAGACTTGAGGAGCAGAAACTAAACTTTAGGAGTAGAAACTAGACTTTAGAAGAATAAACTAGACTTTAGAAGAATAAACTAGACTTTAGGAGCAGAAACTAGACTTTAGACGAATAAACTAGACTTTAGGAGCAGAAACTAGACTTTACAAGAATAAACTAGACTTTAGGAGCAGAAACTAGACTTTAGAAGAATAAACTAGACTTTAGGAGCAGAAACTAGACTTTAGAAGAATAAACTAGACTTTAGAAGAATAAACTAGACTTTAGGAGCAGAAACTAGACTTTAGAAGAATAAACTAGACTTTAGAAGAATAAACTAGACTTTAGAAGCAGAAACTAGACTTTAGGAGCAGAAACTAGACTTTAGAAGAATAAACTAGACTTTAGGAGCAGAAACTAGACTTTAGAAGAATAAACTAGACTTTAGAAGAATAAACTAGACTTTAGGAGCAGAAACTAGACTTTAGAAGAATAAACTAGACTTTAGAAGAATAAACTAGACTTTAGAAGCAGAAACTAGACTTTAGGAGCAGAAACTAGACTTTAGAAGAATAAACTAGACTTTAGGAGCAGAAACTAGACTTTAGAAGAATAAACTAGACTTTAGAAGAATAAACTAGACTTTAGAAGCAGAAACTAGACTTTAGGAGCAGAAACTAGACTTTAGAAGAATAAACTAGACTTTAGAAGCAGAAACTAGGCTTTAGGAGCAGAAACTAGACTTTAGAAGAATAAACTAGACTTTAGGAGAAGAAACTAGACTTTAGAAGAATAAACTAGTCTTTAGGAGCAGAAACTAGACTTAAGAAGAATAAACTAGACTTTAGGGGCAGAAACTAGACTTTAGAAGAATAAACTAGACTTTAGGAGAATAAACTAGACTTTAGGAGCAGAAACTAGACTTTAGACGAATAAACTAGACTTTAGGAGCAGAAACTAGACTTTACAAGAATAAACTAGACTTTAGGAGCAGAAACTAGACTTTAGAAGAATAAACTAGACTTTAGGAGCAGAAACTAGACTTTAGAAGAATAAACTAGACTTTAGAAGAATAAACTAGACTTTAGAAGCAGAAACTAGACTTTAGGAGCAGAAACTAGACTTTAGAAGAATAAACTAGACTTTAGAAGAATAAACTAGACTTTAGAAGCAGAAACTAGACTTTAGGAGCAGAAACTAGACTTTAGAAGAATAAACTAGACTTTAGAAGCAGAAACTAGGCTTTAGGAGCAGAAACTAGACTTTAGAAGAATAAACTAGACTTTAGGAGAAGAAACTAGACTTTAGAAGAATAAACTAGTCTTTAGGAGCAGAAACTAGACTTAAGAAGAATAAACTAGACTTTAGGGGCAGAAACTAGACTTTAGAAGAATAAACTAGACTTTAGGAGCAGAAACTAGACTTTAGAAGCAGAAACTAGACTTAAGAAGAATAAACTAGACTTTACAAGAATAAACTAGACTTTAGGAGCAGAAACTAGACTTTACAAGAATAAATTAGACTTTAGGAGCAGAAACTAGACTTTAGAAGAATAAACTAGACTTTAGGAGCAGAAACTAGACTTTAGAAGAATAAACTAGACTTTAGGAGCAGAAACTAAACTTTAGGAGTAGAAACTAGACTTTAGAAGAATAAACTAGACTTTAGAAGCAGAAACTAGACTTTAGGAGCAGAAACTAGACTTTAGAAGAATAAACTAGACTTTAGAAGCAGAAACTAGGCTTTAGGAGCAGAAACTAGACTTTAGAAGAATAAACTAGACTTTAGGAGAAGAAACTAGACTTTAGAAGAATAAACTAGTCTTTAGGAGCAGAAACTAGACTTTAGAAGCAGAAACTAGACTTAAGAAGAATAAACTAGACTTTACAAGAATAAACTAGACTTTAGGAGCAGAAACTAGACTTTACAAGAATAAATTAGACTTTAGGAGCAGAAACTAGACTTTAGAAGAATAAACTAGACTTTAGGAGCAGAAACTAAACTTTAGGAGTAGAAACTAGACTTTAGAAGAATAAACTAGACTTTAGAAGCAGAAACTATACTTTAGGAGCAGAAACTAGACTTTAGAAGAATAAACTAGTCTTTAGAAGAAGAAACTAGACTTTAGAAGAATAAACTAGACTTTAGAAGAATAAACTAGACTTTAGAAGCAGAAACTAGACTTTAGGAGCAGAAACTAGACTTTAGAAGAATAAACTAGACTTTAGAAGAATAAACTAGACTTTAGAAGCAGAAACTAGTCTTTAGGAGCAGAAACTAGACTTTAGAAGAATAAACTAGACTTTAGGAGCAGAAACTAGACTTTAGAAGCAGAAACTAGACTTAAGAAGAATAAACTAGACTTTACAAGAATAAACTAGACTTTAGGAGCAGAAACTAGACTTTAGAAGAATAAACTAGACTTTAGAAGAATAAACTAGAGTTTAGAAGAATAAACTAGACTTTAGAAGCAGAAACTAGACTTTAGGAGCAGAAACTAGACTTTAGAAGAATAAACTAGACTTTAGAAGAATAAACTAGACTTTAGAAGCAGAAACTAGGCTTTAGGAGCAGAAACTAGACTTTAGAATAATAAACTAGTCTTTAGGAGCAGAAACTAGACTTTAGAAGAATAAACTAGACTTTAGGAGCAGAAACTAGACTTTACAAGAATAAACTAGACTTTAGGAGCAGAAACTAGACTTTAGAAGAATAAACTAGACTTTAGGAGCAGATACTAGACTTTAGAAGAATAAACTAGACTTTAGAAGAATAAACTAGACTTTAGAAGAATAAACTAGACTTTAGAAGAATAAACTAGACTTTAGAAGCAGAAACTAGACTTTAGAAGCAGAAACTAGACTTTAGAAGCAGAAACTAGACTTTGGAAGAATAAACTAGACTTTAGAAGCAGAAACTAGGCTTTAGGAGCAGAAACTAGACTTTAGAATAATAAGCTAGTCTTTAGGAGCAGAAACTAGACTTTAGAAGAATAAACTAGACTTTAGGAGCAGAAACTAGACTTTAGGAGCAGAAACTAGACTTTAGGAGCAGAAACTAAACTTTAGGAGTAGAAACTAGACTTTAGAAGAATAAACTAGACTTTAGAAGAATAAACTAGACTTTAGGAGCAGAAACTAGACTTTAGAAGAATAAACTAGACTTTAGGGGCAGAAACTAGACTTTAGAAGAATAAACTAGACTTTAGGAGCAGAAACTAGACTTTAGAAGCAGAAACTAGACTTAAGAAGAATAAACTAGACTTTACAAGAATAAACTAGACTTTAGGAGCAGAAACTAGACTTTACAAGAATAAATTAGACTTTAGGAGCAGAAACTAGACTTTAGAAGAATAAACTAGACTTTAGGAGCAGAAACTAGACTTTAGAAGAATAAACTAGACTTTAGGAGCAGAAACTAAACTTTAGGAGTAGAAACTAGACTTTAGAAGAATAAACTAGACTTTAGAAGCAGAAACTATACTTTAGGAGCAGAAACTAGACTTTAGAAGAATAAACTAGTCTTTAGAAGAAGAAACTAGACTTTAGAAGAATAAACTAGACTTTAGAAGAATAAACTAGACTTTAGAAGAATAAACTAGACTTTAGAAGAATAAACTAGACTTTAGAAGAATAAACTAGACTTTAGGAGCAGAAACTAGACTTTAGAAGAATAAACTAGACTTTAGGAGCAGAAACTAGACTTTAGGAGCAGAAACTAGACTTTAGGAGCAGAAACTAGACTTTAGGAGCAGAAACTAGACTTTAGGAGCAGAAACTAAACTTTAGGAGTAGAAACTAGACTTTAGAAGAATAAACTAGACTTTAGAAGAATAAACTAGACTTTAGGAGCAGAAACTAGACTTTAGACGAATAAACTAGACTTTAGGAGCAGAAACTAGACTTTACAAGAATAAACTAGACTTTAGGAGCAGAAACTAGACTTTAGAAGAATAAACTAGACTTTAGGAGCAGAAACTAGACTTTAGAAGAATAAACTAGACTTTAGAAGAATAAACTAGACTTTAGGAGCAGAAACTAGACTTTAGAAGAATAAACTAGACTTTAGAAGAATAAACTAGACTTTAGAAGCAGAAACTAGACTTTAGGAGCAGAAACTAGACTTTAGAAGAATAAACTAGACTTTAGGAGCAGAAACTAGACTTTAGAAGAATAAACTAGACTTTAGAAGAATAAACTAGACTTTAGGAGCAGAAACTAGACTTTAGAAGAATAAACTAGACTTTAGAAGAATAAACTAGACTTTAGAAGCAGAAACTAGACTTTAGGAGCAGAAACTAGACTTTAGAAGAATAAACTAGACTTTAGGAGCAGAAACTAGACTTTAGAAGAATAAACTAGACTTTAGAAGAATAAACTAGACTTTAGAAGCAGAAACTAGACTTTAGGAGCAGAAACTAGACTTTAGAAGAATAAACTAGACTTTAGAAGCAGAAACTAGGCTTTAGGAGCAGAAACTAGACTTTAGAAGAATAAACTAGACTTTAGGAGAAGAAACTAGACTTTAGAAGAATAAACTAGTCTTTAGGAGCAGAAACTAGACTTAAGAAGAATAAACTAGACTTTAGGGGCAGAAACTAGACTTTAGAAGAATAAACTAGACTTCAGGAGAATAAACTAGACTTTAGGAGCAGAAACTAGACTTTAGACGAATAAACTAGACTTTAGGAGCAGAAACTAGACTTTACAAGAATAAACTAGACTTTAGGAGCAGAAACTAGACTTTAGAAGAATAAACTAGACTTTAGGAGCAGAAACTAGACTTTAGAAGAATAAACTAGACTTTAGAAGAATAAACTAGACTTTAGAAGCAGAAACTAGACTTTAGGAGCAGAAACTAGACTTTAGAAGAATAAACTAGACTTTAGAAGAATAAACTAGACTTTAGAAGCAGAAACTAGACTTTAGGAGCAGAAACTAGACTTTAGAAGAATAAACTAGACTTTAGAAGCAGAAACTAGACTTTAGGAGCAGAAACTAGACTTTAGAAGAATAAACTAGACTTTAGAAGCAGAAACTAGGCTTTAGGAGCAGAAACTAGACTTTAGAAGAATAAACTAGACTTTAGGAGAAGAAACTAGACTTTAGAAGAATAAACTAGTCTTTAGGAGCAGAAACTAGACTTAAGAAGAATAAACTAGACTTTAGGGGCAGAAACTAGACTTTAGAAGAATAAACTAGACTTTAGGAGCAGAAACTAGACTTTAGAAGCAGAAACTAGACTTAAGAAGAATAAACTAGACTTTACAAGAATAAACTAGACTTTAGGAGCAGAAACTAGACTTTACAAGAATAAATTAGACTTTAGGAGCAGAAACTAGACTTTAGAAGAATAAACTAGACTTTAGGAGCAGAAACTAGACTTTAGAAGAATAAACTAGACTTTAGGAGCAGAAACTAAACTTTAGGAGTAGAAACTAGACTTTAGAAGAATAAACTAGACTTTAGAAGCAGAAACTAGACTTTAGGAGCAGAAACTAGACTTTAGAAGAATAAACTAGACTTTAGAAGCAGAAACTAGGCTTTAGGAGCAGAAACTAGACTTTAGAAGAATAAACTAGACTTTAGGAGAAGAAACTAGACTTTAGAAGAATAAACTAGTCTTTAGGAGCAGAAACTAGACTTTAGAAGCAGAAACTAGACTTAAGAAGAATAAACTAGACTTTACAAGAATAAACTAGACTTTAGGAGCAGAAACTAGACTTTACAAGAATAAATTAGACTTTAGGAGCAGAAACTAGACTTTAGAAGAATAAACTAGACTTTAGGAGCAGAAACTAAACTTTAGGAGTAGAAACTAGACTTTAGAAGAATAAACTAGACTTTAGAAGCAGAAACTATACTTTAGGAGCAGAAACTAGACTTTAGAAGAATAAACTAGTCTTTAGAAGAAGAAACTAGACTTTAGAAGAATAAACTAGACTTTAGAAGAATAAACTAGACTTTAGAAGCAGAAACTAGACTTTAGAAGAATAAACTAGACTTTAGGAGCAGAAACTAGACTTTAGAAGAATAAACTAGACTTTAGAAGAATAAACTAGACTTTAGAAGCAGAAACTAGACTTTAGGAGCAGAAACTAGACTTTAGAAGAATAAACTAGACTTTAGAAGCAGAAACTAGACTTTAGGAGCAGAAACTAGACTTTAGAAGAATAAACTAGACTTTAGAAGCAGAAACTAGGCTTTAGGAGCAGAAACTAGACTTTAGAAGAATAAACTAGACTTTAGGAGAAGAAACTAGACTTTAGAAGAATAAACTAGTCTTTAGGAGCAGAAACTAGACTTAAGAAGAATAAACTAGACTTTAGGGGCAGAAACTAGACTTTAGAAGAATAAACTAGACTTTAGGAGCAGAAACTAGACTTTAGAAGCAGAAACTAGACTTAAGAAGAATAAACTAGACTTTACAAGAATAAACTAGACTTTAGGAGCAGAAACTAGACTTTACAAGAATAAATTAGACTTTAGGAGCAGAAACTAGACTTTAGAAGAATAAACTAGACTTTAGGAGCAGAAACTAGACTTTAGAAGAATAAACTAGACTTTAGGAGCAGAAACTAAACTTTAGGAGTAGAAACTAGACTTTAGAAGAATAAACTAGACTTTAGAAGCAGAAACTAGACTTTAGGAGCAGAAACTAGACTTTAGAAGAATAAACTAGACTTTAGAAGCAGAAACTAGGCTTTAGGAGCAGAAACTAGACTTTAGAAGAATAAACTAGACTTTAGGAGAAGAAACTAGACTTTAGAAGAATAAACTAGTCTTTAGGAGCAGAAACTAGACTTTAGAAGCAGAAACTAGACTTAAGAAGAATAAACTAGACTTTACAAGAATAAACTAGACTTTAGGAGCAGAAACTAGACTTTACAAGAATAAATTAGACTTTAGGAGCAGAAACTAGACTTTAGAAGAATAAACTAGACTTTAGGAGCAGAAACTAAACTTTAGGAGTAGAAACTAGACTTTAGAAGAATAAACTAGACTTTAGAAGCAGAAACTATACTTTAGGAGCAGAAACTAGACTTTAGAAGAATAAACTAGTCTTTAGAAGAAGAAACTAGACTTTAGAAGAATAAACTAGACTTTAGAAGAATAAACTAGACTTTAGAAGCAGAAACTAGACTTTAGGAGCAGAAACTAGACTTTAGAAGAATAAACTAGACTTTAGAAGAATAAACTAGACTTTAGAAGCAGAAACTAGTCTTTAGGAGCAGAAACTAGACTTTAGAAGAATAAACTAGACTTTAGGAGCAGAAACTAGACTTTAGAAGCAGAAACTAGACTTAAGAAGAATAAACTAGACTTTACAAGAATAAACTAGACTTTAGGAGCAGAAACTAGACTTTAGAAGAATAAACTAGACTTTAGAAGAATAAACTAGAGTTTAGAAGAATAAACTAGACTTTAGAAGCAGAAACTAGACTTTAGGAGCAGAAACTAGACTTTAGAAGAATAAACTAGACTTTAGAAGAATAAACTAGACTTTAGAAGCAGAAACTAGGCTTTAGGAGCAGAAACTAGACTTTAGAATAATAAACTAGTCTTTAGGAGCAGAAACTAGACTTTAGAAGAATAAACTAGACTTTAGGAGAAGAAACTAGACTTTAGAAGAATAAACTAGTCTTTAGGAGCAGAAACTAGACTTTAGAAGAATAAACTAGACTTTAGGAGCAGAAACTAGACTTTAGAAGAATAAACTAGACTTTAGGAGCAGAAACTAGACTTTAGAAGCAGAAACTAGACTTAAGAAGAATAAACTAGACTTTACAAGAATAAACTAGACTTTAGGAGCAGAAACTAGACTTTACAAGAATAAACTAGACTTGAGAAGAATAAACTAGACTTTAGAAGAATAAACTAGACTTTAGAAGCAGAAACTAGACTTTAGGAGCAGAAACTAGACTTTAGAAGAATAAACTAGACTTTAGAAGAATCAACTAGACTTTAGAAGAATCAACTAGACTTTAGAAGCAGAAACTAGGCTTTAGGAGCAGAAACTAGACTTTAGAATAATAAACTAGTCTTTAGGAGAAGAAACTAGACTTTAGAAGAATAAACTAGTCTTTAGAAGAATAAACTAGACTTTAGGAGCAGAAACTAAACTTTAGGAGTAGAAACTAGACTTTAGAAGAATAAACTAGACTTTAGAAGCAGAAACTATACTTTAGGAGCAGAAACTAGACTTTAGAAGAATAAACTAGTCTTTAGAAGAAGAAACTAGACTTTAGAAGAATAAACTAGACTTTAGAAGAATAAACTAGACTTTAGAAGAATAAACTAGACTTTAGAAGAATAAACTAGACTTTAGAAGCAGAAACTAGACTTTAGGAGCAGAAACTAGACTTTAGAAGAATAAACTAGACTTTAGAAGAATAAACTAGACTTTAGAAGCAGAAACTAGGCTTTAGGAGCAGAAACTAGACTTTAGAAGAATAAACTAGTCTTTAGGAGCAGAAACTAGACTTTAGAAGAATAAACTAGACTTTAGGAGAAGAAACTAGACTTTAGAAGAATAAACTAGTCTTTAGGAGCAGAAACTAGACTTTAGAAGAATAAACTAGACTTTAGGAGCAGAAACTAGACTTTAGAAGAATAAACTAGACTTTAGAAGAATAAACTAGACTTTAGAAGAAGAAACTAGTCTTTAGGAGCAGAAACTAGACTTTAGGAGCAGAAACTAGACTTTAGAAGAAGAAACTAGACTTTAGAAGAATAAACTAGACTTTAGGAGCAGAAACTAGACTTTAGAAGCAGAAACTAGACTTAAGAAGAATAAACTAGACTTTACAAGAATAAACTAGACTTTAGGAGCAGAAACTAGACTTTACAAGAATAAACTAGACTTGAGAAGAATAAACTAGACTTTAGAAGAATAAACTAGACTTTAGAAGAATAAACTAGACTTTAGAAGCAGAAACTAGACTTTAGGAGCAGAAACTAGACTTTAGAAGAATAAACTAGACTTTAGAAGAATCAACTAGACTTTAGAAGAATCAACTAGACTTTAGAAGCAGAAACTAGGCTTTAGGAGCAGAAACTAGACTTTAGAATAATAAACTAGTCTTTAGGAGAAGAAACTAGACTTTAGAAGAATAAACTAGTCTTTAGAAGAATAAACTAGACTTTAGGAGCAGAAACTAAACTTTAGGAGCAGAAACTAGACTTTAGAAGAATAAACTAGACTTTAGGAGCAGAAACTAGACTTTAGAAGAATAAACTAGACTTTAGGAGCAGAAACTAGTCTTTAGAAGAAGAAACTAGACTTTAGAAGAATAAACTAGACTTTAGAAGAATAAACTAGACTTTAGAAGAATAAACTAGACTTTAGAAGCAGAAACTAGACTTTAGAAGCAGAAACTAGACTTTAGGAGCAGAAACTAGACTTTAGAAGAATAAACTAGACTTTAGAAGAATAAACTAGACTTTAGAAGCAGAAACTAGGCTTTAGGAGCAGAAACTAGACTTTAGAAGAATAAACTAGTCTTTAGGAGCAGAAACTAGACTTTAGAAGAATAAACTAGACTTTAGGAGAAGAAACTAGACTTTAGAAGAATAAACTAGTCTTTAGGAGCAGAAACTAGACTTTAGAAGAATAAACTAGACTTTAGGAGCAGAAACTAGACTTTAGGAGCAGAAACTAGACTTTAGGAGCAGAAACTAGACTTTAGGAGCAGAAACTAGACTTTAGAAGAATAAACTAGACTTTAGAAGAAGAAACTAGACTTTAGAAGAAGAAACTAGACTTTAGAAGAAGAAACTAGTCTTTAGGAGCAGAAACTAGACTTTAGGAGCAGAAACTAGACTTTAGAAGAAGAAACTAGACTTTAGAAGAATAAACTAGACTTTAGGAGCAGAAACTAGACTTTAGAAGCAGAAACTAGACTTAAGAAGAATAAACTAGACTTTACAAGAATAAACTAGACTTTAGGAGCAGAAACTAGACTTTACAAGAATAAACTAGACTTGAGAAGAATAAACTAGACTTTAGAAGAATAAACTAGACTTTAGAAGCAGAAACTAGACTTTAGGAGCAGAAACTAGACTTTAGAAGAATAAACTAGACTTTAGAAGAATCAACTAGACTTTAGAAGAATCAACTAGACTTTAGAAGAATCAACTAGACTTTAGAAGCAGAAACTAGGCTTTAGGAGCAGAAACTAGACTTTAGAATAATAAACTAGTCTTTAGGAGAAGAAACTAGACTTTAGAAGAATAAACTAGTCTTTAGAAGAATAAACTAGACTTTAGGAGCAGAAACTAAACTTTAGGAGTAGAAACTAGACTTTAGAAGAATAAACTAGACTTTAGAAGCAGAAACTATACTTTAGGAGCAGAAACTAGACTTTAGAAGAATAAACTAGTCTTTAGAAGAAGAAACTAGACTTTAGAAGAATAAACTAGACTTTAGAAGAATAAACTAGACTTTAGAAGAATAAACTAGACTTTAGAAGAATAAACTAGACTTTAGAAGCAGAAACTAGACTTTAGGAGCAGAAACTAGACTTTAGAAGAATAAACTAGACTTTAGAAGAATAAACTAGACTTTAGAAGCAGAAACTAGGCTTTAGGAGCAGAAACTAGACTTTAGAAGAATAAACTAGTCTTTAGGAGCAGAAACTAGACTTCAGAAGAATAAACTAGACTTTAGGAGAAGAAACTAGACTTTAGAAGAATAAACTAGTCTTTAGGAGCAGAAACTAGACTTTAGAAGAATAAACTAGACTTTAGGAGCAGAAACTAGACTTTAGGAGCAGAAACTAGACTTTAGGAGCAGAAACTAGACTTTAGAAGAAGAAACTAGACTTTAGAAGAAGAAACTAGACTTTAGAAGAATAAACTAGACTTTAGAAGAAGAAACTAGTCTTTAGGAGCAGAAACTAGACTTTAGAAGAATAAACTAGACTTTAGGAGCAGAAACTAGACTTTAGAAGAATAAACTAGACTTTAGGAGCAGAAACTAGACTTTACAAGAATAAACTAGACTTTAGGAGCAGAAACTAGACTTTAGAAGAATAAACTAGACTTTAGGAGCAGAAACTAGACTTTACAAGAATAAACTAGACTTTAGGAGCAGAAACTAGACTTTAGAAGAATAAACTAGACTTTAGGAGCAGAAACTAGACTTTAGAAGAATAAACTAGACTTTAGAAGAATAAACTAGACTTTAGAAGAATAAACTAGACTTTAGAAGAATAAACTAGACTTTAGGAGCAGAAACTAGACTTTAGAAGCAGAAACTAGACTTTAGAAGAAGAAACTAGACTTTAGAAGAAGAAACTAGACTTTAGAAGAATAAACTAGACTTTAGAAGAAGAAACTAGTCTTTAGGAGCAGAAACTAGACTTTAGAAGAATAAACTAGACTTTAGGAGCAGAAACTAGACTTTAGAAGAATAAACTAGACTTTAGGAGCAGAAACTAGACTTTACAAGAATAAACTAGACTTTAGGAGCAGAAACTAGACTTTAGAAGAATAAACTAGACTTTAGGAGCAGAAACTAGACTTTACAAGAATAAACTAGACTTTAGGAGCAGAAACTAGACTTTAGAAGAATAAACTAGACTTTAGGAGCAGATACTAGACTTTAGAAGAATAAACTAGACTTTAGAAGAATAAACTAGACTTTAGAAGCAGAAACTAGACTTTAGGAGCAGAAACTAGACTTTAGGAGCAGAAACTAGACTTTAGAAGAATAAACTAGACTTTAGAAGCAGAAACTAGGCTTTAGGAGCAGAAACTAGACTTTAGAATAATAAGCTAGTCTTTAGGAGCAGAAACTAGACTTTAGAAGAATAAACTAGACTTTAGGAGAAGAAACTAGACTTTAGAAGAATAAACTAGTCTTTAGGAGCAGAAACTAGACTTTAGAAGAATAAACTAGACTTTAGGGGCAGAAACTAGACTTTAGAAGAATAAACTAGACTTTAGGAGCAGAAACTAGACTTTAGAAGCAGAAACTAGACTTAAGAAGAATAAACTAGACTTTACAAGAATAAACTAGACTTTAGGAGCAGAAACTAGACTTTACAAGAATAAATTAGACTTTAGGAGCAGAAACTAGACTTTAGAAGAATAAACTAGACTTTAGGAGCAGAAACTAGACTTTAGAAGAATAAACTAGACTTTAGGAGCAGAAACTAAACTTTAGGAGTAGAAACTAGACTTTAGAAGAATAAACTAGACTTTAGAAGCAGAAACTATACTTTAGAAGAATAAACTAGTCTTTAGAAGAAGAAACTAGACTTTAGAAGAATAAACTAGACTTTAGAAGAATAAACTAGACTTTAGAAGAATAAACTAGACTTTAGAAGAATAAACTAGACTTTAGGAGCAGAAACTAGACTTTAGAAGAATAAACTAGACTTTAGGAGCAGAAACTAGACTTTAGGAGCAGAAACTAGACTTTAGGAGCAGAAACTAGACTTTAGGAGCAGAAACTAAACTTTAGGAGTAGAAACTAGACTTTAGAAGAATAAACTAGACTTTAGAAGAATAAACTAGACTTTAGGAGCAGAAACTAGACTTTAGAAGAATAAACTAGACTTTAGGGGCAGAAACTAGACTTTAGAAGAATAAACTAGACTTTAGGAGCAGAAACTAGACTTTAGAAGCAGAAACTAGACTTAAGAAGAATAAACTAGACTTTACAAGAATAAACTAGACTTTAGGAGCAGAAACTAGACTTTACAAGAATAAATTAGACTTTAGGAGCAGAAACTAGACTTTAGAAGAATAAACTAGACTTTAGGAGCAGAAACTAGACTTTAGAAGAATAAACTAGACTTTAGGAGCAGAAACTAAACTTTAGGAGTAGAAACTAGACTTTAGAAGAATAAACTAGACTTTAGAAGCAGAAACTATACTTTAGGAGCAGAAACTAGACTTTAGAAGAATAAACTAGTCTTTAGAAGAAGAAACTAGACTTTAGAAGAATAAACTAGACTTTAGAAGAATAAACTAGACTTTAGAAGAATAAACTAGACTTTAGAAGAATAAACTAGACTTTAGGAGCAGAAACTAGACTTTAGGAGCAGAAACTAGACTTTAGGAGCAGAAACTAGACTTTAGGAGCAGAAACTAGACTTTAGGAGCAGAAACTAGACTTTAGGAGCAGAAACTAAACTTTAGGAGTAGAAACTAGACTTTAGAAGAATAAACTAGACTTTAGAAGAATAAACTAGACTTTAGGAGCAGAAACTAGACTTTAGACGAATAAACTAGACTTTAGGAGCAGAAACTAGACTTTACAAGAATAAACTAGACTTTAGGAGCAGAAACTAGACTTTAGAAGAATAAACTAGACTTTAGGAGCAGAAACTAGACTTTACAAGAATAAACTAGACTTTAGGAGCAGAAACTAGACTTTAGAAGAATAAACTAGACTTTAGGAGCAGAAACTAGACTTTAGAAGAATAAACTAGACTTTAGAAGAATAAACTAGACTTTAGAAGCAGAAACTAGACTTTAGGAGCAGAAACTAGACTTTAGAAGAATAAACTAGACTTTAGGAGCAGAAACTAGACTTTAGAAGAATAAACTAGACTTTAGAAGAATAAACTAGACTTTAGAAGCAGAAACTAGACTTTAGGAGCAGAAACTAGACTTTAGAAGAATAAACTAGACTTTAGAAGCAGAAACTAGGCTTTAGGAGCAGAAACTAGACTTTAGAAGAATAAACTAGACTTTAGGAGAAGAAACTAGACTTTAGAAGAATAAACTAGTCTTTAGGAGCAGAAACTAGACTTAAGAAGAATAAACTAGACTTTAGGGGCAGAAACTAGACTTTAGAAGAATAAACTAGACTTTAGGAGAATAAACTAGACTTTAGGAGCAGAAACTAGACTTTAGACGAATAAACTAGACTTTAGGAGCAGAAACTAGACTTTACAAGAATAAACTAGACTTTAGGAGCAGAAACTAGACTTTACAAGAATGAACTAGACTTTAGGAGCAGAAACTAGACTTTACAAGAATGAACTAGACTTTAGGAGCAGAAACTAGACTTTAGAAGAATAAACTAGACTTTAGGAGCAGAAACTAGACTTTAGAAGAATAAACTAGACTTTAGAAGAATAAACTAGACTTTAGAAGCAGAAACTAGACTTTAGGAGCAGAAACTAGACTTTAGAAGAATAAACTAGACTTTAGGAGCAGAAACTAGACTTTAGAAGAATAAACTAGACTTTAGAAGCAGAAACTAGACTTTAGGAGCAGAAACTAGACTTTAGAAGAATAAACTAGACTTTAGAAGCAGAAACTAGGCTTTAGGAGCAGAAACTAGACTTTAGAAGAATAAACTAGACTTTAGGAGAAGAAACTAGACTTTAGAAGAATAAACTAGTCTTTAGGAGCAGAAACTAGACTTAAGAAGAATAAACTAGACTTTAGGGGCAGAAACTAGACTTTAGAAGAATAAACTAGACTTTAGGAGCAGAAACTAGACTTTAGAAGCAGAAACTAGACTTAAGAAGAATAAACTAGACTTTACAAGAATAAACTAGACTTTAGGAGCAGAAACTAGACTTTACAAGAATAAATTAGACTTTAGGAGCAGAAACTAGACTTTAGAAGAATAAACTAGACTTTAGGAGCAGAAACTAGACTTTAGAAGAATAAACTAGACTTTAGGAGCAGAAACTAAACTTTAGGAGCAGAAACTAGACTTTAGAAGAATAAACTAGACTTTAGAAGCAGAAACTATACTTTAGGAGCAGAAACTAGACTTTAGAAGAATAAACTAGTCTTTAGAAGAAGAAACTAGACTTTAGAAGAATAAACTAGACTTTAGAAGAATAAACTAGACTTTAGAAGAATAAACTAGACTTTAGAAGCAGAAACTAGACTTTAGGAGCAGAAACTAGACTTTAGAAGAATAAACTAGACTTTAGAAGAATAAACTAGACTTTAGAAGCAGAAACTAGTCTTTAGGAGCAGAAACTAGACTTTAGAAGAATAAACTAGACTTTAGGAGCAGAAACTAGACTTTAGAAGCAGAAACTAGACTTAAGAAGAATAAACTAGACTTTACAAGAATAAACTAGACTTTAGGAGCAGAAACTAGACTTTAGAAGAATAAACTAGACTTTAGAAGAATAAACTAGACTTTAGAAGAATAAACTAGACTTTAGGAGCAGAAACTAGACTTTAGGAGCAGAAACTAGACTTTAGAAGAATAAACTAGACTTTAGAAGAATAAACTAGACTTTAGAAGCAGAAACTAGGCTTTAGGAGCAGAAACTAGACTTTAGAATAATAAACTAGTCTTTAGGAGCAGAAACTAGACTTTAGAAGAATAAACTAGACTTTAGGAGAAGAAACTAGACTTTAGAAGAATAAACTAGTCTTTAGGAGCAGAAACTAGACTTTAGAAGAATAAACTAGACTTTAGGAGCAGAAACTAGACTTTAGAAGAATAAACTAGACTTTAGGAGCAGAAACTAGACTTTAGAAGCAGAAACTAGACTTAAGAAGAATAAACTAGACTTTACAAGAATAAACTAGACTTTAGGAGCAGAAACTAGACTTTACAAGAATAAACTAGACTTGAGAAGAATAAACTAGACTTTAGAAGAATAAACTAGACTTTAGAAGCAGAAACTAGACTTTAGGAGCAGAAACTAGACTTTAGAAGAATAAACTAGACTTTAGAAGAATCAACTAGACTTTAGAAGAATCAACTAGACTTTAGAAGCAGAAACTAGGCTTTAGGAGCAGAAACTAGACTTTAGAATAATAAACTAGTCTTTAGGAGAAGAAACTAGACTTTAGAAGAATAAACTAGTCTTTAGAAGAATAAACTAGACTTTAGGAGCAGAAACTAAACTTTAGGAGTAGAAACTAGACTTTAGAAGAATAAACTAGACTTTAGAAGCAGAAACTATACTTTAGGAGCAGAAACTAGACTTTAGAAGAATAAACTAGTCTTTAGAAGAAGAAACTAGACTTTAGAAGAATAAACTAGACTTTAGAAGAATAAACTAGACTTTAGAAGAATAAACTAGACTTTAGAAGAATAAACTAGACTTTAGAAGCAGAAACTAGACTTTAGGAGCAGAAACTAGACTTTAGAAGAATAAACTAGACTTTAGAAGAATAAACTAGACTTTAGAAGCAGAAACTAGGCTTTAGGAGCAGAAACTAGACTTTAGAAGAATAAACTAGTCTTTAGGAGCAGAAACTAGACTTTAGAAGAATAAACTAGACTTTAGGAGAAGAAACTAGACTTTAGAAGAATAAACTAGTCTTTAGGAGCAGAAACTAGACTTTAGAAGAATAAACTAGACTTTAGGAGCAGAAACTAGACTTTAGGAGCAGAAACTAGACTTTAGGAGCAGAAACTAGACTTTAGAAGAATAAACTAGACTTTAGAAGAATAAACTAGACTTTAGAAGAAGAAACTAGTCTTTAGGAGCAGAAACTAGACTTTAGGAGCAGAAACTAGACTTTAGAAGAAGAAACTAGACTTTAGAAGAATAAACTAGACTTTAGGAGCAGAAACTAGACTTAAGAAGAATAAACTAGACTTTACAAGAATAAACTAGACTTTAGGAGCAGAAACTAGACTTGAGAAGAATAAACTAGACTTTAGAAGAATAAACTAGACTTTAGAAGCAGAAACTAGACTTTAGGAGCAGAAACTAGACTTTAGAAGAATAAACTAGACTTTAGAAGAATCAACTAGACTTTAGAAGAATCAACTAGACTTTAGAAGCAGAAACTAGGCTTTAGGAGCAGAAACTAGACTTTAGAATAATAAACTAGTCTTTAGGAGAAGAAACTAGACTTTAGAAGAATAAACTAGTCTTTAGAAGAATAAACTAGACTTTAGGAGCAGAAACTAAACTTTAGGAGCAGAAACTAGACTTTAGAAGAATAAACTAGACTTTAGGAGCAGAAACTAGACTTTAGAAGAATAAACTAGACTTTAGGAGCAGAAACTAGACTTTAGAAGCAGAAACTAGACTTTAGAAGCAGAAACTAGACTTAAGAAGAATAAACTAGACTTTACAAGAATAAACTAGACTTTAGGAGCAGAAACTAGACTTTACAAGAATAAACTAGACTTGAGAAGAATAAACTAGACTTTAGAAGCAGAAACTAGACTTTAGGAGCAGAAACTAGACTTTAGGAGCAGAAACTAGACTTTAGAAGAATAAACTAGACTTTAGAAGAATCAACTAGACTTTAGAAGAATCAACTAGACTTTAGAAGCAGAAACTAGGCTTTAGGAGCAGAAACTAGACTTTAGAATAATAAACTAGTCTTTAGGAGAAGAAACTAGACTTTAGAAGAATAAACTAGTCTTTAGGAGCAGAAACTAGACTTTAGAAGAATAAACTAGACTTTAGGAGCAGAAACTAGACTTTAGGAGCAGAAACTAGACTTTAGGAGCAGAAACTAGACTTTAGAAGAATAAACTAGACTTTAGAAGAATAAACTAGACTTTAGAAGAAGAAACTAGTCTTTAGGAGCAGAAACTAGACTTTAGGAGCAGAAACTAGACTTTAGAAGAAGAAACTAGACTTTAGAAGAATAAACTAGACTTTAGGAGCAGAAACTAGACTTTAGAAGCAGAAACTAGACTTAAGAAGAATAAACTAGACTTTACAAGAATAAACTAGACTTTAGGAGCAGAAACTAGACTTTACAAGAATAAACTAGACTTGAGAAGAATAAACTAGACTTTAGAAGAATAAACTAGACTTTAGAAGCAGAAACTAGACTTTAGGAGCAGAAACTAGACTTTAGAAGAATAAACTAGACTTTAGAAGAATCAACTAGACTTTAGAAGAATCAACTAGACTTTAGAAGCAGAAACTAGGCTTTAGGAGCAGAAACTAGACTTTAGAATAATAAACTAGTCTTTAGGAGAAGAAACTAGACTTTAGAAGAATAAACTAGTCTTTAGAAGAATAAACTAGACTTTAGGAGCAGAAACTAAACTTTAGGAGCAGAAACTAGACTTTAGAAGAATAAACTAGACTTTAGGAGCAGAAACTAGACTTTAGAAGAATAAACTAGACTTTAGGAGCAGAAACTAGACTTTAGAAGCAGAAACTAGACTTTAGAAGCAGAAACTAGACTTAAGAAGAATAAACTAGACTTTACAAGAATAAACTAGACTTTAGGAGCAGAAACTAGACTTTACAAGAATAAACTAGACTTGAGAAGAATAAACTAGACTTTAGAAGAATAAACTAGACTTTAGAAGCAGAAACTAGACTTTAGGAGCAGAAACTAGACTTTAGAAGAATAAACTAGACTTTAGAAGAATCAACTAGACTTTAGAAGAATCAACTAGACTTTAGAAGCAGAAACTAGGCTTTAGGAGCAGAAACTAGACTTTAGAATAATAAACTAGTCTTTAGGAGAAGAAACTAGACTTTAGAAGAATAAACTAGTCTTTAGGAGCAGAAACTAGACTTTAGAAGAATAAACTAGACTTTAGGAGCAGAAACTAGACTTTAGGAGCAGAAACTAGACTTTAGGAGCAGAAACTAGACTTTAGAAGAATAAACTAGACTTTAGAAGAATAAACTAGACTTTAGAAGAAGAAACTAGTCTTTAGGAGCAGAAACTAGACTTTAGGAGCAGAAACTAGACTTTAGAAGAATAAACTAGTCTTTAGGAGCAGAAACTAGACTTTAGAAGAATAAACTAGACTTTAGGAGAAGAAACTAGACTTTAGAAGCAGAAACTAGACTTTAGGAGCAGAAACTAGACTTTAGAAGAATAAACTAGACTTTAGAAGAATAAACTAGACTTTAGAAGCAGAAACTAGGCTTTAGGAGCAGAAACTAGACTTTAGAAGAATAAACTAGTCTTTAGGAGCAGAAACTAGACTTTAGAAGAATAAACTAGACTTTAGGAGAAGAAACTAGACTTTAGAAGAATAAACTAGTCTTTAGGAGCAGAAACTAGACTTTAGAAGAATAAACTAGACTTTAGGAGCAGAAACTAGACTTTAGGAGCAGAAACTAGACTTTAGGAGCAGAAACTAGACTTTAGAAGAATAAACTAGACTTTAGAAGAATAAACTAGACTTTAGAAGAAGAAACTAGTCTTTAGGAGCAGAAACTAGACTTTAGGAGCAGAAACTAGACTTTAGAAGAAGAAACTAGACTTTAGAAGAATAAACTAGACTTTAGGAGCAGAAACTAGACTTAAGAAGAATAAACTAGACTTTACAAGAATAAACTAGACTTTAGGAGCAGAAACTAGACTTGAGAAGAATAAACTAGACTTTAGAAGAATAAACTAGACTTTAGAAGCAGAAACTAGACTTTAGGAGCAGAAACTAGACTTTAGAAGAATAAACTAGACTTTAGAAGAATCAACTAGACTTTAGAAGAATCAACTAGACTTTAGAAGCAGAAACTAGGCTTTAGGAGCAGAAACTAGACTTTAGAATAATAAACTAGTCTTTAGGAGAAGAAACTAGACTTTAGAAGAATAAACTAGTCTTTAGAAGAATAAACTAGACTTTAGGAGCAGAAACTAAACTTTAGGAGCAGAAACTAGACTTTAGAAGAATAAACTAGACTTTAGGAGCAGAAACTAGACTTTAGAAGAATAAACTAGACTTTAGGAGCAGAAACTAGACTTTAGAAGCAGAAACTAGACTTTAGAAGCAGAAACTAGACTTAAGAAGAATAAACTAGACTTTACAAGAATAAACTAGACTTTAGGAGCAGAAACTAGACTTTACAAGAATAAACTAGACTTGAGAAGAATAAACTAGACTTTAGAAGAATAAACTAGACTTTAGAAGCAGAAACTAGACTTTAGGAGCAGAAACTAGACTTTAGAAGAATAAACTAGACTTTAGAAGAATCAACTAGACTTTAGAAGAATCAACTAGACTTTAGAAGCAGAAACTAGGCTTTAGGAGCAGAAACTAGACTTTAGAATAATAAACTAGTCTTTAGGAGAAGAAACTAGACTTTAGAAGAATAAACTAGTCTTTAGGAGCAGAAACTAGACTTTAGAAGAATAAACTAGACTTTAGGAGCAGAAACTAGACTTTAGGAGCAGAAACTAGACTTTAGGAGCAGAAACTAGACTTTAGAAGAATAAACTAGACTTTAGAAGAATAAACTAGACTTTAGAAGAAGAAACTAGTCTTTAGGAGCAGAAACTAGACTTTAGGAGCAGAAACTAGACTTTAGAAGAAAAAACTAGACTTTAGAAGAATAAACTAGACTTTAGGAGCAGAAACTAGACTTTAGAAGCAGAAACTAGACTTAAGAAGAATAAACTAGACTTTACAAGAATAAACTAGACTTTAGGAACAGAAACTAGACTTTACAAGAATAAACTAGACTTGAGAAGAATAAACTAGACTTTAGAAGAATAAACTAGACTTTAGAAGCAGAAACTAGACTTTAGGAGCAGAAACTAGACTTTAGAAGAATAAACTAGACTTTAGAAGAATCAACTAGACTTTAGAAGAATCAACTAGACTTTAGAAGCAGAAACTAGGCTTTAGGAGCAGAAACTAGACTTTAGAATAATAAACTAGTCTTTAGGAGAAGAAACTAGACTTTAGAAGAATAAACTAGTCTTTAGAAGAATAAACTAGACTTTAGGAGCAGAAACTAAACTTTAGGAGCAGAAACTAGACTTTAGAAGAATAAACTAGACTTTAGGAGCAGAAACTAGACTTTAGAAGAATAAACTAGACTTTAGGAGCAGAAACTAGACTTTAGAAGCAGAAACTAGACTTTAGAAGCAGAAACTAGACTTAAGAAGAATAAACTAGACTTTACAAGAATAAACTAGACTTTAGGAGCAGAAACTAGACTTTACAAGAATAAACTAGACTTGAGAAGAATAAACTAGACTTTAGAAGAATAAACTAGACTTTAGAAGCAGAAACTAGACTTTAGGAGCAGAAACTAGACTTTAGAAGAATAAACTAGACTTTAGAAGAATCAACTAGACTTTAGAAGAATCAACTAGACTTTAGAAGCAGAAACTAGGCTTTAGGAGCAGAAACTAGACTTTAGAATAATAAACTAGTCTTTAGGAGAAGAAACTAGACTTTAGAAGAATAAACTAGTCTTTAGGAGCAGAAACTAGACTTTAGAAGAATAAACTAGACTTTAGGAGCAGAAACTAGACTTTAGGAGCAGAAACTAGACTTTAGGAGCAGAAACTAGACTTTAGAAGAATAAACTAGACTTTAGAAGAATAAACTAGACTTTAGAAGAAGAAACTAGTCTTTAGGAGCAGAAACTAGACTTTAGGAGCAGAAACTAGACTTTAGAAGAAGAAACTAGACTTGAGAAGAATAAACTAGACTTTAGAAGAATAAACTAGACTTTAGAAGCAGAAACTAGACTTTAGGAGCAGAAACTAGACTTTAGAAGAATAAACTAGACTTTAGAAGAATCAACTAGACTTTAGAAGAATCAACTAGACTTTAGAAGCAGAAACTAGGCTTTAGGAGCAGAAACTAGACTTTAGAATAATAAACTAGTCTTTAGGAGAAGAAACTAGACTTTAGAAGAATAAACTAGTCTTTAGAAGAATAAACTAGACTTTAGGAGCAGAAACTAAACTTTAGGAGCAGAAACTAGACTTTAGAAGAATAAACTAGACTTTAGGAGCAGAAACTAGACTTTAGAAGAATAAACTAGACTTTAGGAGCAGAAACTAGACTTTAGAAGCAGAAACTAGACTTTAGAAGCAGAAACTAGACTTAAGAAGAATAAACTAGACTTTACAAGAATAAACTAGACTTTAGGAGCAGAAACTAGACTTTACAAGAATAAACTAGACTTGAGAAGAATAAACTAGACTTTAGAAGAATAAACTAGACTTTAGAAGCAGAAACTAGACTTTAGGAGCAGAAACTAGACTTTAGAAGAATAAACTAGACTTTAGAAGAATCAACTAGACTTTAGAAGAATCAACTAGACTTTAGAAGCAGAAACTAGGCTTTATGAGCAGAAACTAGACTTTAGAATAATAAACTAGTCTTTAGGAGAAGAAACTAGACTTTAGAAGAATAAACTAGTCTTTAGAAGAATAAACTAGACTTTAGGAGCAGAAACTAAACTTTAGGAGTAGAAACTAGACTTTAGAAGAATAAACTAGACTTTAGAAGCAGAAACTATACTTTAGGAGCAGAAACTAGACTTTAGAAGAATAAACTAGTCTTTAGAAGAAGAAACTAGACTTTAGAAGAATAAACTAGACTTTAGAAGAATAAACTAGACTTTAGAAGAATAAACTAGACTTTAGAAGAATAAACTAGACTTTAGAAGCAGAAACTAGACTTTAGGAGCAGAAACTAGACTTTAGAAGAATAAACTAGACTTTAGAAGAATAAACTAGACTTTAGAAGCAGAAACTAGGCTTTAGGAGCAGAAACTAGACTTTAGAAGAATAAACTAGTCTTTAGGAGCAGAAACTAGACTTTAGAAGAATAAACTAGACTTTAGGAGAAGAAACTAGACTTTAGAAGAATAAACTAGTCTTTAGGAGCAGAAACTAGACTTTAGAAGAATAAACTAGACTTTAGGAGCAGAAACTAGACTTTAGGAGCAGAAACTAGACTTTAGGAGCAGAAACTAGACTTTAGAAGAATAAACTAGACTTTAGAAGAATAAACTAGACTTTAGAAGAAGAAACTAGTCTTTAGGAGCAGAAACTAGACTTTAGGAGCAGAAACTAGACTTTAGAAGAAGAAACTAGACTTTAGAAGAATAAACTAGACTTTAGGAGCAGAAACTAGACTTTACAAGAATAAACTAGACTTGAGAAGAATAAACTAGACTTTAGAAGAATAAACTAGACTTTAGAAGCAGAAACTAGACTTTAGGAGCAGAAACTAGACTTTAGAAGAATAAACTAGACTTTAGAAGAATCAACTAGACTTTAGAAGAATCAACTAGACTTTAGAAGCAGAAACTAGGCTTTAGGAGCAGAAACTAGACTTTAGAATAATAAACTAGTCTTTAGGAGAAGAAACTAGACTTTAGAAGAATAAACTAGTCTTTAGAAGAATAAACTAGACTTTAGGAGCAGAAACTAAACTTTAGGAGTAGAAACTAGACTTTAGAAGAATAAACTAGACTTTAGAAGCAGAAACTATACTTTAGGAGCAGAAACTAGACTTTAGAAGAATAAACTAGTCTTTAGAAGAAGAAACTAGACTTTAGAAGAATAAACTAGACTTTAGAAGAATAAACTAGACTTTAGAAGAATAAACTAGACTTTAGAAGAATAAACTAGACTTTAGAAGCAGAAACTAGACTTTAGGAGCAGAAACTAGACTTTAGAAGAATAAACTAGACTTTAGAAGAATAAACTAGACTTTAGAAGCAGAAACTAGGCTTTAGGAGCAGAAACTAGACTTTAGAAGAATAAACTAGTCTTTAGGAGCAGAAACTAGACTTTAGAAGAATAAACTAGACTTTAGGAGAAGAAACTAGACTTTAGAAGAATAAACTAGTCTTTAGGAGCAGAAACTAGACTTTAGAAGAATAAACTAGACTTTAGGAGCAGAAACTAGACTTTAGGAGCAGAAACTAGACTTTAGGAGCAGAAACTAGACTTTAGAAGAATAAACTAGACTTTAGAAGAATAAACTAGACTTTAGAAGAATAAACTAGACTTTAGAAGAAGAAACTAGTCTTTAGGAGCAGAAACTAGACTTTAGGAGCAGAAACTAGACTTTAGAAGAAGAAACTAGACTTTAGAAGAAGAAACTAGACTTTAGAAGAATAAACTAGACTTTAGGAGCAGAAACTAGACTTTAGAACAATAAACTAGTCTTTAGAAGAAGAAACTAGACTTTAGAAGAATAAACTAGGCTTTAGGAGCAGAAACTAGGCTTTAGAAGAATAAACTAGACTTTAGAAGAATAAACTAGACTTTAGAAGAATAAACTAGGCTTTAGGAGCAGAAACTAGGCTTTAGAAGAATAAACTAGGCTTTAGGAGCAGAAACTAGACTTTAGGAGCAGAAACTAGACTTTAGGAGTAGAAACTAGACCTTAGAAGAATAAACTAGACTTTAGAAGAATAAATTAGGCTTTAGGAGCAGAAACTAGACTTTAGAAGAATAAACTAGACTTTAGAAGAATAAACTAGACTTTAGGAGTAGAAACTAGACTTTAGGAGTAGAAACTAGACTTTAGAAGAATAAACTCGACTTTAGAAGAATAAACTAGACTTTAGGAGAAGAAACTAGACCTTAGAAGAATAAACTAGACTTTAGGAGTAGAAACTAGACTATAGGAGTAGAAACTAGACCTTAGAAGAATAAACTAGACTTTAGGAGTAGAAACTAGACTTTAGAAGAATAAACTAGACTTTAGAAGAATAAACTAGACTTTAGGAGTAGAAACTAGACTTTAGGAGTAGAAACTAGACTTTAGAAGAATAAACTAGACTTTAGGAGTAGAAACTAGACTTTAGAAGAATAAACTAGACTTTAGGAGTAGAAACTAGACTATAGGAGTAGAAACTAGACTTTAGGAGTAGAAACTAGACTTTAGGAGTAGAAACTAGACTTTAGAAGAATCAACTAGACTTTAGAAGAATCAACTAGACTTTAGAAGAATCAACTAGACTTTAGAAGAATCAACTAGACTTTAGGACTTTAGGAGTAGAAACTAGACTTTAGGAGTAGAAACTAGACTTTAGGAGTAGAAACTAGACTTTAGAAGAATAAACTAGACTTTAGAAGAATCAACTAGACTTTAGGAGTAGAAACTAGACTTTAGGAGTAGAAACTAGACTTTAGAAGCAGAAACTATACTTTAGGAGCAGAAACTAGACTTTAGAAGAATAAACTAGTCTTTAGAAGAAGAAACTAGACTTTAGAAGAATAAACTAGACTTTAGGAGCAGAAACTAAACTTTAGGAGTAGAAACTAGACTTTAGAAGAATAAACTAGACTTTAGAAGCAGAAACTATACTTTAGGAGCAGAAACTAGACTTTAGAAGAATAAACTAGTCTTTAGAAGAAGAAACGACTTTAGAAGAATAAACTAGACTTTAGAACAATAAACTAGTCTTTAGAAGCAGAAACTAGATTTTAGAAGAATAAACTAGACTTTAGAAGAAGAAACTAGACTTTAGGAGCAGAAACTAGACTTTAGGAGCAGAAACTAGACTTTAGGAGCAGAAACTAGACTTTAGGAGCAGAAACTAGACTTTAGAAGAATAAACTAGACTTTAGAAGAAGAAACTAGACTTTAGGAGCAGAAACTAGACTTTAGGAGCAGAAACTAGACTTTACAAGAATAAACTAGACTTTAGGAGCAGAAACTAGACTTTACAAGAATAAACTAGACTTTAGGAGCAGAAACTAGACTTTAGAAGAATAAACTAGGCTTTAGGAGAAGAAACTAGACTTTAGAAGAATAAACTAGACTTTAGAAGAATAAACTAGACTTTAGAAGCAGAAACTAGACTTTAGGAGCAGAAACTAGACTTTAGAAGAATAAACTAGACTTTAGAAGAATAAACTAGACTTTAGAAGCAGAAACTAGGCTTTAGGAGCAGAAACTAGACTTTAGAATAATAAACTAGTCTTTAGGAGCAGAAACTAGACTTTAGAAGAATAAACTAGACTTTAGGAGCAGAAACTAGACTTTAGAAGAATAAACTAGACTTTAGGAGCAGAAACTAGACTTTAGAAGCAGAAACTAGACTTAAGAAGAATAAATTAGACTTTACAAGAATAAACTAGACTTTAGGAGCAGAAACTAGACTTTACAAGAATAAACTAGACTTGAGAAGAATAAACTAGACTTTAGAAGAATAAACTAGACTTTAGAAGCAGAAACTAGACTTTAGGAGCAGAAACTAGACTTTAGAAGAATAAACTAGACTTTAGAAGAATCAACTAGACTTTAGAAGCAGAAACTAGGCTTTAGGAGCAGAAACTAGACTTTAGAATAATAAACTAGTCTTTAGGAGAAGAAACTAGACTTTAGAAGAATAAACTAGTCTTTAGAAGAATAAACTAGACTTTAGGAGCAGAAACTAAACTTTAGGAGTAGAAACTAGACTTTAGAAGAATAAACTAGACTTTAGAAGCAGAAACTATACTTTAGGAGCAGAAACTAGACTTTAGAAGAATAAACTAGTCTTTAGAAGAAGAAACTAGACTTTAGAAGAATAAACTAGACTTTAGAAGAATAAACTAGACTTTAGAAGAATAAACTAGACTTTAGAAGCAGAAACTAGACTTTAGGAGCAGAAACTAGACTTTAGAAGAATAAACTAGACTTTAGAAGAATAAACTAGACTTTAGAAGAATAAACTAGACTTTAGAAGCAGAAACTAGGCTTTAGGAGCAGAAACTAGACTTTAGAAGAATAAACTAGTCTTTAGTAGCAGAAACTAGACTTTAGAAGAATAAACTAGACTTTAGGAGAAGAAACTAGACTTTAGAAGAATAAACTAGTCTTTAGGAGCAGAAACTAGACTTTAGAAGAATAAACTAGACTTTAGGAGCAGAAACTAGACTTTAGGAGCAGAAACTAGACTTTAGGAGCAGAAACTAGACTTTAGAAGAATAAACTAGACTTTAGAAGAATAAACTAGACTTTAGAAGAAGAAACTAGACTTTAGGAGCAGAAACTAGACTTTAGGAGCAGAAACTAGACTTTAGAAGAAGAAACTAGACTTTAGAAGAAGAAACTAGACTTTAGAAGAATAAACTAGACTTTAGGAGCAGAAACTAGACTTTAGAACAATAAACTAGTCTTTAGAAGAAGAAACTAGACTTTAGAAGAAGAAACTAGGCTTTAGAAGAATAAACTAGGCTTTAGGAGCAGAAACTAGACTTTAGGAGCAGAAACTAGACTTTAGGAGTAGAAACTAGACCTTAGAAGAATAAACTAGACTTTAGAAGAATAAATTAGGCTTTAGGAGCAGAAACTAGACTTTAGAAGAATAAACTAGACTTTAGAAGAATAAACTAGACTTTAGGAGTAGAAACTAGACTTTAGGAGTAGAAACTAGACCTTAGAAGAATAAACTAGACTTTAGAAGAATAAACTAGGCTTTAGGAGCAGAAACTAGACTTTAGAAGAATAAACTCGACTTTAGAAGAATAAACTAGACTTTAGGAGAAGAAACTAGACCTTAGAAGAATAAACTAGACTTTAGGAGTAGAAACTAGACTTTAGAAGAATAAACTAGACTTTAGAAGAATAAACTAGACTTTAGGAGTAGAAACTAGACTTTAGGAGTAGAAACTAGACTTTAGAAGAATAAACTAGACTTTAGGAGTAGAAACTAGACTTTAGAAGAATAAACTAGACTTTAGGAGTAGAAACTAGACTATAGGAGTAGAAACTAGACTTTAGAAGAATAAACTAGACTATAGGAGTAGAAACTAGACTTTAGGAGTAGAAACTAGACTTTAGGAGTAGAAACTAGACTTTAGGAGTAGAAACTAGACTTTAGAAGAATCAACTAGACTTTAGAAGAATCAACTAGACTTTAGAAGAATCAACTAGACTTTAGAAGAATCAACTAGACTTTAGAAGAGTCAACTAGACTTTAGAAGAATCAACTAGACTTTAGAAGAATCAACTAGACTTTAGGACTTTAGGAGTAGAAACTAGACTTTAGGAGTAGAAACTAGACTTTAGGAGTAGAAACTAGACTTTAGAAGAATAAACTAGACTTTAGAAGAATCAACTAGACTTTAGAAGAATCAACTAGACTTTAGGAGTAGAAACTAGACTTTAGGAGTAGAAACTAGACTTTAGAAGCAGAAACTATACTTTAGGAGCAGAAACTAGACTTTAGAAGAATAAACTAGTCTTTAGAAGAAGAAACTAGACTTTAGAAGAATAAACTAGACTTTAGGAGCAGAAACTAAACTTTAGGAGTAGAAACTAGACTTTAGAAGAATAAACTAGACTTTAGAAGCAGAAACTATACTTTAGGAGCAGAAACTAGACTTTAGAAGAATAAACTAGTCTTTAGAAGAAGAAACTAGACTTTAGAAGAATAAACTAGACTTTAGAAGAATAAACTAGTCTTTAGAAGCAGAAACTAGATTTTAGAAGAATAAACTAGACTTTAGAAGAAGAAACTAGACTTTAGAAGAAGAAACTAGACTTTAGGAGCAGAAACTAGACTTTAGGAGCAGAAACTAGACTTTACAAGAATAAATTAGACTTTAGGAGCAGAAACTATACTTTAGAAGAATAAACTAGACTTTAGAAGAAGAAACTAGACTTTAGGAGCAGAAACTAGACTTTAGGAGCAGAAACTAGAATTTACAAGAATAAACTAGACTTTAGGAGCAGAAACTAGACTTTACAAGAATAAACTAGACTTTAGGAGCAGAAACTAGACTTTAGAAGAATAAACTAGGCTTTAGAAGAATAAACTAGTCTTTAGAAGCAGAAACTAGACTTTAGAAGAATGAACTAGACTTTAGAAGAATAAACTAGACTTTAGAAGAATAAACTAGACTTTAGAAGCAGAAACTAGACTTTAGGAGCAGAAACTAGACTTTAGAAGAATAAACTAGACTTTAGAAGAATAAACTAGACTTTAGAAGAAGAAACTAGACTTTAGAAGAAGAAACTAGACTTTAGAAGAATAAACTAGACTTTAGGAGCAGAAACTAGACTTTAGAACAATAAACTAGTCTTTAGAAGAAGAAACTAGACTTTAGAAGAAGAAACTAGGCTTTAGAAGAATAAACTAGGCTTTAGGAGCAGAAACTAGACTTTAGGAGCAGAAACTAGACTTTAGGAGTAGAAACTAGACCTTAGAAGAATAAACTAGACTTTAGAAGCAGAAACTATACTTTAGGAGCAGAAACTAGACTTTAGAAGAATAAACTAGTCTTTAGAAGAAGAAACTAGACTTTAGAAGAATAAACTAGACTTTAGAAGAATAAACTAGACTTTAGAAGAATAAACTAGACTTTAGAAGCAGAAACTAGACTTTAGGAGCAGAAACTAGACTTTAGAAGAATAAACTAGACTTTAGAAGAATAAACTAGACTTTAGAAGAATAAACTAGACTTTAGAAGCAGAAACTAGGCTTTAGGAGCAGAAACTAGACTTTAGAAGAATAAACTAGTCTTTAGTAGCAGAAACTAGACTTTAGAAGAATAAACTAGACTTTAGGAGAAGAAACTAGACTTTAGAAGAATAAACTAGTCTTTAGGAGCAGAAACTAGACTTTAGAAGAATAAACTAGACTTTAGGAGCAGAAACTAGACTTTAGGAGCAGAAACTAGACTTTAGGAGCAGAAACTAGACTTTAGAAGAATAAACTAGACTTTAGAAGAATAAACTAGACTTTAGAAGAAGAAACTAGACTTTAGGAGCAGAAACTAGACTTTAGGAGCAGAAACTAGACTTTAGAAGAAGAAACTAGACTTTAGAAGAAGAAACTAGACTTTAGAAGAATAAACTAGACTTTAGGAGCAGAAACTAGACTTTAGAACAATAAACTAGTCTTTAGAAGAAGAAACTAGACTTTAGAAGAAGAAACTAGGCTTTAGAAGAATAAACTAGGCTTTAGGAGCAGAAACTAGACTTTAGGAGCAGAAACTAGACTTTAGGAGTAGAAACTAGACCTTAGAAGAATAAACTAGACTTTAGAAGAATAAATTAGGCTTTAGGAGCAGAAACTAGACTTTAGAAGAATAAACTAGACTTTAGAAGAATAAACTAGACTTTAGGAGTAGAAACTAGACTTTAGGAGTAGAAACTAGACCTTAGAAGAATAAACTAGACTTTAGAAGAATAAACTAGGCTTTAGGAGCAGAAACTAGACTTTAGAAGAATAAACTCGACTTTAGAAGAATAAACTAGACTTTAGGAGAAGAAACTAGACCTTAGAAGAATAAACTAGACTTTAGGAGTAGAAACTAGACTTTAGAAGAATAAACTAGACTTTAGAAGAATAAACTAGACTTTAGGAGTAGAAACTAGACTTTAGGAGTAGAAACTAGACTTTAGAAGAATAAACTAGACTTTAGGAGTAGAAACTAGACTTTAGAAGAATAAACTAGACTTTAGGAGTAGAAACTAGACTATAGGAGTAGAAACTAGACTTTAGGAGTAGAAACTAGACTTTAGGAGTAGAAACTAGACTTTAGGAGTAGAAACTAGACTTTAGAAGAATCAACTAGACTTTAGAAGAATCAACTAGACTTTAGAAGAATCAACTAGACTTTAGAAGAATCAACTAGACTTTAGAAGAGTCAACTAGACTTTAGAAGAATCAACTAGACTTTAGAAGAATCAACTAGACTTTAGGACTTTAGGAGTAGAAACTAGACTTTAGGAGTAGAAACTAGACTTTAGGAGTAGAAACTAGACTTTAGAAGAATAAACTAGACTTTAGAAGAATCAACTAGACTTTAGAAGAATCAACTAGACTTTAGGAGTAGAAACTAGACTTTAGGAGTAGAAACTAGACTTTAGAAGCAGAAACTATACTTTAGGAGCAGAAACTAGACTTTAGAAGAATAAACTAGTCTTTAGAAGAAGAAACTAGACTTTAGAAGAATAAACTAGACTTTAGGAGCAGAAACTAAACTTTAGGAGTAGAAACTAGACTTTAGAAGAATAAACTAGACTTTAGAAGCAGAAACTATACTTTAGGAGCAGAAACTAGACTTTAGAAGAATAAACTAGTCTTTAGAAGAAGAAACTAGACTTTAGAAGAATAAACTAGACTTTAGAAGAATAAACTAGTCTTTAGAAGCAGAAACTAGATTTTAGAAGAATAAACTAGACTTTAGAAGAAGAAACTAGACTTTAGAAGAAGAAACTAGACTTTAGGAGCAGAAACTAGACTTTAGGAGCAGAAACTAGACTTTACAAGAATAAATTAGACTTTAGGAGCAGAAACTATACTTTAGAAGAATAAACTAGACTTTAGAAGAAGAAACTAGACTTTAGGAGCAGAAACTAGACTTTAGGAGCAGAAACTAGACTTTACAAGAATAAACTAGACTTTAGGAGCAGAAACTAGACTTTACAAGAATAAACTAGACTTTAGGAGCAGAAACTAGACTTTAGAAGAATAAACTAGGCTTTAGAAGAATAAACTAGTCTTTAGAAGCAGAAACTAGACTTTAGAAGAATGAACTAGACTTTAGAAGAAGAAACTAGACTTTAGAAGAAGAAAGTAGTCTTTAGGAGCAGAAACTAGACTTTAGAAGAATAAACTAGACTTTAGGAGCAGAAACTAGACTTTAGAAGAATAAACTAGACTTTAGGAGCAGAAACTAGACTTTAGAACAATAAACTAGTCTTTAGAAGCAGAAACTAGACTTTAGAAGAATAAACTAGACTTTAGAAGAA
Source organism: Lepturacanthus savala (assembly GCA_030544235.1). NCBI lineage: Eukaryota > Metazoa > Chordata > Actinopteri > Scombriformes > Trichiuridae > Lepturacanthus > Lepturacanthus savala. The sequence goes on from CM060478.1 coordinate 32,337,795, forward strand.
GAAACTAGACTTTAGAAGAAGAAACTAGACTTTAGAAGAAGAAACTAGACTTTAGGAGCAGAAACTAGACTTTAGGAGCAGAAACTAGACTTTAGAAGAAGAAACTAGACTTTAGGAGCAGAAACTAGACTTTAGAAGAAGAAACTAGACTTTAGAAGAAGAAACTAGACTTTAGAAGAATAAACTAGTCTTTAGGAGCAGAAACTAGACTTTAGAAGAATAAACTAGACTTTAGGAGCAGAAACTAGACTTTAGGAGCAGAAACTGGACTTTAGAAGAATAAACTAGACTTTAGAAGAATAAACTAGACTTTAGGAGCAGAAACTAGACTTTAGGAGCAGAAACTAGACTTTAGGAGCAGAAACTAGACTTTAGGAGCAGAAACTAGACTTTAGAAGAATAAACTAGACTTTAGAACAATAAACTAGTCTTTAGAAGCAGAAACTAGACTTTAGAAGAAGAAACTAGACTTTAGAAGAAGAAACTAGACTTTAGAAGAAGAAAGTAGTCTTTAAGAGCAGAAACTAGACTTTAGAAGAATAAACTAGACTTTAGGAGCAGAAACTAGACTTTAGAAGAATAAACTAGACTTTAGGAGTAGAAACTAGACTTTAGAAGAATAAACTAGACTTTAGGAGTAGAAACTAGACTATAGGAGTAGAAACTAGACTTTAGGAGTAGAAACTAGACTTTAGGAGTAGAAACTAGACTTTAGGAGTAGAAACTAGACTTTAGAAGAATCAACTAGACTTTAGAAGAATCAACTAGACTTTAGAAGAATCAACTAGACTTTAGAAGAATCAACTAGACTTTAGAAGAGTCAACTAGACTTTAGAAGAATCAACTAGACTTTAGAAGAATCAACTAGACTTTAGGACTTTAGGAGTAGAAACTAGACTTTAGGAGTAGAAACTAGACTTTAGGAGTAGAAACTAGACTTTAGAAGAATAAACTAGACTTTAGAAGAATCAACTAGACTTTAGAAGAATCAACTAGACTTTAGGAGTAGAAACTAGACTTTAGGAGTAGAAACTAGACTTTAGAAGCAGAAACTATACTTTAGGAGCAGAAACTAGACTTTAGAAGAATAAACTAGTCTTCAGAAGAAGAAACTAGACTTTAGAAGAATAAACTAGACTTTAGGAGCAGAAACTAAACTTTAGGAGTAGAAACTAGACTTTAGAAGAATAAACTAGACTTTAGAAGCAGAAACTATACTTTAGGAGCAGAAACTAGACTTTAGAAGAATAAACTAGTCTTTAGAAGAAGAAACTAGACTTTAGAAGAATAAACTAGACTTTAGAAGAATAAACTAGTCTTTAGAAGCAGAAACTAGATTTTAGAAGAATAAACTAGACTTTAGAAGAAGAAACTAGACTTTAGAAGAAGAAACTAGACTTTAGGAGCAGAAACTAGACTTTAGGAGCAGAAACTAGACTTTACAAGAGTAAATTAGACTTTAGGAGCAGAAACTATACTTTAGAAGAATAAACTAGACTTTAGAAGAAGAAACTAGACTTTAGGAGCAGAAACTAGACTTTAGGAGCAGAAACTAGACTTTACAAGAATAAACTAGACTTTAGGAGCAGAAACTAGACTTTACAAGAATAAACTAGACTTTAGGAGCAGAAACTAGACTTTAGAAGAATAAACTAGGCTTTAGAAGAATAAACTAGTCTTTAGAAGCAGAAACTAGACTTTAGAAGAATGAACTAGACTTTAGAAGAATAAACTAGACTTTAGAAGAATAAACTAGACTTTAGAAGCAGAAACTAGACTTTAGGAGCAGAAACTAGACTTTAGAAGAATAAACTAGACTTTAGAAGAATAAACTAGACTTTAGAAGAAGAAACTAGACTTTAGAAGAAGAAACTAGACTTTAGAAGAATAAACTAGACTTTAGGAGCAGAAACTAGACTTTAGAACAATAAACTAGTCTTTAGAAGAAGAAACTAGACTTTAGAAGAAGAAACTAGGCTTTAGAAGAATAAACTAGGCTTTAGGAGCAGAAACTAGACTTTAGGAGCAGAAACTAGACTTTAGGAGTAGAAACTAGACCTTAGAAGAATAAACTAGACTTTAGAAGCAGAAACTATACTTTAGGAGCAGAAACTAGACTTTAGAAGAATAAACTAGTCTTTAGAAGAAGAAACTAGACTTTAGAAGAATAAACTAGACTTTAGAAGAATAAACTAGACTTTAGAAGAATAAACTAGACTTTAGAAGCAGAAACTAGACTTTAGGAGCAGAAACTAGACTTTAGAAGAATAAACTAGACTTTAGAAGAATAAACTAGACTTTAGAAGAATAAACTAGACTTTAGAAGCAGAAACTAGGCTTTAGGAGCAGAAACTAGACTTTAGAAGAATAAACTAGTCTTTAGTAGCAGAAACTAGACTTTAGAAGAATAAACTAGACTTTAGGAGAAGAAACTAGACTTTAGAAGAATAAACTAGTCTTTAGGAGCAGAAACTAGACTTTAGAAGAATAAACTAGACTTTAGGAGCAGAAACTAGACTTTAGGAGCAGAAACTAGACTTTAGGAGCAGAAACTAGACTTTAGAAGAATAAACTAGACTTTAGAAGAATAAACTAGACTTTAGAAGAAGAAACTAGACTTTAGGAGCAGAAACTAGACTTTAGGAGCAGAAACTAGACTTTAGAAGAAGAAACTAGACTTTAGAAGAAGAAACTAGACTTTAGAAGAATAAACTAGACTTTAGGAGCAGAAACTAGACTTTAGAACAATAAACTAGTCTTTAGAAGAAGAAACTAGACTTTAGAAGAAGAAACTAGGCTTTAGAAGAATAAACTAGGCTTTAGGAGCAGAAACTAGACTTTAGGAGCAGAAACTAGACTTTAGGAGTAGAAACTAGACCTTAGAAGAATAAACTAGACTTTAGAAGAATAAATTAGGCTTTAGGAGCAGAAACTAGACTTTAGAAGAATAAACTAGACTTTAGAAGAATAAACTAGACTTTAGGAGTAGAAACTAGACTTTAGGAGTAGAAACTAGACCTTAGAAGAATAAACTAGACTTTAGAAGAATAAACTAGGCTTTAGGAGCAGAAACTAGACTTTAGAAGAATAAACTCGACTTTAGAAGAATAAACTAGACTTTAGGAGAAGAAACTAGACCTTAGAAGAATAAACTAGACTTTAGGAGTAGAAACTAGACTTTAGAAGAATAAACTAGACTTTAGAAGAATAAACTAGACTTTAGGAGTAGAAACTAGACTTTAGGAGTAGAAACTAGACTTTAGAAGAATAAACTAGACTTTAGGAGTAGAAACTAGACTTTAGAAGAATAAACTAGACTTTAGGAGTAGAAACTAGACTATAGGAGTAGAAACTAGACTTTAGGAGTAGAAACTAGACTTTAGGAGTAGAAACTAGACTTTAGGAGTAGAAACTAGACTTTAGAAGAATCAACTAGACTTTAGAAGAATCAACTAGACTTTAGAAGAATCAACTAGACTTTAGAAGAATCAACTAGACTTTAGAAGAGTCAACTAGACTTTAGAAGAATCAACTAGACTTTAGAAGAATCAACTAGACTTTAGGACTTTAGGAGTAGAAACTAGACTTTAGGAGTAGAAACTAGACTTTAGGAGTAGAAACTAGACTTTAGAAGAATAAACTAGACTTTAGAAGAATCAACTAGACTTTAGAAGAATCAACTAGACTTTAGGAGTAGAAACTAGACTTTAGGAGTAGAAACTAGACTTTAGAAGCAGAAACTATACTTTAGGAGCAGAAACTAGACTTTAGAAGAATAAACTAGTCTTTAGAAGAAGAAACTAGACTTTAGAAGAATAAACTAGACTTTAGGAGCAGAAACTAAACTTTAGGAGTAGAAACTAGACTTTAGAAGAATAAACTAGACTTTAGAAGCAGAAACTATACTTTAGGAGCAGAAACTAGACTTTAGAAGAATAAACTAGTCTTTAGAAGAAGAAACTAGACTTTAGAAGAATAAACTAGACTTTAGAAGAATAAACTAGTCTTTAGAAGCAGAAACTAGATTTTAGAAGAATAAACTAGACTTTAGAAGAAGAAACTAGACTTTAGAAGAAGAAACTAGACTTTAGGAGCAGAAACTAGACTTTAGGAGCAGAAACTAGACTTTACAAGAATAAATTAGACTTTAGGAGCAGAAACTATACTTTAGAAGAATAAACTAGACTTTAGAAGAAGAAACTAGACTTTAGGAGCAGAAACTAGACTTTAGGAGCAGAAACTAGACTTTACAAGAATAAACTAGACTTTAGGAGCAGAAACTAGACTTTACAAGAATAAACTAGACTTTAGGAGCAGAAACTAGACTTTAGAAGAATAAACTAGGCTTTAGAAGAATAAACTAGTCTTTAGAAGCAGAAACTAGACTTTAGAAGAATGAACTAGACTTTAGAAGAAGAAACTAGACTTTAGAAGAAGAAAGTAGTCTTTAGGAGCAGAAACTAGACTTTAGAAGAATAAACTAGACTTTAGGAGCAGAAACTAGACTTTAGAAGAATAAACTAGACTTTAGGAGCAGAAACTAGACTTTAGAACAATAAACTAGTCTTTAGAAGCAGAAACTAGACTTTAGAAGAATAAACTAGACTTTAGAAGAAGAAACTAGACTTTAGAAGAAGAAACTAGACTTTAGAAGAAGAAACTAGACTTTAGGAGCAGAAACTAGACTTTAGGAGCAGAAACTAGACTTTAGAAGAAGAAACTAGACTTTAGGAGCAGAAACTAGACTTTAGAAGAAGAAACTAGACTTTAGAAGAAGAAACTAGACTTTAGAAGAATAAACTAGTCTTTAGGAGCAGAAACTAGACTTTAGAAGAATAAACTAGACTTTAGGAGCAGAAACTAGACTTTAGGAGCAGAAACTGGACTTTAGAAGAATAAACTAGACTTTAGAAGAATAAACTAGACTTTAGGAGCAGAAACTAGACTTTAGGAGCAGAAACTAGACTTTAGGAGCAGAAACTAGACTTTAGGAGCAGAAACTAGACTTTAGAAGAATAAACTAGACTTTAGAACAATAAACTAGTCTTTAGAAGCAGAAACTAGACTTTAGAAGAAGAAACTAGACTTTAGAAGAAGAAACTAGACTTTAGAAGAAGAAAGTAGTCTTTAAGAGCAGAAACTAGACTTTAGAAGAATAAACTAGACTTTAGGAGCAGAAACTAGACTTTAGAACAATAAACTAGTCTTTAGAAGCAGAAACTAGACTTTAGAAGAATAAACTAGACTTTAGAAGAAGAAACTAGACTTTAGAAGAAGAAACTAGACTTTAGAAGAAGAAACTAGACTTTAGAAGAATAAACTAGACTTTAGAAGAATAAACTAGACTTTAGAAGAATAAACTAGACTTTAGGAGCAGAAACTAGACTTTAGGAGCAGAAACTAGACTTTAGGAGCAGAAACTAGACTTTAGGAGCAGAAACTAGACTTTAGAAGAATAAACTAGACTTTAGAAGAATAAACTAGACTTTAGGAGCAGAAACTAGACTTTAGGAGCAGAAACTAGACTTTAGGAGCAGAAACTAGACTTTAGAAGAATAAACTAGTCTTTAGAACAATAAACTAGTCTTTAGAAGCAGAAACTAGATTTTAGAAGAATAAACTAGACTTCAGAAGAAGAAACTAGACTTTAGGAGCAGAAACTAGACTTTAGGAGCAGAAACTAGACTTTAGAAGAATAAACTAGACTTTAGAAGAATAAACTAGACTTTAGAAGAAGAAACTAGTCTTTAGGAGCAGAAACTAGACTTTAGGAGCAGAAACTAGACTTTAGAAGAAGAAACTAGACTTTAGAAGAAGAAACTAGACTTTAGAAGAATAAACTAGACTTTAGGAGCAGAAACTAGACTTTAGAACAATAAACTAGTCTTTAGAAGAAGAAACTAGACTTTAGAAGAAGAAACTAGACTTTAGAAGAATAAACTAGACTTTAGAAGAATAAACTAGACTTTAGAAGAATAAACTAGACTTTAGGAGCAGAAACTAGGCTTTAGAAGAATAAACTAGGCTTTAGGAGCAGAAACTAGACTTTAGGAGCAGAAACTAGACTTTAGGAGTAGAAACTAGACCTTAGAAGAATAAACTAGACTTTAGAAGAATAAATTAGGCTTTAGGAGCAGAAACTAGACTTTAGAAGAATAAACTAGACTTTAGGAGTAGAAACTAGACTTTAGGAGTAGAAACTAGACCTTAGAAGAATAAACTAGACTTTAGAAGAATAAACTAGGCTTTAGGAGCAGAAACTAGACTTTAGAAGAATAAACTCGACTTTAGAAGAATAAACTAGACTTTAGGAGAAGAAACTAGACCTTAGAAGAATAAACTAGACTTTAGGAGTAGAAACTAGACTATAGGAGTAGAAACTAGACCTTAGAAGAATAAACTAGACTTTAGGAGTAGAAACTAGACTTTAGAAGAATAAACTAGACTTTAGAAGAATAAACTAGACTTTAGGAGTAGAAACTAGACTTTAGGAGTAGAAACTAGACTTTAGAAGAATAAACTAGACTTTAGGAGTAGAAACTAGACTTTAGAAGAATAAACTAGACTTTAGGAGTAGAAACTAGACTATAGGAGTAGAAACTAGACTTTAGGAGTAGAAACTAGACTTTAGGAGTAGAAACTAGACTTTAGAAGAATCAACTAGACTTTAGAAGAATCAACTAGACTTTAGAAGAATCAACTAGACTTTAGAAGAATCAACTAGACTTTAGGACTTTAGGAGTAGAAACTAGACTTTAGGAGCAGAAACTAGACTTTAGAAGAATAAACTAGACTTTAGAAGAATAAAGTAGACTTTAGGAGCAGAAACTAGACTTTAGGAGCAGAAACTAGACTTTAGGAGCAGAAACTAGACTTTAGAAGAATAAACTAGACTTTAGAAGAATAAACTAGACTTTAGGAGCAGAAACTAGACTTTAGGAGCAGAAACTAGACTTTAGGAGCAGAAACTAGACTTTAGAAGAATAAACTAGTCTTTAGAACAATAAACTAGTCTTTAGAAGCAGAAACTAGATTTTAGAAGAATAAACTAGACTTTAGAAGAAGAAACTAGACTTTAGGAGCAGAAACTAGACTTTAGGAGCAGAAACTAGACTTTAGGAGCAGAAACTAGACTTTAGAAGAATAAACTAGACTTTAGAAGAATAAACTAGACTTTAGAAGAAGAAACTAGTCTTTAGGAGCAGAAACTAGACTTTAGGAGCAGAAACTAGACTTTAGAAGAAGAAACTAGACTTTAGAAGAAGAAACTAGACTTTAGAAGAATAAACTAGACTTTAGGAGCAGAAACTAGACTTTAGAACAATAAACTAGTCTTTAGAAGAAGAAACTAGACTTTAGAAGAAGAAACTAGACTTTAGAAGAATAAACTAGACTTTAGAAGAATAAACTAGACTTTAGGAGTAGAAACTAG